>JAVJGG010000074.1:26767439-26783646 GCA_035590195.1 Aviceda cuculoides | reverse complement strand
CGGCCGTTAATAAAGAAGTGTCTGCTTATCTACACTAAATTGGTGTTGATAAGTTCTTTATTCCGAGTTTTTCGGCACCAAAGCAAAGCCATGTTAAGCTAGTTGCCCAGACCATGTCGAGATGGTTTTTTACTGTCTTCAAGGATGGAGACTCCATAATCTCCCTGGGCAACCTGTCTCACTGCTCAGTCACTCTCACAGTGAAAAAGTGTTTTCTGATGTTCAGATGGAAGCTCCTGTGCTTCAGTTTGTGCCTATTGACTCTGGTCCTGACAGTAGACACCACTGAAAAGAGCTTGGCTTCATCCTCTTGTCCCGATCCAATGTCGGGGAAGGTTTCAATATGATCCCAAGAGCCAGATTAAGACACAAATGAGGTCAAATGCTATATACCCAAAAGAGTTTTTATTATCAAAAGTATCAAAAGTAGAAAGTGGTGGCAATAGGATAGAATGAAAGAAAAGGCAGAAATCAAGCAAACAGTCGGGATAGAGTTGCAAGGATAGTCACCACCATGGATCCAGCGGCGTCCTGTTGATCCTCAGTCTTCAGTTCTTCAGTGGTGGGTACACACCACGGCTTGTCTCCACGTTTTTTTATAGGGCATATTTCAATAATGTATGCGCATATGTATTGTTCATGCACTGTTCACATGCTGCAGGTGTCATCTATCACACGACCTTTACTTATGTCAAAGACCGCAGTTTCCATGAGAATGGTAGCCTCCACATCCTTACATCCTTGTCGACTTCAGCTTGTTTCCTCTCCTGAATTGTCCTTATGGACAGAGGAATGTCCTGCTTAGACATGCCATCTCAGAGACAAAGGGCTTGAGATAAGCAGTCCACAATTCTTGAGATGAATGTCTTGAGAAGTCTCTCACATCTGACAGTCTTTGAGACAAACAACTCAAGATAACAATTCAGTCTCTCACACCTCTTTGCACCCTCCCTGCAGGTATTTATATATGCTGACAAAAGCCCCCTGAGCCTTCTCTTCTCCAGACTGAATAGTCCCAGCTCTCTCAGCCTTTCCTCATATGTGAGGTGCTCCAGTCCCTTCATCATCCTTGTGACCCTCTGTTGAACTCTCTAATATGTTCATGTCTTTCTTGTGCTGGGGTGCCCAAAACTGGACCCAGCACTCCAGGTATGGCCTCACCAGTACTGAGCAAAGGAAAATGATCACCTCCCTGCACCTTCTCAGAATGCTTTGTCTAATGCAGCCAAGGATACCATTTGCCACCTTTGCCACAAGGGCACATTTCTGGCTCATATTCAAGCTGGTGTTCATCAGAATCTCCAGATCCTTTTCTACCAAGCTGATTTCCAGCTGGGTTGCCCCCAGCATATATTGGTGCATGGATTCTACCACACTTACTGAATCAACCTATAAAGAAAGAGACAAAAATCAGAAAAACTTTTCTTTTTTTTTAAATTCAGGTGCATTATTTTCTCTATTTTTAGGTCTGCAGCAATTGAAAAACAGAATTCAGGCTGAAGCTCAATTACAGCAGCCTAACTGCTTTCAAATTAACAATGTTTTCAGCAGAAAAGAACATCTTAATATTAATTTTCCTGTCAGGTTGACAGTGCTGTTCTTGAACAGCAAATATGCTCGGGATTTTTATTACAACAGGCCAAGGAAGTCATGCACAATTTGCTAACTAATAAAGTCAAAGGGTAACTGCATCTTAAATTTGGAGAGCCAATTAAATAATTTCTGATATGATGCCTTTAATCTTAAGGGTTACTAGTCCATTTACAGATTTGTATCAAATACACATGACACTTTAATCATCCACAACTGAAACATGATCTTCTGTAAACTGAAACAAAGCAACTCTTTAACATACAGCTTTCTTTCTGTGACTTCAAACAGCAAAGGCCTACTCAGGACAACTTCTGTCTAAAAGTTGGAGTAACCACCTGAATTTCCATCTACTCCTGGGAGTGCTAAAGAAGTTCATCACCTCATGAGTGATGATATCATGATACTGTGCCCCAGTGAAGCAGCATATATATACAATTATGCTTGGGAAATTGAATAGACTGAAAATTATGGCTCAACCTTGAGTTTAGCCAAGGTTAACAGTTGCTCCAAGGGGGACCAACACTTGCTCCAGCACCTGCATGAAATGTCTTGGTGCTATTAAACAAAAACACACTCTTAGGTCAAAGACAGTGGCCTCAGCTGGAAGCTCATTAGTGTACTTTAAAATAAAAATTATCTGCGTAAGTTTCCTTGTAGTATTGATCTCTGTAGCATACATGTTATAAAATGCAAGAACACAGGGCAGCCTGGAATCCACCTAGCACACTCACATCTGTACCAGAATTGCTGTAAACTTCAGGCTGCATCTTTAAACTTACTCCTATTGTTGCTCTTTATCCTCATCCCTCCTGAGGTAGCTGGATGTGTATCAGCACTTTCTGCCTGCAGAATGGCAAAGAGGAGTTACCTGTGCCCTGTTGAAGTCAGAGCTCTAGCCCTCAAGTGCTTACTTTACCAAGCACCTGGTCCCAGGCAATGCAGAGGTGCAGCGGCTACAGTCCCAATTCCTTCCACAAAAAAATGGGACAATTTTCTTCTGAAAGCACACAGGAGGCAAGATTTCTAATTCACCAGAATATATTAACTTGTGTGTTTGATTAATAAATTCTAGAAGAATAGGTTTCTCAAGTCTTTTGATGAACATTCATATGTATGGCTACTTACTTGAGACTTCAGACTAATATGGAGAGGAGTTCATTTAGCATTTATGTTGCATGAAAAATCTAATATACAAGCCTGTGCAGCACAAGAATTACACTATAATCCATTAAAGGCAGTTTGCAGTTAGTAACCTTGCAAAGATAGCTGTTTTATGAAATCATATGGTAACATTTTTAATTCTCATTTTACATCATATTAATTGAGCAAGAATTTTCTTATTGTTTACAGTAAAATGTGTCATACTCCTATTAGTGTCAAGGCATCTGGAAAACATCAGATGTTTAAGTAAGTCAGGTGTGCCAATATGTGCATTAGTCTTTCCCACAGTGAGCAGCAGCCCAACATAGTTCAGCACTTCAAAAAACCCATGTACTTAATAAAACATAAAACACAACAATGCCTAGCACTTCTAACCAATCAAAGATAATATTAGAATTTATATACACAAAGGTGTACACTTGCTCCAAAAAAGAAATCAACTAGCTTATCCAGCATCATCAGTTTGCAGCAGGAGAAGGACTACAATCTAACCAAGTCTCAGACATGAGCCTTGCCAAATAACATCTGTGGCTACATAAGCTTTGTGCTTCAGCTTAGAGGACAAACCCTAACTGTTAAATCAGTGAGGCTAGAGTTGGCTCAGGATTCATACAGCACGGATAATGAGTGAAGTAGGAGCAGAGTACAGTCAGGTGCTCTATACAATCCAGGCCATAAATGTAGCCGTGGCTTTTATTACTCTTATTACTCTGTTTGCCATATTCCCAACATGCCTGCTTGATTTTCTTTTTGCCTCCCCTCTCAAGAGTGCTTCCATATACAAGTTAGGAGTTTAACAAATGTTTAAAATAAAAATACTATCTCTTTGTCAAGTTCCTTGGCTCTTTAAGGTACTCTTGATATATGATACAAACAGCTCCTGTAATTTGTCCAAAACCTACCTTTTTCCATATGTCTAGCCCATGGCCAATCACAGATGATATAATGATAGAAGTGAGGTATATTATAATGTATGGTCTGCTTCTTGAACTTATAGTATGTATTTATTACACAGGAAAGTCTGTCTTGTGCACCATATTTGATAAATACATCAAAATACATGCTTTCTTTCCTGACAGGCATTTCATGGGTCAAGCATCTATACAGGACTTAACTGTGTACCCTTTGCCAGCAATGGGCCAGTGAAATGAGTACCCAGAAGATTCAATTTTTCAAACAGCTATCTTGCATTGCTGCTTTCACTGAAAATGCAATCAGGCTTATATTCATTTAGCACAGGCTGAACTGCAAAATTCATGCAGGTACTTCACAGTCACCAGTTTGACAAATGAAACTGTGGAGAGAATGGACGCTGTGGAAAGGAATTAACTGAGGCTTCTTAATAAGGTATTTTCTGTAATTACACTGTCATTCTTTATAGACTGCCTTCTAGTTCTCATGCTATAAGATATATGCTATAATTTTCTGGAGAAAGGCAATGAGTACATGTACCAAAGTGACTGTTTGGTTTATGT
The DNA here is from genome assembly GCA_035590195.1 of Aviceda cuculoides. Lineage (NCBI taxonomy): Eukaryota > Metazoa > Chordata > Aves > Accipitriformes > Accipitridae > Aviceda > Aviceda cuculoides. Next base: position 26,779,417 of record JAVJGG010000074.1, on the reverse strand, counting down.
TTGGATTGCTACTGGGCGATATTCCAAGATCATGAAGTGTTTTAAGATACATAGATATGTATCTTCAGATGAAACAACTCTGATTTCAACAACACTAATGTAACCCACAAAAAAACACAGCAGGCACACACTTGACTTTTTGTATTTGAAACATTTTATGCCATGATTTTAGCAGGGCTATAGGGGATATTCCAGATGCTGTATAGCTGCAAAATGTGGGCACAATGCCATACTGGCAAACATTCCACTTGAGAAAACATTCCCACTGACACTCATTAATCTAATATGCTTTTTAATGCATTACTCTACTATCCTCTTTTGGTCAACAGCATAGTCACAGTCCTGAAATCCTTATTTGACCAAATATTCCACTGAGTCATAAGAGTCTAGAAAAACTAAAAAGTATTTTATAAATGGGACTAGAAATTTCAGCTTTCAATGGCTCCGTACGGAGTTCTAATCTGCCTTTCCTTTTATTTAAAATATGATAATAGGAACCATTATAGTTGTCATTCCTTTGAAAATAATGCCAAAAGCATTGAGTATTCTCTTTCTACAGGGAAGACATGTCTCAAATTATATAACACTGTGGTCTTTCTGTTTAAATTAGCATGTAATTTTTGCAAAGCTCTAACCCATATTTCACGTTTAAATAGGTTATCATCCCTATATTCAGAGTCACCATAAGGACTCTAAGCAATGGTCCAAAAAAGCCTAAAAACCTACCTTTTCTGACAAAGCTGGGAAAGCTTATAAACCACTTTTCATGTTGTGAGTTGAAAATTTGTGCTTTTACCATTCCACTGTTCTTATCAGTCCAGCTATTCTATAGAAAAACTGAAAGTTCAGTTCTGGAACGATTGTTTCACAGTTAGGCTTCCTGCATTCAGTAGTTCACACTGAGCTGAATCACATTAAGCCTTGTCTTTCTGCCATCAAAACTAACAACAAAACATCTGAGAATCATATCAAAGACACTGAAATACTCTACTCTTTTCCTGTCCTCTCTCTCTTTTTTTTTTTTTTTTTTTTTTTTTAATACAAGGATACCAAAATCAAACCTGATTAAGAGGAGGTTCTGCTTGTGGCTATATACTCCTATAAAATGAAGAAAGTACTTTTAATTCCTTGTTCTCACACATAATTTCTAATGTTCCTTTATAACTTTTAATACCTCCCTATTACACCAGAGAGCAATAAAGCCTTCTGTTGTTAATTACGCTTTTTAACACCAAACTACACCATACTGTAGTACAACTCAAGAGTAAATCAACAGACTAGCTAGATAATCTTGAATCATGTCTGATTTCATAGTTTATATTGATAAATTATTTTAATTAATATTTCTGGGTTCTGCCAGTTAATAAGTTAATAGCAGTTAATAAGAGTTACCTCTACACAGTTAACAACTTATTTTAGCGACATTGATGGTTCATTTTAACAATTTAAAAATTTAAATATTTCATCTTTATTGAACTACTTTTTAGAAGCCTAATTGTTCATTCCTGAGGTTGTTAAAATTGGTGTTCTTGTCCAATAAAAACCCTGTCGCACTTCCATCACTTACAATCTCTGTGTAGCTAAACTATCTGACTTCTTGTCTTGGTCTTTGGTTTCCAGGTTGGATATTTGGGGGTTTGGGGAACATAAAATGCTGTTGGTGGTATAATGTTTCAAGCAACAGTTTGGATAGCATTATCCCTAGAATTCAGACTGCAGTACAGTGGGGACTGATGTTAATTCATAAGATACATGCCCTGTAAGCATATTCCCTTTTCACATACAGTGCTCTGCACCAAGACTAAGACTTAGAGGATACAGTGTATATCTTCATTTCAATATATGCTTTATGATGATCTGCGTTCACTCTCAATAGTGGAAAGCAAGCGAGCTCATAAATCCTGATTGAAATACATGGACTGAGAAATGCAAATTCTTACCAAATGCTAATGAAATTACCTGGGTTTATCTATCTTTTGGTTAATACTGTTTTGTATGACATAAATAATTTAGCAGGATATTCTTCAGCTGGAGGGGATATATATTCTGCAAAAAAGCTAAATATAGATCTTACGATTAACAAATTTTCACTTTCCTCTTCAAACCCTAGCAATATCAGTTCCAAAATTAGTTTTAATTGTCTTTCCCACAAAGACTTAGAAAGTGAAAAAAAAAAATCTTCAAAAAAAGTTTTCAATGGGCCTACATTATTACAGCATACAAAAAGTCAGAATGCCTCATTATAACAAGTTGAGTTACATGGCATCCCCAGTTTTATACTACAAAATACATGTTATTCATTCTTAGTTACTTTGACAGTCAATGATCTCATGGGGTTAGATTCCTTTACAATGGTATTTTGTGTGACAGTCAGCTCTCTCTAACTACTGTGAGTGAAGGTGATCACGCTAGATTTTTTCCCCACTCCCAACAATTCTCTCAGCAGGCATCTTCCAACTGTCTTCCTCAGGTGATTAGAGCTGCTAAGTCCTATTGTAATAAGTCTAACAATAATTTCTTTAAGGATTATTCAATATCTCAATATTACTAAATCAGCTTTATATTACTGCAGTTTTAGGTACCTACTCTGAAATCATATCACCACAGATCTTCCAGCATATCACAATTTATAGTACTACATGTACACACATAGAAATCATACTGATCTTCTATGCTGCACTCACATGTTTAAATCATAAGATTTAATGGCAATGCCATCTTATTAAAGGGGAATGAAGGCCCCAAAGGGTCTAGTCTCTAGCCACTAAGTTGCTTTGTTATTCAGTGTTACAACCAGTGATTCTTCTGCATACTGGAACACATGACACTGACACAGACATTTGATTATACAATACCTGTCATATGCTTAAAGAATGTTATTATCAGCACATGGCAGGCAGTATGCAGCACTGGTGACAACTACAGAGAGGGACACCTTCTATCCCGATCCTTCCTCCTCCACTTCAGTCAGTGGAGTCTTTTCTCACAACAGACAGTAAGGCAGAAATATATTGATTCCCTAGTTTCTAGGGACATTTCAGGCTTAGACATATGAGAACCGGGTTCAGTTCTCTATTCTGAAGAGTCATTTTTAAAGCAGACAAGCTCCAGTAAAACAGAGTAAGATTTCTACAACAGATAATAGTTGAGTGATTAGGGGTGTCTTCAGTGTAAAGAGCAATCTCACATTACCCTGCCCAACCTCACTCCCCAAGAAAAACCCTAAAGAAAGAAAATACTTAAATGTACATCTGATTGCAGGTGAATCTTACAATGAAAAGAACAAATAGGGACAAACAAATATACTCTTGCCTTTTTCTTTAAAGCCACATAAGTATTTGGGAGTGAAAACGGAATGTATAAAGATTGAGTCCTGAAAAGCAGTAAGTTGCTGATCTAAAATTTTGAGAAACTCTTCAGGAGTTAGTCCCATTGTGAGTCTACCCTTAAATTACTTGCTGAAGGTCACAAAAGGAAATCTGTACCAACAAGAAATCAAATCCATCATGCTGAGGTTTCAGGCTATCTGTCTCAATGCTTATTACCTTCTGTTTCTGTTAGTTTGAATAAATTGAAAGCATTTTTAGGTTGATATCTGTAATAACATGGTGAATAGTACCTACCAGACTCAGAAGCATTTCTTCTTGTTCCTAAAATTCCTTAACCTCTTCCCGTCTTGTCCATGATGTCTGTCAGGGTTACACAGTTATGTGCCCAAAGGAGGCAGTGTTTTGTAAGTATTATACCAATGGCTGCCCTTGGTATGTTGTCAGGAGAACTAACAAAACTGACTAGCAGGCAGACATCACCTTCTTTGAAAAATTGCCAACTAAAGCCTTAAAATCTTATGTCTTTGTCTCACTGTGGGCCTGCTCTGACTATCTCTAACTTCCTAAACTCTTCTCATGCATGCATTCCATAATCCTCAAGGCTCAATCACTACTGCTTTCTAATATCTTAGTTTTCAGTATTTCCCAGCATTTCAGTAAAATCGCTGGGGTAATTTTCATTACCAGAACTGCTGGTGTCAGCTCTCCATCTGAACGTTTATGTAAAACCAGCATATCCTTCTCAGGAGAGAAAGACAACTGGAAAATAAATTTCAGCATTTTCTGATGCAAGTGAGAAAAATCAATCTTTTTATCAAAATGTTAAAAGTCAAGTGCTTGACACCAGACAATAACTTTTGCCCACCACATTTTATAAGAATTAAGCCATGAATTTATCAAATGGCCAAGGCAGCCAGTACGCCTGTATGTCACTTTAGCTGAACCTGATCAGTGAAGAGAAGATAACTCTGATGCCTATTGGGGATATCGATCCCCTCAGTGATAATCAGAGTAAGTGAATCAAATATAAGTATCTGAATATGAGCCCATATGAAGCTCTGATGATTCACAGGCTTGAGCAGTACAGTTTCAGTGATGGAGAAGTATACTTAAGCACAGTTACCTGGTGTTACAAAATTATCGTCTGTTTAATCTTTTAGGAAAGACTCTTATTGGGCAAAATATTAGTCAGACAACAGCTCAAATCACACAATCAATCTCAGAGAGACAGTTGTACTGCTTGTCACTACTAAGCTAAGCACCCTGACAGTACTATGTTATTTGCTAATGATAGATTAACAGATCAATGCTGTTGCATTTTAATTCTTCAGCAGCAGAAGTTAATTGAAAAATGGTGCAAGTTTTGCTACCCACCAAAAACTGGACTTTCCACTGACATTGAGTGATTGGCTGCTGCTTAGGAAACCAGAATCTTTGTAAGTCAACTCACATAATACAGTGGAAAAGAGAGATCTTCAGCACACTATTTTTCCCATGTTTATCTTATGTGATAAAATATATAATAATAAAAAACCCCTAAACGTCACTTCTTTCTTCACTATAAAATTTTGAAAGCTCATGTTTTCATTTCAGAAAATATATTCCTTTTACAATCAACTCTTAACAGATATTAAGACGACAAGGAAGATTAGATAATATTACCATGGGTCTATGATGGAGGATAGCTTTAATGTTATTGAGCCATTACTCATCCTTTAGTTATATCAGGAGGTCCTGTCACTTACTTGCTCAGTTTGGTCCAGTTGGTTTTGCAGTACCAATTTTCCAATTGTGAGTCTAAATAAGTTCAATATCAGGACTATAGACAGGTAAGTAGTGTCAGGTGTGATCTGAATATTTAAACACCCATGTTTCTGTAAAGAAAAGGATTTCTAATAGTTTCAGGTATGTCACTTTCCTCTTAGTCACCCAAGAGTTTCATAATTTAAATCACCAAGGAGACCAGTTAACTTTTGGATTGAAAGCTAGCTGTTCCTTGTAACATTACCAAGAAAGGGAAGGCCTAACTAGAGGGACTAGAGAGGGAAAATGGGGAACACATGTGACATGTTTGAACATACATAAATTTTTAAGTCTTCATTTCTCAGAAATAAAGGGAAAAGCATTGATGTAACATGCTTAAGCTTAGAAAAACATATAACCATTGAATTCATAGAGAACTTATTTAAATTCAGAAAATTAATGCTCTCTGGAAAATGCAGTTCTTTTCACATCTTGCTATTACCAAATAGCTACCTTACCTGATAATGGCATTTGGTAAATGTTATACAATATTTGTTACTGCTTGTTTAACAAATATGCCTTTCAGATTTTAACTACCATCTGCCACTGCTGTTTCAGAGAAATGCTTTACATTGTGTGCTTTTCCTCACAGAAACTTCCCTGCCAGTGATTTTGGTAAAATACGAAGGTTCAATCTAGATCCCCCACACAGCTGCTAACAATTTTGTGCAGAAGAATCAATTTTACCTGATCCATCAGCTAACAGCCTACATTTAAAACCAATGGTCAGTTCCAATTTAGTTACCAGGTTTGCAGCTGCGATACATATTCAGTCAACAGCAGTCAGTAAAGTCAGTATTTTAAGAATAAAAAACAAAGGTAGGGGAAAAGTTTTAAGAGGTGCGTAGAGAGAAGAAAAGTGTTACTTAGCTGGTCTATGAAATCTTCTTTAATGGCTAGCCTTGTACCTTTCCTTCCAACTCATTGTAAGTGAATCAGTATGTGGTATGTACTACAAATGGATCATCAGTAACAAGCAGTGTCTCACATAAAGGATACTTGATTTTGGAATGCCATTATCATTATCTGTATATTCAAGTGGATTCTTACATGGCAAATATTCACTAACCTGAGAGTGATGGGGGTCAAACCAGGATTCAGATATAAAGTCGGAGATTTTCTTTTAAATCTAGAAAATGTCACTTAGTATTCCTAGATGAATAAAACTTATCGATGGACTAGAAGGAACATGCAATAGTTAGATGTTAAAAGATCCTTCCAGAACAAAAGAAAATGTTGGCCTTTTAATCATGATAGACTGGATGTGCACATAGAATGTACATATACATGTATATGTTCATGCCAACAAAGAGCTTTCAGCTTCTTGAAAGCAGGCAGGGAGGCAATTAAGCAAACTTAAAGAACAGCTCAGTAATCAGTGAATTATACAAAGGCAGACTAGAGTAACTGAAGTCCCTTTTCTGTGTTGGGACTGATACCGAAAAACCAGTTGAAAAAACTCTCTAAGACTTGTTTTGGAGTTTTAGAAAGCAGGCATTCTTTATTGCAGCGCTGGATGCACAGGGCATAGTTCCACCTAGCGTGCATGCCACAGCTTTAGCACAAACAGGTTGTATAGAATAACTAATTGCATATTAATCAGATTAGTATGCATATACATAAAAATGTTTGTAACTGATTGTCATAGTACTGCTTACACCCGATCATGCACAAGGAAGGATCCATTTGAGTTGAAGGGCTGCTTTTGCAACCACCAACCCATTTGAAGTTCTTGTTGGCTGTCCTTGAAGTCTTTATTCTTGTCCTCGTTCTTTGACCTTGAAGCTTAACGCAGTTTCAATCACATGTGGTCAGTTTCAACATTGTTCTCATCTAGTGTACAGGAACACCTAGTCATAAGAGCAAAGAACTGCAAAACTTATGACTAACTACCTCTACTAGTTAATTGCTTGGCTATGCTTTTGTCTGTTGTTTCAATCATAGTGTTAGTATAACTTTTCTAATAATTATTTATCAAATCTCACTTTTACAGTGGCCTAGCAGCAAACCAGTTTCCATGGCTGGTACAAAATATTAAAACCATCAAAATATTTAGACATACCATTCAGAATGTATGGGAATATGCTATCAATAGGAAGCACTAAAAGTGCAAAATTAAGCCATAAGAAAGAGTATTTGGAAACAACATGGTTGAATAGTAAAAGGATTTATTTTGTTTGCTGAAATTGAAAGTCTCTGTAAGTTTATAGGCAGATGAGCAGATGGTTAAAAAGATTTTTCTTCTAGTATGATGTATCAGGAATTTGGCAGGGGGAGAAACTAAAAGGTATTGGAAATAAATTTTATTATTATGATTACTAATAATTATTTATCATCTCCCCTATTTATCTCAAAGGTCAGTCCAATGTCCTTCCACAACTTCGGGGGTGGAGACAAAAAAACTTGTTTCAATAGTTCCCATAGACTTACGTTCACAAAAGAATTCCATCAACAGTATATAATCCTTACAGGAGAGCATATATTCCTTAAATAGGTGGGAGAAGGGTGAAGCTGAATATTTGTAAGAACAAGCATTAAAATAATTATTTAGATGCTACTACATTCAAATTTGTTTAAATATTTATATTCAAATATATTTTAAAATGTGTCATTCTACCATCTTACTTCCTCAAACCTGTCTCTTAAAGCAGAAATTCTGCTTTATAAATTGAAGGTAGCTTTTGTCATTTTTCTCAGGGATGCAAAATGACATTGCCACAGGTTTGTAAAGATTTTTCAGATTCTAATTTTAAAATAGTATAAGTGAAAAGTAGAGAGAACTGAGAAACTGGGAAAGAATACTTAGAGGCAATGTCTAAAAAGTACAAAAGAGATATGAAAGTGATTTTTTTTAAGGTTTTGTTTGGTAAGTAGAAAAATCAGCAAAGCCATATACACTGTGACAAAATGTGAAGGTGAAATTAGATACATGATCAAGAAAAAGTTTCAAATGAAGGGTGTTCTCAGAGAGTGTGATTGAAGAATTGTCCCAGGGAGTGTGCAGTTTGGAGCAGAACTACAGCCAATATGAGATGGAGTGCTCTTTTGCATGCTACATTGAAGGTGGCCTTTTACTGCTGATTAGTTTCATTTTGCACAACTCCAATGTAAGTGTTTCACAGAAATTGTTAGCCTTACTTTCCTCTACTTCCTCTTGCCACTACGAAGTGGCAGATGCCGTCATCTTATATATATTTTCCACCCACACACAGAGAAATTATCCTAATACTTCAATAGTCCTTAAATTTGCTCAGAGAAAAAAAAAAAAAAAGGTATCTGGTAAGCATAGTAATAATGGTAAGTTTTAAATATATGTGAGGACTAGCCGCAATAATTTATAACAAAAGTAGCTGAGTGCAATTTTATCTGAAACTGTAAGCACCTCACAGTAAAATTCTTGAAGGGGGATTATTTAACCAGATAATAAAACACCCTAGAAGAAGCACTTCATGTGGAAGAAGACATGACTTTATACAATACCTGACACTGGTCCACAAGTGAGATAACAAAATAAGTAGTGATTAACCTCAAAGGGGAAGAAAATTTGCTTCAGGGAAACATTTGTCATGGTGGTCCCACTTTAATCCGTCCTCCAGAAAGCACAATGTTTTAAGAAATTTATACTTGGAAGGAACTGCAGGTTGGATTTTCCTCATTTTTAGCAGTGCCTGAGAAAGCCCATGTGAAAACATTCCCAGACATGGCTCAGTTGCAGCAGGAACTCACCTAGCCAGTAAATTATTCTTTTGTAATAATTTGGGAATTACCCACCATCACCTGCTCTTTTCATCATGAAAAAGACCACAACCGAATGCTGAAGGGTTATAGTCAGCACCTATTCCATCTGGAAGAATATCTTGTCACACATACTGAGCTACAAAGAAATAGATTTGTTCTTGTACAGGAAGACTCCAGAGAAGACTTACTAAAGCTGTGGCTAATTCATGTTTAGCTAAGGGCTGGATACAGTTCGTCTCACTATGCTGACAAAACCATTTGGGTTGGTGGCAAGAAGTCACAAAAGGACAGGATTCTTTGTCATTCCTTCTGCAGACCAGCCCCCAAGGCAGCTGATCAAAATTGTTGCTTAGTTCTTTAGGATCTGTGGGATAAAAAGCATTAAATGGCAGTGGAGATTATGAGGATATCATACGAGTTAGGTGTTACATTTCATTATTTCTTTAATTAGAAGTATGCATCACTGAGTATGTTCTTTTATAATGCTTAGCCCTGTAAGATTTAACTGAAGACTTTGTGAATTTTTAAGTACTGAAGAATTTAAGGGAGGAAGTAGTTTCCATCTGCTATTCCATTCTCCTATTGAAACTGTTCACTGAAAAGTCTTTAATCAGCTAAAGATCAGTTTAAAAAATCACTACATTAACTTTTTCTCCTATGTCCAGGGTAAGTTCAGATTTTGTAAGTGAAAATACTACAGAGTGACTGCTACAGGACTATAGAGAAGCCATAGAACAAGAACACTTTATGGAGTGTAAAAATTGAACTGACAATTAGTCCTTCATCTGATTACTATATCTTAAATTCATTACAGGATTTTGTGAAGATTTTATATCACACAGAAGTATACAAACTCTTTTTATCTTCCTGAACTAAGTATCTATGGCACAATTACCTGTGCATGGTAGGCAGACTATTTTAATGGACCCCAGGGTCTTTCCCTACTCCCTATTGCTTCTGTTCCAGAGTAATCTCATTCCCTCCATGAAGAACCTGTTTTTATAAAGCAGATTTCCAAGATGGTCCATACCACAGATTGGAAAATATTTTTATTTTAAAAAAAAATCATTTTTAGCCACATTTAAAATGTATTTATAAAAATTGTACAGACATGTCTTCACACCAAGGTCAGTTTTTTCTTAAGCTACTTGTAGCAAGATCGTTTTTCTGAGTATGGAGTTGTCACATTCTGTGGGCCGTAAAGCCATCATTAAGTCTGCTAGAGCTGCTTCTGTAGTTTTGCTTCAACGATCCTAGCCCAAACAGCAAGGCTTATGCAACTCAGGAGGATTCAGTTCCTAAAAGCTCTCCACTGCTATAGTGCTAACCTCTGTTATTAGTAGACTTTAGAATGAGCAACAACAAAGACGTCACTGGTACTCAAGGTGACACCTCACCCTTCCAAGCTCAGGCCAGGGTCTCTCTTACCTCACAACTCTGCACCACAGGCTCAAGTGCCACACAGAGAAAATTCTTTTTCAGCATCAAGTGCTCCTAAAACCCAAACTCTTCTTTGGGAAGACTAGCTTCCTAAGGAAACACAGCCATCTGTCTCTTCCTGCCAGGTCCTTCCCAGATCCTTCCCAGAACATATTCAGTTAGTTTTCTTGACTTTCAGAAACTTGGCTGAAACACAATGCAACACAGACTGGGAAATATATATTAAAGAGAACTAAATGATCCTGTAGACGGGAATATTTTTATACTTCAGCTAATACAAAGTGCTGCCAGAAGGTGCACTAAAATGAAATGTAAATCAGTCTCATTAATCATCTAATTAGGAAGGAGTATAATGAAGGTGCAGATATTACTGAGTAAACATGGTTTTTACCCTGCCTATATTTTGTATAACATTTACTATCAGAGGTGACTACATTAGTCAGTTGTTCCATTCAGTAATGAACATATTGTTGCTTCATTGATTAAATAACTAATTTTAGGTATCACTTATCTGCACATTAACATTCCTCTGTGCTTTTTTAGTAATTGTGTGTCATTTGAATAATATAAACCTGAATGAAATGGATTGACAAAGTGAAACACAGTTTCATTGTTTGCATTTGCTAGTTTCTTTTCCTTTCAACCAAACATGTTCACAACTATGCTGGGCATCATGATTGTTGATTTACACTATAGTAGTACCCATGATCTGAAGCAGTTGTCCTACTGTTTAGTAAAAACATTGGAAATACAGGTCAAGGCATAACGATCTTGCTTTAAAATCGGTTTACATTTAAAAAGTTCTAAGTGAGCACCAGTGTGAATGCTCTATTCTCCCTGAACAGTTTAGGATAGGAAGCTGCTACAGTGGGCTTCAGTTAGCATATGTAATAATAAATAGTTCCCAGTTTCCAAAGTTTACCCCAACTTATCCCCAAATAAAGGGGTTTTAAGACGTTCTTAAATCTTTCCCCATAGATTCCCAGTGCACTTGCCCATAGCAGAATATGAAAATATTTGCCTTCTGCCCCACTATGGACCACCTACTGTGCTTAGTGGGCATTTCACACAGTTTTGAAACCATCATTCAATTCAAGGAGAAAATCAATTGGGAGATCATTTTTGTTCAGGTAGGAAACTAACTTTAATTACCCCAACATCATTAAGTGATACAATATTCAGATTGGAGTATTCATTTGAGATATCACCAAGTTTTTTCATTTCTACCCTGCTTATGCCTGGGATGGATTATCATATCATAACCCTCCACCTGTGCACCACGGCTTACACTGTCACAAGGAAAATACTGCCTTGCATTTGCAAGTCTTTGTCATTTGTCTCTGCAGTACAGCTATTAACAGTCATCACTAAACAGTAAGTGCACTAGAAACATCTGTGATAAGCAAGTGTCCTGGTTTCAGCTGGGATAGAGTTGTCTTCCTAGTAGCTGGTACGGTGCTGTGTTTTGAGTTCAGTATGAGAAGAATATTGATAACACACTGATGTTTTCAGTTGTTGCTAAGTAGTTTTTAGTCTAAAATCAAGGACTTTTCAGCTTCTCAAGCCCAGCCAGTGAGAAAGCTGGAGGGGCACAAGAAGATGGCACAGGACACAGCCAGGGCAGCTGACCCAAACTGGCCAACAGGGTATTCTATACCATGGGACGTC
>JAVJGG010000074.1:26740714-26767339 GCA_035590195.1 Aviceda cuculoides | reverse complement strand
ATGAGGTACTCTGTAACATGGTCTAGTGGGCAGGGATGATGGTTGGACTTGATGATCTTGTAGGTCCTTTCCAACCTAAATGATTCTATGATTCTATGATTCTATGATTCTTCTTTTCTGTTCTATTAAACTGTTCTTATCTCAAACCACGAGTTTTACTTCTTTTTCCGATTTCTTCCCCCATCCCACTGCAGGGGGAAGTGAGTGAGTGGCTGCGTGGTGATTAGTTGCTGGCTGGGGTTAAACCACGACACCAAGGAAACATGGTGCTTTTCCTTCAGCATACTAAACAAGCTTACTCTTCTCCTGTGCTACTAAACAGGAACTGAGAATCCTGGACAAGCTAGAGCAAGCATGTGACAAGGCACCATGTGTAACAGCTGGTGCCTTTCGAAAGAACTGGTTTGGATATAAGAAAATATTTCAGCCTCTACTTTAAAAGGTATCATTCAGTCACAATACTTTTAATTCACCGCTGGAAATAACAGGATCTAGTTCTCAAAAAATATATATTCTCTAGCAACCAGACACTTCATTCAAAGGTTTGGGCCTGAGTTCAGTGAAGTTAACTCATTGCAGACATGTCCTCAGTGAAGTGTTTCTTCATGACTGGCACACAAACAGATACCGGGAGGGAGAGGAACTATTGTACTGTTGTCTGCTTTGAAGCCATATCACCATTTGCAGTTCGGTCTTAAAAACAAAGCACCTTTTTCCAAATACTTCTGGAGTATATGAACTAACAAGATCAGGAAACACATCTGGAAGCATCATCTCCTTGTGCTGTAGAGCCTTCTTTATGAATGTTAAAGGAATCTGGATTTGGTGATTACTGGATACAGGCAGTGCAGTAGCAACAGTAAACCAGAAGGGTTTGTCAGGCCCATATAACATCTAATAGTGAACCACCACCACAAATGGACCCGTTAGGATACTGCACATGACAATTCAGTGAAAACAATTTGATCTACAGAGTTCGCAAAGTATGTCTATCCAGTTCTCCTGCACTAGAGTTCCAGACTCTTGTCAACTGAGAGTGATTTCATATTCACTGAGCTTGTCTTGCCCTTGATTCAACATAGACAAACGTTGAAAATGTTTGGCAATGAACAAATGTACCAAAATACTGCCTTCTTTAACTTTATATTTAAAATTCCTGTTTGAAACAGTTGATGTGACATATTCTGTGAAGTCAATGACACAAGGTCACACTATAGATGCATTTTCAAAGTGAACTATGAGAAGCTGAGATGCCTTTTTTAATGTTAATACAGTTTGTGCATGAAACTCCCAGAGCCCTGTGTGGATGTTTACCCCTGTGCCTGGAATGGTTAATTCCAATAAAGAAGTCCCTAAAGTACAATTTGGAATGCAGACATGAACATACATAGCCCGATGCTGCCCTTTGCAAGGGAAAAAGAGTGTTTAAGATAAAAATTTCACTATGTGTTCCCCATTCCATTTAATGTCACTCTTTTACTTCCATAAAGTAGATCCTTACTTGTAGGTCAGACTTGGAGGACTAGCCAGCCATGGGTAAAAAAAAAATTCAAATTAAACAGTATTTAAGCAAACTTTTTCTGACTTTATCTTAAAATATAGCATCATTTTATTTTGGCTTAGGTACAAGTAAATTGTCATGTCTTCTGTTCCTTACTTGAATTGCCTACTTAAAAGGGACACTATTACTTCTTATATTAGTTGAAACAATGAAGGAAGAAATACTTCTTAAGTTTTCACTGTATCTGTAGGTAGATGAGATTTACTAGGTAACAACATGGATGACTTTTTCTAATCTGAAGTAAATAGAGGAATTAGAAACTACTTTCCACTTTATGGCTCAAGGTGATTACTTGGAACATTGTAGTAATTCTAAAGCCTTGTAATTAAGTCTGCAATACATAGACTAACAGTGTTAACCAGTATAAACTGTTAGCATGATATCTAATCCTATCTTGTTTCACTGTATATTATCTATCAGTCATTTGCTTTTTCAAAGTCAGAATGCACTTAATCAGAAAATACTTGGAACCCTTCACTAAAGTAATGATTCTAAAGCCTTGTAACTAAATGGACAGGGGAAGTCTGAACAGGGATGTCTAAAGGCATTGGCTAGAACTGGAAAGGGAACTCATAAGGACAGTAAATGCAGTGAGCAGATGGACAGCTATTCCAAAGAATTAGACGCAACAATGAAGGAAATTCAGCAAAAGGGAATTTCCCTTCCACAGTATCATGACATAGATTTTGAAGACACTATGCAGCTTGTGCATGGCCATCACTTGATTTTTCAATATACCACTCAGATGATATTTATTATTTTTTAAAGTTAAAGCTATTTGGAAGGCTTTTTGCTGTTTATATCACTTTTCTTCTTTGAAAAAGCTATCTGCCGTGCCTTTATTTTAGATGTCTTCTAGTATTTATTCTGTTCTTCAAGTTGCTAGATGTTAATATATTCCCCAGGTGGCACTTAGAATGGTGTCATGGCAACTTAAATACTGAATAAAGACTGCTGCTCTGTCTCTGAATTGCCTTAAAACATACTGATCTGAAACTTTCAAAACCTTGATTCAGTCTGTGTATATGTTTGCTCTATTCAATTACACTTTTCCCACAAGTTTAGCTTTTCTTCCTTAGTAGGTCATAATGCTTTGGTGACTGTCAAACTTCACCGTAACATGCCTCTCAGACTCCTGCTTCTTTCAAGGAGGGCTGTTGGTTTACGCTTATAGGTAGGAATTGTGCCCTAATAGTCAGCAATAGACAGTACAATAATGATCCTTAACAACTTGACAAGGAACATTTCCAAGACCTTGCTTCTTTTAACTATGTCTCAGAGTGCTAGGATCTCAGAGGTACTGTAAACTCACTCTTCTTCTCAAACTGTGCTTATATTGTGATTCAAATGTAAATGTAACACTGACAGGGCTATGGCTTTTGTTCAATAATGTTTTGATGAACTACACCAACTTATTTAGAATATTCCACAAATCATGTACATGGAACATGCTTACTGTTCTGGATTTTGCAAAGGTGATAAACTCTAGAGTGTTCTTTAGCTGAATGCATAGGGATTTCAGCCTAAAAAACTGGAGACATTATTAATAAAGATGATGAATACGGGGACAATGCACTTTGCTTGTAGGATTGCCAGAAAGGGAAGTTCCCCTTAGCTGTCCTGCCATGACATAAACCAGACCTTAGCTTTTGGGACAGTCTGGCTCTACAGAGAGCTGCCTCCAGTAGAAAAGGCAGGTAGAAGAAAGAGGGCATTCTGAGAAAAGCTTAGCCTTTAGCTGGGCGCCACAGTTAAATATTTTAAGGAGGAGGCAACAAAACACATATTACCCAGATACTCGCCCTTCTCCTCTGCTTTTCTGCAACAATAATTTCTCCACTCTTGAGTGTTTCTTCTTTTCAGAGTAGAACAATTAAGAAAACTAAGAAGTGGTTCAGCCTGTGCAAGTTTGGTTGCAATTATTTCTCCAGAATAAAATGCTTTTTCACATAGCCTTATAAGCAAGCACTCTAAGGAACTCAATCAAAGACTTTTCTGTGTAGTCCTGTTTCAGGTATGAAATAGGTAGACATGATGCCTCGTCTTCTCTGTTCTGTATGATTTTTAAATTTTTTTTGATGTGCTTATCCCTGCATTTAATGAACACCTTCTAGATGTAAATTTTTTCTCTACACTGCTCTCTAGGAACATAAATGCCCATATTTTACTTTTGGTTTAGGAGAAGAGAGTATTTATTGGTTTGATTCCTTTTTTCTTGACTTTGGATGTGTTATGTATTTAACATGTATATTGTCAAATAGTAATAATATCAAAAAGCAAAATACAAGTATTGACCCTTCCCTTGAATTGGGAGATGACAAAGGTAATACTGAGGTTAGCATTTAGTATTTTTGTACACAAGCAAGAAAACACAAATAAATATCTGATCTTCTGATCCTCCCTGCCTTATTGTCACTTTCTGGCTCACCTATCATACAGTCACCCAATACTTTTTTTTCAGCATATGTATTGCACCTTGAAAAACAAAAAAAAAAAAAAAAAGAAAGAAAATAATATACACCTCTCTCATCCCAAAGTACTGAACTCCAGATGGTAATGGCAACCAAACTTCCTGTCTTAGTAGATTCATACTGAGAAGTACTTATCCTTAAAAGTTTCAGGTACTCATTTTGTGGAAAATTGTGCTAATATAACAGGGAATACAGTTGGAAAAGTTGAACACGTGTTCAGAAAAAACTTGCTGTGGTTTATGAAATAAAAGACCACCAGTATGGTTACACGAATCCATATTCTCAAGTATAAGATCTTATATTTAACCATAGAAGAATATAGTCGATGGTAAGCAGACACCTTCCAGCACTGCCTATGCAACTCTGGCATCTCAAGAGCAGAAGTTCCAGTTCAGTGACACTGGAAATTATCTTAGGGTAAAGTTTAATTAATTAATGCTATTTTCTCTTGATTTCTCTTGCCTTTGTTTTTGCATGAGTCTTCTGGAAGACAGGGGTAAAGAAGGAAAATACTCTTACTCTAAACTGTGTAGCAAAAAGAAAAGAAACAGTAGGGGGACAAGAGGCAAATTGCTTGTATTTTCTGCTTCTCTTACGTTTTAGGTATGATTCAAAGCTTAAGCACGTAGTAGATACCCTGTTGACTTCAGTGAAATTTGATCCAGCCTATGGACTGCAATACTGAAGGTGTCACATGAAGTTGTGGAAAGTCAGGGTTAGCCTTTTCAATGGACTGTTTCATGGGCAATAAAAACAAATTAAAAGTGCAATGTTAATTCCCCATGGAATAGATCAAGCTTTGTGATAGTATTGGTTGTGCTAATATGTAGGAAGATTAACTACTTAAGTAAGTTTGTTAATTACTATATTTGTTACAAATTGTTAATTTTTTAGAGCAGATTATGTGCGAAGTAATGAAAGAGAAACTTTCTACAAATGTCTTTCCTGAAATAGCTTTAAATAAAACTTCTAAATGACACATGATTGAATAATAAGGCAAAAAAAGCTGATATCCAACAATATTTTTACACCTTCAAAAATAAAAAGAAAATGTTTGCATGCTGTGAAATACAGCACAAGAACCACATTTTTGAATGAAATGACAAAACTTACGACCAAAATAAATACCTCAGTGTTCAGATATACTGAAAATGAAGTAAAGGAGAGGGTATACTTAAAGTCAGTTAAGATACAATCTCTGACCATAGAAACTAGGTTCTAGTGAGTGGGCCAGTCCTGATTCCTCTGAGAAAAAAGGCTGAGAGAACAGACTACACTTTTCATTTCTATGGCCCAAGGTGCTTAGATAGCTGCATCTAACCTTGCTCTTGGGCTATAATAATGAAAATTTTCCTTTGGAACATCTAAGTCCCACCTGCAATCACTATTCTTCCATTCTCTGTTTTAAGGAGCATTTATTTTAAATATAAGTAAATTGTAGAGTCTCTGTGGTTCTTATACTCCTCCCAATCCAGGATAAACAAAAGTTCATTGATATTCAGAACAGCCCCTGAGCTTGTGTAATTCTGGCTGAGAACACACATCCAGTTTGTGATGGGTTAAGGGCTCCTTCTGCCCACAGAGTCCCATGATTCTGTAAGACTGAGTATTACCTGGCCATTTTTTGAAGATAAAGTAGTAAGAAAAATATACAACTGTTTTCATTTTCTTATACTTTCTTTTTAGTTCTCCTACATATTTTTTTTCAGTCTTTAGGAGATTTATGACGTGGAAAAATACAACTAAGTCAACTCCGGTGCTGAACAGCATCAACATGACAGCTAGGATCAAATGCCAGGGAAGTTTGGATTGAAGCTATAGCTGGATACAGTGGAAAACATCTTATGTGATAGCCAGATAACTAGGGTTCCTAAATGGACACCACAAAAAACAGATCAAGCACAATTCCCCCACTCAACCTCACTTCAAATCCTGGATAAGGGTTCTTTAAACCCTGTAGCAAAACACTAATCATGATCTTCTTAAAAATAGTACTGCTGTGAACACAACCAAAAAATGAGCTGAAAACATTTACAGAGGTCTTCAAAGTGTCTGATCCTACTCTTTACAGATAGAGAAAAAGTAGTTGTCCCAAAGAGTGAAGAAAGGGTTTGGAGGGGACATCTCACACAAGCCAGGGAAGAAAATACGGTAAAGCTCACTCCACTACACTGAAGAACAACTGATCTAGATTCTCAAATTTATAGACAATATAGCAAACATTTGCAAGTCTCACTCCTTAGATTAATATTGATAATCAGGTATAATGTTAAAAAAGAGACATACTTGTACCATTAAATGTAAATAGGCAATATTTACTCTCACAGTATGTCTAAAGAACATCTCCAGAGAATCTGGGGAAAAAACAGTAAATCAAACATAACTTGAAGTCAGTAAGAAGTACAGTTCAGGAAAGGAGAAGTCAGTCACCAAGTACTACCAAGGTATAAAACCAGACAGAACATTCCGTGACTTCAACATGCAATCACAGGTAACCACATAATGAATGACATCCTTTTACAAATCCAAAATCTAGCTTACCCACAGTTTCTATGGTTCCTTTTAATTTCTATTAAAAATTTTTCTCCTTTGAAACCAATGCATACAACCAATAACACACAGTGGTACATATTCAGGAGAGCTAGAAATTCCACTAATCTCTACAGACAAGCTCATATTACACTGGCAATGTAACAGTACAATAAAAGAAATTTAGACTAGTATAACAACTTATAAGCAAGGAAAGATGACTTAAAACATTAAAGCACTTTCTGATATAATAAAAAGAGAGGTAAATTCTGTTGCTTGCTTCCTATCAGAGAAAGGAATGACTGTGGTCCAAGACAGTCTGCTATATTTGACGCAAAACTGGTTGAAAAGAACATAAAATTAATGTAAGATTCTTAGGGGTTTTGATCGAACTATCTAAAGCCTTGGTCTAAAATGAGCTTGTGATTGCCCCTTGAATTGCTAGTGAGTGTCAGCTGCTGGGAAGACCGGCGAGAGTGGACTGTGTGCCAGACGTTGGAGTCAGACCAGGAGTGCAGGCATTCCTAGCAGGGGGATTTCAGTATGAGCAACTGGACTTAGCAATGGGGTGGGAACTGTGTATGTCCCAAAAAACAGTTACTGGGGGTCACCGGCATGAGTGAGGGGCTCAGTGCTGGCAGCTGGAGGTGGGCGAGTGTCTGTCTGCATCCTCCACAACCCTGGGGTGCTTGGGGTGCGTGCGTGTAATCGCTAGCAAACCTCGGACCAGCCGGCAAGTAGGAGACCCCAGGGCAGGGCAGGGGTCTCTGGCAGGCAGAGGGTCTGTGCTGGCACACCCAGGGGGACCCGCGAGCGTGGGGTGCTGTAAGGCAAGCGAGTGTGTCAGTGCTGCGTGTTTGCAGCGAGCACCGAGCTGGACCAGCCGGTGAGTCGGGGCCCCGTGGGGCAGGCAAGGGTCGGGGCCCGGGCTCGGGGCAGGGGCGCCGGGCTGGCAGAGGGGCTGTGCCGGTACTGGGGGGATCCACAAACGGGTGTGTGCTTGTGAACCTGGAGAGTGTCCCCTGTGTGCTGCACTGGTGACCTTCCGCCTCTGGCAGGCCAGGAGGAGGAGGGGGCTGGGCTGTCTGCCCTTGTGTTTGTGGGAGTCCGCTATGAGGGTGCTGTCGGAGAGCCTCCTCTGTGGCAGCACATGTGACCGGCCACGTCAATCCCCTCTGTATAGTCTGTCCATGTCTGTCTGTCTGTGTGTGCATGAATGTCTGCGCATGCGTGCGTGTGTCTTTGTCTGCGTAGTGCACTGGGCTGGGCTCCAGCAGCCAAGCAGGAGGCAGTCCTAGGGCTGCTGGAGGAGGTGGCTGCTCATAACATCCCGTGACAGATAGGACTCAAAGTATAAATGAAGAGTCAGGGAGGCTATATTTTCATGGGATTCTAGTTTTAACAAAAGCCAGTTCAAGAAATTTCCCCCCAATATATCAGGGCTTTACTTCACCAGTCCTTGAGCTGCTCTGTGAAATGATATATTCAACTGTGTCATTGAAATTATCTGGACAAAAAATGTACCATATAACACAAAGAAAAGAGGTTACTGTTAATGTGAATCATGCCAGTGAAATCTCACAAATGGTTGCACCTGCACAATTGCTGAGGTGATCACAGGGGAGAGAAAGTTCTTATTCTTTAAATCAGTCTCATTTAATTGCAACTAAAGACCTTCCAGTAGAACTTCTCCTTCTTACTGATAACCATTGCCAGTGAGGATTTTTTTTCCATTTGAAGCAATTTTAAAGAAGAAAAAAAGATGTTGTGCATCAGTAAAACTCAAAAAGACCAAACAGATCATAAACAATAATATTTAAAGCACTGAACTTCAATCATTTTTGTCATGTATCTTCTAGTCTATATTGTTATCACTAAAAGTCAAAAGAAAAAACTTGAAGTATAGACCAGGCGATGAAATATTTCCAATATGGTACTCAATAGAAGAGGTTTTCTTTCTTGCCTTTCATCCTTATGATCACTCACAACGCTGATTCTTTCAATACCTTTTTGGGGTTGTTCGAACTACTGCCAGCTGAGTATGATTCTATGGGACTGAAAGGTCACCTGTCAACCAGCTCACCACATGATTCTGGCTAGTTACTAGGGAGACCAGTGGCAATTACTTCTTATGACTATGCTGTATTTCCAATGAAATATGAACATGAACTTTGTGACATGTTTTTCTTTTGCATTAAATGATAAGCCAGACATTACAAGTTGCTGCAGCAGCCAGAGGATTCTCTTATTCTTTTGGAAAGCTTGCAAAACTCTCCACATATGTGCTTGATGAGGACATGATACAGGCATTTTTTTTGTCACTTTTCAAACTTAAGTGTGAAATAAGGAAATGAAAATTGTGTTTGTCAGTTTAGGCTCCTTTGTTAGGTTGTTGCAACTTTTGAGATGTGATGTATTTCAGAAGTTCAGCAAAGTCTGATTCATCATCAAGAAATCAGTTAAAAGGATAAATAATAAAGCATGTTTCCAGCTAAACAATATGTGTTCCAAATTAAAAAGCTAATAACTTTTCTTAAATTGTTGCAAGAAATGGAAGGCAAGAAAAGAAACTCCTAATTCCAAATTACCCAAGGACAGACAGGCAGGTCAGACAGAATGGCAAATTAATCACTTTGGAGACTGCAGTCTTTTTGTCCATATCCCATGCTTACTCTGTTAAATAAATTCAATGCTTTGGCAGGAAAATTGTAGTGGTCCTGCTTAATGCCTGCACAGTCAAAGGCTCCCAACTGCTGATAGTGACTAAACTGTCAAAAGGAATTGGGAAATCAAACGGTTTGGCTTGAAATCAACTCTCTGTCCCTGGTACATATTCATTTTTCAGGTGTTGCAGATCTTTGATCTTTCAACTCTCCATTTAGCTCTTTCTGTCTTCCTGCCATTCTGGAGAGATCTATTTCTACAATTCCTTCTCACAGTTCTTACATCCCAGGTTTCCTCTCCAAATAATTCTTTCTAGCTGGAATGTAGTGGAAAGGAAATAGGCTGGAGAAATATGAGTAAATAAAAGCTGTTGAAGGGTACCCTTGTTTTTCTATTAGCCTAGAACAGCAAAACAACATGTACCGAAGACTTAAACCAGAAAACAATTAACAGTATCTTATTGGAGATCTCAAAAGACAGAAGTTTCAGAAAATGCAGAAAGTTCTAATCTTCAGTTCTTGGAGGTCTGGCTAAAGGCATAAAAACTTTAGCACGCTGAGTATATTACCATTTGGGGTTTTTTTGTTTTAAGATGACAAAACTGTACCAGGCATAGAGAAATCCTGGAGAAGAGTCAAATCCAAATTTCACTGAATGACCACACAGCTCTAATAGAATCATTATAAAATGGAAATGGTTGTTAAGTCCCCCTCAAATTACAAGCTGTCATCCAGGCCTCATCCAAATTGAGTTCATTCATCACATCATGCGAAAAAAGACTTCCTGTGATGCACATTCACTGATGGTAGTTAAGAGCTACTAATGTCAAAAAGTGAACCTAAATGATACCAATAATGCCACTCAATGAAATAAAAACAGTCACAAAGTCAGTGACACAGCAAAAGACATGGGCCTCACTGCATCGAATGAGTCCAGCTAGGATTCAGGAAAACTGAGGAAGCTTTATAGGAAAATAGGAAAGCTAAATCCACCATGTAGCTAGATGTATACTGCTTTTACAAACACATTCTTTATTACACATCTGAGGATGCCCCAATGAGTAGTAAAAATCTCAGCCTATCACCACAGTATTTTAAGGCACTGAACAATGCTTAGGAAAGGGTTTTCCAGAGAGTCAGAAAGATGTCTTTCTATTATTTTTCAGCTGTCCTGTACATTGGAGCTTTGAAACCACTCAAATATGATTCCAAGTAAAACAAGAATAGTTTAAAGAAAGATTTCAACATATAAGCTACCCTGCAGGCTCCTAAGAATAAGCGTCATTGATATGGTCAGATATATAGCTTGTATTTTCTTTCATATGCTAGATGGTTTGCTCTGGCACTTGATAGTGCCGAGACGCACTATGAAGCCCAAGCAGGTGGCACCATGACAAAAATCCAGTGACTAGCTTATCTTATGAATATATTTCTCAAAAGGCTAACCAAATTTGGATTAAGGCATCTGTCAAGCTCTACCACACAGAAGCTGGCAACAGGGCTGTTGTTAGTATTTAGAAACAGGAATCAAAGACTATTAGCATTCTGTAGGGTTGGGCTCTTCCCCAGTGAGTAACACTGGCCAGAGTTACGTCTTGTCACTGAAGCATGGTCCCCAGTAAGTCCTGCTCATATTTGCAGTTGATGTTGGTTAAAGAAGGCACAGTATAAAGCTTGAAATGTCAGAACAGCATCCTGCTGATCGCAATCGTACTTTTGCACAGTCTTATCATAATGAAGAACCATTGAGAGGCACAGGCAGATCCCACCTAATGGGTAAGTATTACTTCAGCATTTATATTCAAAGCATGATATTGCAGAACCACAACAACTGCTTTATTTGACAAAATGTCATTTCACAAAAATGCGTAGAAATGCATTTAACAGATACATTCCTTTGTCTGCTTTTGAAAATCCTAAAAAGAATGAACAGTCCTCTACTGAAATCCCTAAAAATTCATTGGATTCATATGTTATCGTGCTATGAATATGCCGCAGCTTTTGGTCTCATTCTGAGGCAGACAATCACTCATATGTATCTGGCATCACACTGTATGAAACACATTTCCCAAGGGAAAACAGATTACACAGTACCAAGTCCTACAAGCATCTCAACAACACAAATTAACTGGTTATCAATTGGCTGGGAGGCTAATGCAGTTTTTCATATTATCTCATCAGAATTGTCATATTTATCCACAGTATCTGCACTACTGTAGGTTTCTAAAGTGTATATAAACTGATTCTTGCTAACCTTTTTAACAGGTCTGTAATGTTTAATGTGCTGCTTAACAAGAGGACCAGTGAGGCTTGGAAGATCCAGCCTATTAATTTTTCTGTATTTCAGCTCAAAATCATAGCCATTACTTTTACTAGAAAACAAAATAAACCCTATTTTTTTCTTTTAATTGAAAATGTTCTTAATTCCATTAAAAAGAAATCAAAATAATAATGACTATTCTTCAACTAGCAGACTGAGACTCAGCTAACTACAAATAAGTCATAATGTGTGATGCAGTCTCTGAGAAACTAAGACAAAGTGCAAGCTTAGGAGTCCTATTGCCATGGGCACCAGCTTAAGAGAAAAACTCCATCTTCAACTGCATAATCTTTGAAGCACCAAGTAAGTCTTTGAGTCTGTCAGTTTAAAAAAGGGAGAAAGTCTGAAACTTAAGGAGTGATCAGGTTTCAGAAATGATTACTGTAATTAGAGTATCAGCACCAAACAACATTGGCCCTCTTGGAGCAGTTCAACTACAAATATGAACTGTAATTCCATGTCTCATAACACTAAAAGTACATAATATGCAGTAGTGTACCTTCAGTGGAGCAGGAACTTCTACATTAAGCCTTTGTGGTATTCTTGATAAAGGTGCACTCTTTATCACCCTTGATAAATGGTGTGTATTTAACATATTATTTCTGTATAGAAGGCTTGTGTTTCCTATGCAACAGTACTCCAGTACTGCCTACCAAAATTCTGATTACCACCTTTAGAAATTGAGAGTACTTCTCAGTGTCTGCAACCTCACATTTCCTCAAATAAGAATGAGTATCCTAGAGACATTGCTGCTCTAAAGCAGAAGCAACTGCCATGGAAATCCCAATACTATGTTCTATACCTGTATCGAGGTAATTCTTCTCAGACCAGGGCACTGATATGCAAAGGGTGAGGAAGAAAAATAGAAGCAATGTTCCTCAAGTTCTCCAGCCTCTTCACGCATGGGCATATGTCTTCCCACGTGCCTGTGTGGGTAAGGTATAGCTAACCAGGATCTTTAATAGACAATACATTTTTCAGCATAATTTTCAAAGTGGTATATGGTACTGGAAGCTCTGTAAAAGAGATACTACACCAGCCTTGTCACAATTTCTACAGAATCCTACTGGGTACTGCATGGGGCACCCTAGCAGCGAACGGCAGCATGCTCTGCCTGGAACGTGACCATGAACTACCCAGTGCCAATCACAGATGTTTCCAGATGTCTCTGAAACCACTGTCAAAACCTCATTACCCACAAAAAAAACCAACCCTGCAGCCAGGCAGGGGACCCTCTGCTTACACCCTAGCTCACTCATATTTAAGAAAAATTTGCAGCTGCAAGTGTTACCTGATCAGAAAGTTAACTCCTGAAACACATGAAGTATGTTTAGAGAGGAGACGTTACTTTATTCTGCACAGGGTGCAAGGTGGAAGATTTCCACAGATCAAGCACACCTACTGGGTTTTCAGTCAATACTTATACACTACAGTTAAAGCACCACACCTATCTAATATATATGTTCCACCTAACTATTGCATATTCATTACGTTGAGCAAGCATGATGTGTTGTTCCCTTGTGCAGCCATCCCAGCGTCATCTATGCCTGTGTGGGGTCTCTGGTGGTCTTCGGCGGTCAGCTGGGGAAGAATACCCCTATTCCTTTTGTCCTTTTATGGTCATGCATCATCTGAAGACACCAGAGCCTTTGTTTCTCTTGCCACCTCCTCATTTCTGAATGCCAAAGGAGGATGTATGTCCTTGATTAGCAAGTCTGTGACTCTGAAATGTCCGTTATCTGGTGCCTTGACTATTATCCAAACACTCCTTAAGCATCCTCTATCATAAGCAGAATCTTAAACTACATAAGCTTTATCCTGAGTACACAAATCTAAATAGTCCTTGAATAGCAAGCATACTGAACTCCTCATGTTTTATTTTTTTATTTTTAAGATATAACCTTCTTATTTGTTAATCAGTCTTTTGAAGGCTTTAGACAACACAAGGGGGAGAAATAGGGGAGGAGGTACGTGGAAGGAGACATTGCTGGGGACAGAGCTGGAGATGCATGTTTGAAAGGAGACACTCCAGGACAGGAGCAGCACTCAGGGACATTCCTGAAGGATTGTAGCCCAGGGGAGCCCACACCAGGGCAGGGACACCCACAGAGGAACTGCAGTCCGTGGGTGATGCTTTCTGGAGCAGAGGAAAATGAGTAGGAAGCAAGCAAGGAGTGTCATACACACACCACTATACATGTGAACCCAGCCCCCCAGGCTGCTCGTTTCTGCACCAAAGGGACTGGAATGGGTGACAGTAACACACAGTGAAAACAAGAGAAGATGAGACCAGAAAAGGGGGAGGGGAGGTGTTTGACTGAAATTGAGCCCGGGAAAGAGGGAGGAAAACTGCCTCCCTAAGTGTTTCTTTAATTGGTTCGTTGGTTGTTTCTTTGTTTTCATTTTCTCAATACCTGAATCAGTGATTAGAAGTTTATCTTGATGAACTGCAATACATTGCATTCAGTAAAAATTCTCTGAGTTGAGACTGTTTTGCTTCCCACAGCCTCAGCCCCATTAAATTCCATAGGAGTTTTATGTAAAGGATTGAATCTGATTTGCAGTGTGATACAGTTTTTTATTTATAGACTCTTACATGAGTCTAGTTAAGTTCTGAATCTAGCAGCAAGCAGCTGGCTAGTCCCTGCTGGAAATCTAAATGGAAGGTTATATACCTTTGCACCTTGACAACATGGTGCCACTGCCCTCCTGCAAAAGTGAGTATTATGATTGCAGGATAAGATGGCACATATTAGAGACTGCACAAGATAATGCAGCCAGCTCAATTCACATGCTAGCTTTCAGCTTCTGATGAATATGAAGCAAAGAGGTAATGTGGCTACTGAATTTGCAAGAAGTACATTAAGCAACTTTGCCTTCTCAATGAGATTTTATGCAAATCTGTATCAGTTACCAGGACATATTCTTAAGAACTTCTTCCTGTACCCTAAGAAGTGATTTTCTCACCATGAGATCAATTAAATCCCCTCACCCCAAGGGAAGCAATGAGACTTCTGTCACTTGAATCTTTTCCAACTAGATGTGAGAAATCAGTCAAGATCAGGAATACATTAGGGAGTATTGGCAGGCAGCAAATAAATTACTTAAGAGTCCTTTTCCATTTCAAATTTGTGTGGTTTTATGAAACTGGAAGCTTTCCTAACTTAGGCTAGAAAGATTTCCAAGCCTCTGGTCAGCAGTCCCTACTGGCTGAAAAAATATTTTATTCTCTAAGCTCACTATCTAAAACTGGTTTTAATTTCCAGTTACTTCCTCCCAACATTGTTAGGCAATTTCTAAGAAATTTCAACATATATAGATTCTGGAAATAGCTTTCCTACTCATATACCTGTTCTTCTAGCAAGTTGCCAGTTTTGTCCCTAAAGAAGTCCCAAATACAGGCTTTGGTTTTTTTCTTTAACACTGAAAACTACCCCTTTTGCTGTATGATTAATAGATAGGGCTCAGCCTTCTCATCCCTTGTACACTGCCCGAAGTTAGAGTGGGAGTGAGAAATCCTCTCCTTATACTTTCTCAATGTCTGCTAAGAAAACAGCATCAAGAATTCTCAAAAGAGGTCATTTTTGCACCAGAGCTTGCCAGAAAGCCTGTTTCTGCAAGCTGATCTTCAGGCACAGGTGATAGACAGATAGGATGAGCCCACAAATTTGGGTCACAAAGAGTCACGCTTACTTGGACCAAAAGGAAAGCATCTGTTGAGCAGTTGCTCAACATCCAGGCAAGAAGGAAAGACTGTTTAACAGCATGAGACAAAATCAAGGCATAGAAGAAACATGACAAAAATAAACAGATGCCTGCACTGATATCTGCTGAAGATTGTGTCCTCTGAGGTAGGTAGGCAGGCTGAACAAGACTTGTCAGTGACAGGAATATCAGCAAGTGACAGAACAGGATTTGTCCAGAAAGAAATCGTAGGGAAACCCATCAAGTAGACCTGATAATGGGGAGGACCTGGGTGAGAAAACAAAGGCAGACTTTTGAGGGTACAGGCCCCAAAGGATAAAATACAGTACTGGCATCAAAAATCATAGTGAATGTGTAATTACTTCAGTTTTCTTCATTACTGTTGAAAATTGCCCAATAAGGAAATAATTAGATAAAGCTGTTTTACTCATTCTACTATGCCTCCACCTCTGGCATCAGAAGTATTCAGAGTAGGTGAAAACTGAGCAATATTCTGGATTTTTGCAGTAGAAAGGATAACATATTTCTGGAATTATAGAGGGGTTACAAAGAAAAAATGGAAATATGTTCTGTATATTCTCTAAAATAAACATGCATAATGCAGGTCATATTCTTACAAGTTATTTCTGCCTTAATGGAACTGGTTGAACTGACATCTGCTGGGCAGTGAAATGAGAGACAAGAAGCAAAGGTGTGTTGCATGACTGAATTATAAAGGCTTGTCAATGCCAGGACAAAGTCAGTTTTAACAGCCACAGCACGGTGAGAATATGTAAATAGTGAAGTTGCCACATAAAGAAATAAGGTGTTAGGACTGTCAGAAGGAGGGGTGGGGGAGTGTGAAGCAGAACTGTTGGCTTCAAGGGTGGTGATGAAATTCTAGAGAGGTCAGGTTATGGCAGCAGTGCTGCCAACATATGTACCTTTTTCATGAAAATTGAAAGATCTGATATACCATACTCTAGGAACTAAAACCAGTTGCTTTTTGGCTCATTCTAGGTGCTGTTTGATGCTTACACCCTCACACTAAAAAAGTCACAGTGAAAACCAAAAGATACTGAAATCAGTGCCACCTTCTCAGAATATTAATTCTACTTAGTGAACAAAAAATTAGTTCTCCAATACCTAATGTTAGTCTCAAAGGGACAGTCTAGATGTCCAAAGCCCATCAAATCCTGTGGCATGGTGACAAACTTGATATAAAGCAGTAACTTCACCATGCAGGAGCTAGTCATTATGTATGTTTCACAGAATAAAATCTGGGAAAAATTGAAAGAAAATATGTCCTTTCTATCCTCGATATGTTCCCTAACACACTAATCAGCTACAATAGTTTCCTTTTATAATATACTTTTAAACCCAGTAAGGGGAGAAAAGAATATCAAGTTACTATAAAGCCCATTCATGCTGCAGTTTTTCAAGTGACAGAGCTACATCAAAAATCACACAAAATCCATCACACACACACACACGAAATATTCACAAAAACACAGGGAACAAATTTTATATTTTGAAAGTCCTTTTTTCTCTTCATATCCAGCTGTGCCATACAAGTGCCTATTTTTAAAAATAAGTACTTATGCACAGCAGGACTGCTAGCCCACAAAGGGATTTAATAATCCCGAATGGCCTAACATTCTTTGAAACTGTGTGTTGTGAGTATTTAAAACAACTATTCTTTCCAGCCTATGATTTTGCCTACAGATTCCACAGTTAAGAACATTTTCAATGGAAAACTGAGTATTAATGACTAATTGCCTTTCAATCAACAGGCAAACGAATCAGGATTTCTGAATAATCTTTCATCCCTCTCATGTTAGGTATTATTTGTCATGAGAACAGGGAAACAGTTATATAACTTAACATTGTCCTGTACAGTTAAACTTTGAAACTTTATCTTTTGTTTCTTATCCCAGAACTCCTTGTAGAAATTATTTTTTATTAAAATTCATTTTAAAAACAACAGCACAATGTGGTATGGAACTACAGTTTCAAAAGAGACAAAAATACACACACAAAAATGAATGTTTATAAACTCATAAAACTGTCCGAAAGCAGTAGTCTGAAATTCAGAAAATTATCCCATAGATCTGAGCTTATTTAAACACAAAATGTAGACAGCAGTGTCTGGGAAAGAAAAAAAATAAATAACTCAGAAATAATTATTTCAGAAAAGATATGTGAACTGACTCTATCCCATGGTTTTTTTTCTAACATGGCTAAAATTTCAACACTGTTAATGTGGCATTTCATTAGTCATATCATTATTACTTTATCCCAGTACCTGGCAGGCTCAGTCAGGGAGAGATTAAACAAATGAGAGGTGGTATAGAAACAGAGGCTTAGAAAAATGATATTTTCTTTTGCCTCAGCTCAACATATAGAGCTAACAATTAACATTAACTAAAAACATTCTACACCTCAAATGTATCTAAAAAAGAGTTTCATATAAGAACAAGGAAGGAAATAGCAGAAAATGCACACAAATGTCTCGGTTGCTTTGACTACTGCATACAGTGAGAAAATAATTTATTTATTTTTGTAAGAACAAGAATCATCCTGGCAAAGATTTCAAACAAGATGAAAGAAAGAAAATGCTTTCTGATTTCACTATGAAAATGTCACCATATGGTAATGAGTGTCTGTCATTAGTCCGTTTGCATAACTCTCTGAAAATGATTTCACTTAACAGGTACTGAAGTTCTAAAACGTAAGGCAGAGTTAGAAACTGACTGTTCTATACACAGAAGGAAGACACTACAGCCTTAGCCCTAGCTTACATAACTCTGCTGCTCATCTGAAAAAGAGGTACTCATACTCTTCTCCTCTTTTAGGAAACAAGTCTGGCACCAAGCCCAGACTTTTAGCTGGTCTATGCAAAGCTGGCTTTCCCAAGGTCTTCTAAGAGAACAGACAGAAAACAGATCTCTGCTTCTCTGCAACACCATATTTTCTGGTGTTGCAAAGCTATAATCTTTCTCAGTTGCCACTTGCATCTATAGTCACAAAATATGTGTAAGCCTGCTAGTTAGCTTGTGACTCGTCAGAAGACCAAAAAAAAGGTTTTCAGAAGTGTTTGGGCCACAAGATCAGGGTGGTAAAAGCTGGAGACAGTGTCATCCAGAATGAAAGTCTAACTATTCCACCACTATCACCGTGCTTGAAAATAGAAGTTTTCTTGTGCGTATTGCAACTGCAAAATGTAGAAGCTGTAACTATGATCATTATTCAGGAAAGATGCATACACATGATGCTAGGCTTGCTTCTCGCTGCATCTTGCTGCCTGCTTTGATTTAAGAACAATCAGACACCTGACACTTGATTCAGATCTTTTGTGTCATATTCAAAATTGCATTCCCCCGTATGCAGCACAAGAGAAATTTCAAACATCTTGCAATGACATCATCAGACTTTAGACTGCATGTATCAGACTTCTGGTATGAGGCTGAACATTTTCATGTTCATTAAGCCATAGTAATTCATTATAAAGCGTCTAATAACTAAGGAATGCAGTAGTCTTAGCCAACACCCCCAGAACAACACTATATTAGTCATACGATTTGCATGAGCTATATGACTGAAATATGGGAAATAGAATGTTCAGGAGCTGACACTGATATGAAGACTAAATCTACAAGGAACATATTGCTAGTACATTAGTTGCTAAGCAATAATCATAATACTTTTTCAAACATATGGCTGCATAAAACAATACACATTATTGCCTTTTGAATTCAGATCTTATATTTATTCATTGAAAATCCCAGGCTAACTGTACATACAGGCCATCTCCTAGAACGAATCTTTGCCAAACATAAATGTATGCCCTAACTTTGGTAAGACTTGGGTTTTTGTGGAGAGGTACATTCATTGCTTCTGCAGCAGAAAGAGACTGAGTCAGTTCCTAAGGGATTGTACTGTACAGACATACATTTTGGCACTTTCAGGGCATAATTCTGGGCAGTCTACAGGAAATAAAACACCTTTATTATGTGATTTAGATTATAATGTACATCTCCCTGTGCGTGCTGTCTTGCACCTCATTCAAGCTGCACAGGAAATATGTTGGGCATGGTATTTGCTGTTTATGAATCTTAGTGCAGGACCATAAGATAGCCAGATAAATTCAAAAGGTCAGGAACCAACCCAAATTTTGAGTTCATGGAGGAGGAGTGAAAGACAGAAGGGGAATCCTAACAGATTAAATTAGGTATACTGCTGAATCAAGAAGTCAACCAATTTGCAGATGGGAAAGAGAAGAACTTTGCTAGGACCACATTAATTCAAGGGTAAGACTCAAATATTCTCCAGGCCTAGTGTACCCATTACACTGAACTCACAGTTTCCTCACAAGGGCA
Source organism: Aviceda cuculoides (assembly GCA_035590195.1). Taxonomy (NCBI): domain Eukaryota; kingdom Metazoa; phylum Chordata; class Aves; order Accipitriformes; family Accipitridae; genus Aviceda; species Aviceda cuculoides. The sequence continues at coordinate 26,747,732 of JAVJGG010000074.1, read as the reverse complement.
AGAATACCCTTGCATTTCTGTCAGCCCTTCCTAGTCCTTTCCAGAAAAGATCCACACAGCTCCAGCATGAGGTGCCTCTCACGGGATACAGTCCTTCACTAACTGCTCCAGCACAGGTCCTCCCTGTGGTCTGCAGTTCTCCGTGAAGCATTCTGACATGGATTGTCTCTGTGGTATACAGTCCATCAGGAACAAACTGCTTCAGTGTGAGTCCCCAACAGGCCTCAGATACTACCAGAAAACCTGCTCCTATGTGGGCTTCCCTCCACAGACCGCAGCTCCTGCCAGGTTCCTGAGCCAGCATGGGCTCTCCATGGGTGGCAGCTTCCTTCAGGGTCTCACTCCCCTTCTTCAGCAAGGGGATACATACCTTTAATCAACTTTTTGATTCATCCTTCTCCATGGGGAGGAATTGGCTCTGATATGCATGCATATATTAGACCATTAAAGTGAAAAAAATTTGCCTTATTAAGAGAATAAGTTTATCATGTCAAAAATATTCATGTTCTTTACAGAAACAGAAGCAGCACCTTTAGGAAACTGCAGAACCACAAAGGGAAATTCTCCACAAGTGAAGTAAACAAAGTGTGGCCAAAGTTCTCATTTGCAATAATGGTATAAGAAGGTACAGGTTCCTGCTCTGAATGAGGCAGAACAAAGACTTAAATGTAGGTGTCCTACTCCTGCTGAGTGTTCAGGCCACTACACTATTGTTTCTTTTGTAGCATCCATTGCTCTTCAGTTTGATCAAAAATTTCAAGTATTTCCACTGAAAGTTTTTCAAAACTGTACATACCTGGAAAGAAAATTGTGTTTCAATGGATCAGAATTTTCCAAGGTATCCATCCCTTGACTGACCATAGAACTAGCTGACCAATTGTACTCCATAACTACTGGCAACAGAAATCAACTTCCTCACTTTAGCTAGCTTTTCTCCTAAACAGTTGCAGAAATCTTTTGAAACTGTGACATTTAAATGCCCATTTAAATCTCTGATTCCCTCTAAATGACAACATATCATTTTTCCCATTCCTTCTGAGAAGGAAATTCAGCACTTGGTACTAAAAATCATTAAACTGCACTGCACATGCAGTATCTCTTGATTTGTCCAAATATTATAAAAGACATTATAATGGTCTTCCCACATTAACATTTGTGATGTAAGATCCATGATTATCCTTCATTTGCCCAACAGTGAACAGTCATCATGAAGGTGCTATGAATAAGCCACAGAAGCATTCAGTCTGCTGTGTACCTCCAACAGAAGAACAAACTCAGAAGAGCATGATTTGGGTATTTATGTTACACACAGCTATAAAAGCAGAAAACTGAAGTGTCCATATATCTGTATTACACCACCTGAACAGGATTTCCAGGCATTCGTAATGAGTTTCAAGCTAATCTTTGCACACCCTATCTGTCTTTAGATAAATACAAGACAACAGAACATGCTTGCCACCTTGGAAAGATATCCTAATCAAAGGTCTCTCCAAGTCATGCTGACACACTTTAAAAAAGTTTCACTATTTTTCTCCGAGTTTTTCCCATGTTTATCATCTTTACTTTATTAAAAAGCATTTTTGTCTGTATATGCTTAGAAATATCTTCAAAGAAAAGTGTTAGTTGTACTGTCCATAACCCAGAAAAAAACAACAAAAGAAGGAAAATCTTCAGCAGTCACAAGAACTCAAAAAGAAAATTAAAAAAATGTGCAGTACCTTAAGGAGAGTAAGAAGAACTGGCATAAGTTACAAGGCTTAATTCTAATTTCCAAGCAAACCTAATCACAGCATCCTGCTGCCTGGAGGAGCATCAAACACAAAAGCTGTAACTAAAGTATGCACATTGAAGCCAGTACTGGAACTGACAGAACTCCTCTGCCAGCTTGATGAGTTCCCTTGCGTGAGGGGAAGTACTCCCAAAGACTCTTTGAGGCCCTGTTTCATGATACAAAAGGATGAAGAATTTGCTAATGCCTCTATTACAGCTGCTCAAGATTATAAATAAACAACTATTTTGCTGAAGTGTGATTCCCAATTTCACACCAGTTAAGTTGTAAATCAGTTATGGAGCCACTGATCAGTGAAAAATGAGTAGAAGTGAAAGATTAAATCCTTCTAACCAAATGGGTTGTTTCCACAAGATTCCTGAAATCACCAAATAGCATAATCTCAGTGAGGGCAAAGATGTGTCTTTATACCCATCGATTACACTCTTCCATGTCCATATAATTATTAAAACATGTCTTGCAGGAGACAACTTGTCCAAATTGTTTGTCGTATTCTTCTTTACAAACAGTTAATGATATAACAATTTATAATTTGTAATTCTATATCATATTCAATGGCTTTATCAAAGATTGTTTCCACTCCATCATATGTAACTGAAAAAAGCTTTTGCTTGCTTAACCCGCTTTGTCAAAGCTTTCTGTGCTCACTTAGCTTAATTCTGATTTCAGTTATAAGATTTCAATACCTTATACATCGTTGCATGATGAGGTTGGGGTCTCTAACATCATGTATTCTTAAGGATTAAAGTTCTCGGTGGCAACCCTGTTTTAGTGAAGTGATAATGTGCACACAAGAATTACAGAGTAGTGTGAAGTAGGAGGGACCTGGAATGACAAAGATACATGAGAAGAAATAATCAAGTGTGAGGGCAGGAAATAGAAGAAGGTTAATCATGTGGCAGCTTTCACATTGTATGTTTTTTATTTAATGTCAACCTAAATATGATAGGAAAAAAGACTGAGACAGGAAGAATTTTTGAATACACTGAGTTCAGTAGTGAAATTGCCTGTTTTCTTCAACAAAAGGTCAGCTTCAATTTGTGTTTTTCAAAATGGTATGCTCGATCATTTGGGAGGAGCTTGCTGGGTTTGGCATCTGAAATCACACAGAGAGCCCTGCCTGCACGCTGTATGTTCCTGTAACATACTAATTTTGTTGCAACTACGCATCCTGCATGGTGTGTCTCATACAAATGTATTAAGAGTGACATTCTAAAAATGGGCACTAGGACAGAAATATGCTCATTGCTTACAGATAGAACTATTATCACAAGCCGAGTGTTTACAGTAAGGGAAGATTAGAATTAAAGAAAGCAAGATGAAACAACTGTTACAAACAGATGGCTGAACCAGTTGCATTTTCAGTAATCCATCTGTAGTTTTGAAGGGTGTATAGAACCCTTTTGTTCAGCACAGTCTAGATTGTGTCAGAAATGGCAAATATTAACTTGATTCAGTCTCAGATATATCAGCTTAGCCTGTCAGCTCCAAACATGCAATTTCTCTTCGTTAAAGGCTAGTGTCATGCCTACCGAAGCTGGAAAGGCTTTAAACATGCTCTGTAGATGCACAGCTCGGGGCTCTGTTTCAGCATCCTCTCTATAGAGCTGCTCTGAGTTTGCAGTTAAGTACCTAAGTCCAAAGATGTGATCTTGAAGACTGTGGCTTCAATACCGCCTGATGGCATTAGTTGCTGATTTTGTCTTTCAGAGGAGTCTTCCTTTTTCCCCCTTTGGCATCCACTACAGGTTTTGCCTGTGCACATGAACAGAAAGTGCCTCAGACTGGTGAGGGTTCTAGAAACAGACAGCTATTGACTTGGTCATCCCACACAGCCCTGAGCTACCTGAATTCCACAAGCATGGAGATATTTGCAGGCATTCAAACCTGTGCTTTCTACTCACTCAGCAGTAGGCATTGACAGCCTGGAAGGGTGAGATAAGTGAGGCCCTGTTATCATAACTTCCATTCTTCAGAGAATGCCCAACATCCTTTGTGTTTGATGCACCCCATGATGCTGTTTTTCCTCTGGGTTGCCTGGGCACATTGCTGACTCATACTGAGCTTACTGTCGACCAGCACCCCTGATCCCTTTCTGCAAGGCGGCTCTCCAGCCACTCCTCTCCCAATTTATACTTGCATCCAGCATTCCTCTGTCCCAGGTGCAGAATCCAGCATTTGTTCTTGTTAGATTTCATGCTGCTGTTGATTGCCCAGTGCTCCAATCTATTTAGATTCCTGTGCAAGGCCCTTGAGAGAGTCAATTGCACCTCCTAGTTTTCTATCAATCACTAGCAAACATACTAATGGTGCATTCAACTCCTGACTCCAGATCATTGATAAAGATATTGAACAGAACTGGGCCTAGAACTGAGCCCTGAGGAACACCACTGGTAGCTGGCTGCCTTCCAGATGTAGCTCCATTCACTACAACCCTTTGAATTCTGCCCTTCAGCCAATTCATCACCTGAACCTGTTAATAGATCATACTGTTCCAAGACTATTCATGTGCTCCACAACAACACAATTCTCATAAAAATCATGTTCTATGTGGTTTTTGCTTTTTATTTCAAATTACTTAACTGACAAGACAACAAAGAATTCACGCATGTACTGAACTGGAGTTTTCCCAATTGTTCAGAAAGTCATGGATTACTATGCTTCTATATTTTTATGTATATAAACTAGACAGCTACAAAGAGAATTAATGCCACTGAAGATCTCATTGCTAACATAGAACTTAGGTAGAAACCTGATCCCATCCAAATCAGTGGTTAACACTCTATTTTTATTTAATAAGGCTACTGTTTTACTGTCAGGTTTGAAACCATCATAACCTAAATATATTCACATCTGACCTTGTGTGGCTTCTGAGGAGCAGTGCTTCCTGTATACTGTGCCTGCAAAAATTGCAAGTTACAGTCTTTAATATTAAACATACTGTAATACTCTGTTACAGTCCAAATCTATGCTTCACAGTTAAAACCATTCCTAACATTGCATGAGTAAAGTAGCCCAGGCTTGGATATTTTAATCTATGCACTTCAGTAGATCAGTCACAGGCTTACATAAAAGCAGGACTGGGGCCAAAGGTACATAATTCACATAATGTTTAAGGGAAAGAAAACAGCTATTCACATGAAGTTAAACATAACTTTAGGGGTTGATGATAAGATTATCATTGCCCTCTTCTGGTTTGAACATCCAAATAATAAAATTAACATAGACTGATAATACATGTACTTAATTAGTGACCAATATAGCAGCAAATTCTGTTATTAAAAATGCATACTAAAACCATAACATAGGCCAAAAAAACCCAGTTGTTGATTAATGAAAAACAAGTCTATATTTTAGCTGCAGTACATCAAAATTAATGACTAGCAAAAGGAAAGACAGCAGGAAGCAGAAAGAGCACACCACCATACCAGTCTTCACAAACAGTAGCTGTAGAAATCTGTCATTTTCACAGTAACAGTAGAATTCTTTCATTACTCTTACTACCCTATTAGCAATTTCATTAAAACAAATAGACACAAATTTATCCATACTACTACTAATGCATTATATTATGCAATAAGAAGCAAAGACCCAGATAAATTTAAATGGATATAAACCAGGTTAAAACAATCAGTGAAAGATTTTGGGTGTCATGAAAAGCCTGTTCAACTCCTGCTGTAAACCTGTCAACATGGACAAAATGTGATTGGTGTTCTAAGGATAAATATTGGAAGAAAAGTCAGATGGACATACTTTGAAGAGTCTTTCCAGGAGCATACAAAGTATTTCATTTTCCTTTGGTGATTGCAATCATCTGTAATGTGATCTGTTCAGCTTCAAACATACTTTAAAAATAGCTGCTGTACATTAGAAACAGGGATTTATCTTACAGTCACATTTTATTGTAAATATAACTGAAGCCTTTGCCTCCTTTATAAAACTCTTATTTCAGATTTATGAATTTGCAGTGACATATTTGTGTGATTTTAGACAAAAATTAATAACATCACTATTATTTAGTTTCCAATACGTTAAAATGTGTGTTATATATAGCAATTTAGTTGAAATGCTAAACAAGGTGGGCAGGACAACATTTCTATTTTATGAAGGCCTGAGACAAATCATGTTTGAAGTTATTGCATATTACAATGAAAGTTTTCTGAAGTTACTTCAGCAAAGGAGTATTTTAAAATAGACCCATTTTAATTTAAAACTAATTTAGGTTTCAGGTATCACCCCATAATGCCATACCAAATGAAACAAAAAATCAGGTTTGTTTTTTTAGGATTTTAAATGTCTTTCAATATTGAAAAAAAGAAAAAGCATAAATACATTACTCTTACACAGAACTTTTCAACTTACAATCCGTGTGGATAGTTTGGGTAGAATGTGGGGAGTTCTAGTAATTAAACTGGAAGCTTTTGCTGATGCTGACTACTAGGGTCAAATAAATGAACAGTAGAACACTGTGCCAAACAGTTAGACAGGCCAGTAATTGTTAGAGTTGGGCAAGATATAAAAATGAATGAGAAGAAAGACATTCTGCAGGTAATGCTGAGAACAGGTGTCTTAGCTCCCACAGTTCCCTGAAGAAATTAACAGAGTAACAGGCTGACCTAGGATTATGCCTAAAATCTCTGGGAACCTAATATGAATATAAACAATGAATCTAAGTGCATTACTCTTTGAAATCCACAACCTGTGTCTACGTGTCTTGGTTGTGAGTCATATTACATGACTACAGACAAGACAGTAAGCCAGACTACTTTTTTCTTGCGAACAGTTCCAATTTCTGCACACTGTACTGAGATGCAACTTCAAGTATATCAACTTCCGTACTGCAGAGATATTTTGTCATTGCATCTAATCAGTTCTTCCTGTTTACTGCTCCTAAAACAGATGTGAAATACAACGACATAATTGCTATGCAGAAATGCGTATAGCTTTACTGACGGAAATGGTGATGGCCAGGCATAAAGTTGATGCCAAGTTAGTCTGTGGCTGACAGACAAAGGGCAGATAAGAGAATCAGTGTTGACTGGAAGACATTATGTACAAATAAGATGTGTTCCTAAAAGCTCCTTCTGCAACTTTTGTAACTGAAATCTTTTCTCACTTGCAAGCATGGGGAAGGCTTCAGCTCAAGAGGAGATTGTAGCGTTGCTACATATTATGGCGCTGCAACTAGATCACTGGTCGGCCCGGACCAGGGAAGAGACAGATAGCACA
>JAVJGG010000074.1:26721820-26732607 GCA_035590195.1 Aviceda cuculoides | reverse complement strand
TCAGCTGCCCTGGCTGTGTCCTGTGCCAACTTCTTGTGCCCCTCCAGCTTTCTCGCTGGCTGGGCTTGAGAAGCTGAGAAGTCCTTGATTTTAGACTAAACACTACTTAGAAACAACTGAAAACATCAGTGTGTTATCAACATTCTTCTCATACTGAACTCAAAATGTAGCACTGTACTAGCTACTAGGAAGACAATTAACTCTATCCCAGCTGAAACCAGGACAGTGAATTCCGGGCTTGTGCCCAGCAGATACTGATTACTGCCTTGTCTCTCTATGTAATAAAAACCCCTCTAGCTGCCTGCAGAATGTGTGACTTTCCTGCAAGAACTGTTAAACAGAAGCAGTGAGAAGCACCACCCAATAAACCAAGAATAACTTATTAATATATTCACCTTTTTTTCTTTACTTTGCGCTGTGTATGCTTTGATTTTTTAAGTCAACGTTTATCTACTCATTCTGACTGTACTCTCCTATGAGAAGATTGAGTCTGAAATCACTATTGATTATTGTAACATTTCAGTTGAAGTCTGGACAGAAATACTTTACAAAGCATAGAAATACACTTAATATGTAATCCAAATTTTGAAGTTACCTTAAGTTTGCATGTTCTTTCCAAACTTTGATGAAAATTTTGCATAAAATTTTCAAAATTATTGCATTATTATACCTAAAGAATATTAATTGTGTATTTTCTTTGAAAATGTGTTCTTTTGATAGAGATTCTAAACTTTTGCAAAACATCTGCTGCACTATGCAGACCCTACAAATGAAAAATGGAAACATTTCGTTGTGCTAAAATTTTTACTTGGAAAGCAGTCCCGTTTTCCAAGATGCAGAAATGCTTGTTCTTTAGACTTAATATGGCAGGTCTGGAAATGAGATGTACCTGAAAACCACAAATGGGCTGATGGAATCTGATGATGGGATGATCTCTGCCTGGCGAGGACCTGCCCTTCCTGGCCCTCCATGGGGAAGCCCCCCTGACTTCCAGTGAGCCACCAGCCCTTGCTATGCCCAGACAGTAGTGCATACCCATCCCAAAGATGACACACCTGTTTTGGATACAATCATGCTCAATGAGCAAAACAAACTGTTACAGCTACTATTTCATATTACATGTATGCTGAAGAGCTGATGCAGTATGTCTACAAAGCTCTATCTAGATAGGAAAGCAACATGTGCAAAAAGCAAAGACTTTCCAAGATTAAGTCAAAAGAGATAGATAATATTGCTGGAGACTCTGTGCTCCATCAGTACTGAATTCCTTTTCAGCAGAAAAAAAAAAATAAAGACAATTTGTTCTTGTCTTCTATGTTTGCTAGAAGGCTAAATGGTTACTAGACAAATATTAATGCTAACAATGTATTAATCTTAATACCTAATCCTACCACTGCAAAAAGTTACCAGAGTTCAGGAAAGAGGACTTTTAAGATGCCTATGAAGCTTGCGTGTTCATAACTGAAGAATAGTTAAGGTGGACAAAGAGACATGGACCCATGAGAAAAGGGTGCCAACAGTAGAAGGTACAAGAAGAAGGTATGTCATGAGGAAAGCCTTCCCTTTCATATTCCTTTCTTTTCTTAGAGAGTAAGAGACTCGTGCTTCTTCTATTTCTGTGAGGTGAGGGATAGTGTCAGAAACTCTCTCTTGCACTTTCTCACTCCAATTTAAAATGTCTTCAGATTAATTTCGTAATGCTGGTAGGATATAACTGCAATCTCTGTGAAGCTTAAAGAAATGCATTAGAAATAAGATTAATATAAACTGAAGCAAATAGACTACTGTTAGCAGAATAATAGGCTTATAGTGCAGTATTTGTTTTATTTTCTCCTATTTGTCTTGCATCTTTAAGTTCCCTTATTCTCACTGTACCAATTCTTTAGATGCAATACTTGAAATTATACCCCCTCGCCATATCTGCCCTGAAGTTTCTACTGAAGAGTCAGAAACCTTATTTTCCAGAAGCTTTCCTGAAAAAGGTTGATTTGAAAATTACTAAAAAGATTTTGCAGAAATTTAGCAGTGTTGTTGCACCACCAAAGGTTAAACCATCTTAGTTTTGCAAGAAATAACTATTTTTCCTTTTGAAAGGAAACTTGCAAAAGTAATTTACTTGCAAAAGTGTGAAAAGGACTCTGTATTTGTCCAAATACTGTATTCTGAATTTCTGATATTTCTGACATTAAATAGTTCAGAAATTTCATTTAATAGTTAAAAGTTGAGATTTCAGAACTCATTATGGTCTAATGCACAAGAAAACATGAAGCTGTTTTAACCAACTCTACACCAAGTGATCTAAGTCAATGACAGATAGTTCTGGAATATAGTTCCAAAACTCTTCACACTCACTTTGCAGTTCCTTACATATGCTTTAGAAAGCAAACAGCCTGCTTGCTCTAAAACCAGCCATCCCTCATTAATGTCAAAAGAGGCACAGCAACATTCTCACCTCTATATTGGTCTCATTCACAGTGTTTAATACCATATCCATTGTAGACAACTGCTAAATCAGTGTAGAGGCTATCCTAATTTCAGAAAAAAGTTTCACCAAGCTATTTATTTAATTTACAAAAGGAACCTAAATTAGCTTTTCTGAACATTTATCAAGCCATATTAAATCAGTCAACCAAGGATGCTATCTGTCATTGGCAGTTACACCTGATTTAAATAAAGTATAAAATGATGATGAACATTTTCCCTGGAACATTTCCTACTCTCCCAATAATTAGATGTTTAAATATGAATATATCAATAATATCCATATTAACATGTATATATGTTAGTAATAGCATATTAAATCATTGAAGCTTGAAAACAAACCTTTCCTTAATTTCCTTTCACGTATTATATAAAACAATAAATTAAATAAGCAATCAATTGATATAATAACATGCCATAAATGATAGCCCATAAAGCTCCAAGATCCTAAACATGTAAATCTTGGTGAGGTATTGCACTCGGAGCAAGAAATACATCCTCTAATTACTTAGGTCAGTGAAAATGTATGATATGAAACTGCAAATGTTCATTTACAAATTCCTTTGGCCTGTGACAGCAGTGAGCTCTCCATATCCTGCTGATGGTGAGTTACACAGTTACAAACTGTGTAAGCAGTTTCCATAGAGGATCATAGTGGTCCTCTCATTACATACATATTTTTACAGCATTCCCTTTGCATTTGCTTGCTATGTAGAACTCTTCCACAAACATGCTGGAAAACATCACTGCTACTCCCAAAGTGAGGATCGCTTGGCCAGCAGAACTTAAATGACAAAAGCATCTCTATTTGGTAAGGAACAAAACTGTCCCTTGGGACAATGAATATGCTGAGAGATTACTGGTTACAGGCAGGTTCTCATCTGCTGTCAGCCTTCCATCAGGAGCCCTTCAGCATGACAGATTAGGCAGAGCAGCTCCTCTGATAAATGCACTGTACAGAAAGTAGCTTCTTGACAGTGTGACACAGAGGAGCAGAGCTGAGGGGAATCCTGAGGCACCCTACCCCCAGTCAACATCATCATGACCAAGTGAACATGTCTCCTTCTTGAGCTTCACAAGCAGTGGGCAAAATCCATACTGACCAAAAGAGAAAAGCAAGTTCCATTCACCCTCAGTAGCCCTTCTGCAATCTTCCTGATACAAAAATCATAATACCCAGGTGAGGCAGTGATGGTTCAGCATCACACAGCTCTTCCCAGAAGGTGGGACGACAGGCTTTCCCAACTGGACTGTTGGACGTTGCTGCCTGTTGACTATGGATGCATTTTGTAGCTGGAAACAGATGTGTCATTTACTACAAGTATGCTGCACATGCTGACACAAGAGGTAAACAGCATGAATAGAGTCCTATTGGAATTACTGGGGGGAGTAGAAGAGAATATATCTGTAAAGATTTCTGGCTAAAAGAAATTCACAAATTACAGCTTTCCTAGTGATTCACTCACAGTTGGTATTGAAGCAAATCTAAACTGGTGACTGCTAGGGAAGGCACTAGGTCAGAGCAAAGAAATTTGACTGTTGGTTTGAGGAGGAACTTGTAATGAGCTGGAAACTGGCCACTGCTGGCAGCATCTGCAGCCGTGGCATAGTCATAGCAGAACCAACACAGAATGAATACAGCCTACACACAGAAAGTTCGACTTGTGTGTTGTAACTAATGACAAACACATCATGCACAGTGGTTCCTCGCCTATTTGACAAAAGTCCTGTAATTTTACATCCATTCTTTCTAGTCTGGCTATTTAGACTGAACTATGCTGATGCAGTAGTATCTGAGTCACAAACCAGTGTCATATACATCTATGGAGGGAGGGAAAACTGAGTACATTAAACAAACACATTTAATCAGAAGTATAGGTTAAAACTACAGGTTAAAAGTAACTGGCCCTACGGTGGTGTTATATTAGTATGAAAGATGTGAACTGTACCAGTCTTTCACCATAATTTTCAACAGCTCAGTTTTTATAACTGAGATCACAAGCCTCTCATTCCACATTCCTATTGTGATGATAAAAGGAAATGCACAGGAGGCATAGAAATTGAGATGGCACAAAGTTCTGACAATTATCTGTTGCTGCCTGTATTTTTACATTAGAAGGCAATAGAAGATAACCCATTAAATCTGATAAGGAAACAGATTCATCATTCTTCTAAACACATTTTTCATATTTAATAAACCCCTAAATTCTATTTAAGAGAAAGACAAGGTTTAATCTATAGTTTTAAAAGCTTAATGAGAACAAAAATAAATGGGAATTTAGTGAAAAAAATTCAATTTGAAATAATTTGTTTTAAAATTGTTGCCAACTTGAATGTAAGGTAAAAATGAAAGTAATTTTCAAATTAAGGAATAAAAGGTAATTTTAAAACTGTCAAAATTAAATACACCATTATTAAGATTTTTTTTTCAATTTCTTTCCCATTTGCAAAATTGCTAAACTGATCTGTTTCTTCCAGGAAGCTTTGAATTTGAGGAATTTGCATTTCACTGGAAAATCCTGGACAGCTGTATATTTCAAGCTTATTCATAATATTCAAATGAGATTCACTGAAGGACATAAACATAACATGATCAAAACATCCATTGATAACCTCTTCACGGTTCACACTTTTCCCAGCCTCAACTTCATCATTTTACTACTCCTATAGATTATTTTTAAAAATGGCCCTAACAGGAATTGCTTTTCATTTTCTTGGTACAAGCAAACAGAAACTAGTCTGAGAGTTGCTGGGTTTTTTTGCCTTACTGTATGCAAGTGACTTAGTATGTCTAGCCAAAATGTGTGGTATTTGCACAGTGCTGAGATTATATTTCTAAGACCTTTCTTAAATTAAAAATAAGATATTCCTCCCCAAAAAACTATTAATCATGTTTACTATATTATACTTTGTAAGAAAGATTATTAACATTGGTATCAATAATGCTAGTTTCAAAAAAATGAGTATGCCGTTTGTTATGGCTCTGAGTTGTACTTCATGGGTAGGCAAGACAATTACATCTTCAGTGATGTCAGAGATGTGTACTACCTTTACAATTATTGATCTAAAGAAAGGAAAAAAGCATTCTGAAAACAATTGGCTATAGAAAATAACACGATGTTTTACAACACTAGCTTCCCAAGTGGTAACTATAGTAATTTCTAGTTATAACAATGCAGTATCAAAATTTGTAAACATTTTACCAGTAGATACCAATGTCTTCTTAGACACTTAGGTTAGAAGGTATTCACTGAGACATACTGTGTTTCTAAATCAGAATACAAGAAAATATGGCATCAAAATCATTGACTAAATCATCACAACAACCCCATGTGTATGCGATGTTTATCACTTCTCTTTTGGAGACAAGATATGGACTGTTGGTACTTATTTACCAGAGTTCATGCTACAAAAGACTGATAGGAGCCCAGCTAAATGTGCCAACTTCTCTTCCTCTAAATGCTAGATGACAAGTCATAGCCTTCCAAAGATGACAAAGCTAAAATTCACACTCATTTTTCTTCTTAACTATACTTTAAATGAAGACTGCAGGAGCCATGAAATAGTTCCACTGCTATCACTGCTTGAGAAAATTTTCTGGTGATGACTAATGTCAACAGCAAACATCCAAGCAGCTTCTATACCTGGATCACAGAAAGTTTGAAAATAAGAGTTCTGGGTCCATGACTGCACAGGACCGATTAAGAAAATTTTCAAAAATGGAAATAACATACCATTGGGTTTCCATGGTACAGGCTCTGTGGACCTACATTTCTGCCTTGTATGGCAACAAGAAGCTATTCCTTTATGACAGCAATAGTGAAAGCTTCCTCCTTCCCTCCCTACTTCACTTTTCTCTCCTTAAGGCACATAGCTTTATTAAGAAAGCACTAAAGCCTCCTGGAAGGCTGGGGAATGACCAAGTTACCTCTCTCAGGATTACTATATCAGGTCCCCTAGGGACTAATAGATGATACTGCTTTGTTTACTTTTGGCAGCCTTTTCCAGTTTCTCCTTGTAGCCCTGAGGGCTGGAAACACAGTTTCTTGTTTAGCGAGGGATCTCTAAGGTAAGAGATTCACATTCCTCAAGTACAGAGAAGTGTAAGCCCTTAGAACTGAGGTCTTGAACTGGCTTTGAAAATAAATGGTAAGAGGACATACAAGGCACATAGTAAAGTTCTAGTTGTCAAAGCTTGGAGATTGAGAACAAAGAAGTACTTGACCGATCTACCACACAAAGAATTAATTCTTTAGCACACAGTTCCTTTTCTCAAATGTAATGAAATTTGCCCATGCAGCAAGTCAGCATAATATTTATAAACCATGCAAAATACAGCACAAATGAAAGGTAAGTGATACATAGGTCTTACACTTGAAGAGTGATGTGAATTACCCCACCAGGGAAATGGAGCATGATCTGATGATATGTAACATGTACACTCCCATCATGCATAAGATAAAGAGTGCAATGGTTTTTCATATAAAGAGTGTGTGCCAGTCAGAACAAGTTTCAGTTACAGTATTAGTGGTTCCGTGACCAAGGAAAAAGTTTCAACTTTAGGTACCCATGGTTAATTACAAACAGCAAGAAAATCAGTGCAGAAAAAAATAGCAAAAATATCCCCTCATTCTTAACATCTTCCTACAGAATCACAACAGTACTTTCATTGAGCAGACATGGAACAGGAGTGAATGTTTTCAGCTTTTCTCTGAAGCTTCTGGCTACAAATTGTATTTCTGTTTGTAATTTCACTACCATGTTTAGCTCTAGAGCACAGCAAAATCTTTGCAGCCATACAGAACTAGGCAATCAAAGGAGCATCTTGCGTGCCAATCAAGAAAGGAAATCTCAAAGACTAATTATTATTAATTAGACTGGTTATTAAACTGTCAGGAACAGGAGGTTGGTTTCCCAGTAGATTTAGGTTTTCTAATTGAAGGAATAAGGAATACTGAGCAGCAGTAAGCTATTTGGCCTGGCAAGCCAATCCAAAAGGATGGGTGGCTTCCTAGCCCTTTTGTCACCACCAATCACATAGAAGATACTTAAATAAGTGTTTTGACAACATAAACTGTCAATTACAATTAAAATGCTCCATGCTAAAATTTAACAATTGCTGGCAAATATTGAATAGCCAGTAAGACTCACTCTGTGTCCCAGCTGCTTTATAATGTAATCAGAGACTGATGAATTCTGTTCATTGAGAAATTAAAAACAAATGCCTTGGTTGCAGTGTTGAATATGATAACCCCTGAGTCAGGGATGAATGACATATTTTAGAATCATAGAAACATAGAATGGTTTGGAAGGGACCTTTAAAGGTCATCAGAACCCCATCCAACCTGACTTAACTTCTCTGGGCAACCTGTTCCAGTGTCTCACCACCCTCATGGTAAAAAAAATTCTTCCTTATATTTAGTCTGAATCTACCTTCTTTTAATTTAAAACCATTACTGCTTGTCCTATCAATACAGGCCCTGTTAAAACATCTGTCCCCATCTTTCTTATAAGCCCCCTTTAAGTATTGAAAAGCTGCAATAAGGTCTTCTGAGAGCCTTCTCTTCTCCAGGCTGAACAACCCCAACTCTCTCAGCCCTTCCTCGTAGGAAGGGTGTTCCATCCCTCTGATCATTTTCGTGGTTGTCCTCTGGACCTGCTCCAACAGGTCCATGTATTTCTTGTACTGAGGACTCCAGAAGTGAACGCAGTACTCCAGGTGGGGTCTCACCAGAGCAGAGTAGAGGGGGAGAATCACCTCCTCTGACCTGCTGGTCATGCTTCTTCTTATGCAGCCCAGGATACAGTTGGCTTTCTGGGCTGTGAGCGTACATAGCTGGCTCATGTCCACCTTTTCATCCACCAGTACTTCCAAGCCCTTCTTGTCAGGGCTGCTCTCAAACCCTTCATCCCCCAGCCTATATTGATACCGGGGGTTGCCCCAACCCAGGTGCAGAACCTTGCACTTGGCCCTGTTGAACCTCATGAGGTTCACATGGGACCACTTCTCAAGCTTGCCCAGGTCCTTCTGAATGGTATCCTGTCCCTCAGGTGTCTCAACTGCACCACTCAGCTTGGTGTCATCTGCAAATTTGCTGAAGGTGCAGTAGATCCCACTACGTCATTGATGAAGATATTAAACAGTACTGGTCCCAGTATGGACCCCTCAGGGACACCACTCATCACTGACCTCCATTTGGGTATTGAGCCATTGGCCACTACTCTCTGGTTACAACCATCCAACCAGTTCCTTATCCACCGAACAGTCCATCCATCAAATCCACCTCTCTCCAATTTAGAGAGGAGGATGTTGTGCGGGACTGGGTCAAAGGCCCAGAAGTCCAGATAGATGACATCTATAGCTCTTCCCTTGTCCACTGATGGAGTCACACAGACTTCTCCATCATAGAAGGCCACTAAGTTGGTCAAGCAAGATTTGCCCTTGCTGTAGCATCTTTTATGAAAGTACTACATGTACATAGAAGTAACACAGAATGGAAACGTATAGTCTGTACATTGCAGAGTGCCAGTCAGAAATCTGAATTGACCAAAGGGTGCTCCACCATAACAATGAAAGAATATTTCTCCTGATATCTGAGTGTTCTGGTAACTTTATGTTCCTGTATTGTGCTATACTCTTATGTTCTTCCACTGCAATTGCATTTTACTGCTAAATACTGTTCCACTCCATTCATTAGGGTACAAGGCCTGCTAAACAAGATATCTTTTCCCTGAACTGAAGATTATTTTCGTTCCTCAAGATCATGAACAAGATTATCACCTGCCATTTACACATGAATCAGTCATTCTTATACCTATGTTTATCAAGATAATAAATATAGAGAATACATTGGTCCTCCAGTAGACTTTAATTTTCCACAATTAACCAACTAGGTTAAAAATAAAGCAAGGACACAATCATATATCAGAACCATATGAACTAGCGAACAAGCTTTCTTAAAATAACAAAGGAAATAGCACATTTTGGAAATTAAATTAATTCACCTATGCAAATGACATCCATGGAAGAATTAAGTCCTAAAATGACAGTTCTACTAGATTAGCATGAAATTTATTATGTGTGTGCTTAGGGATGTAGCTAGAATGCTTGTGAAAGGCTTTACTCTCCAGCAAACCTTAAAACCAAGTCATGGCCATATTTTCATCTACAGAATTAGTTCAAGAACATCTACATTAATGTTATCTTCACTGAATTTTCTAAGGTTAACTGAGAAACTAAAATTTGAATTTATATGTTATTCAAGAAGTTTTAATTAGAGTCTTAATACAGAATACCCAGGAATTTGTAGACAAGCTATAAGGACTTTGGGTTTTTTCCCTTTACGCTTTTCATTTTCCATTCCCTACTCAGCCATCAATTTGGTGATTTTCTTCCTCCATGGGCTGATATTGGACTTCACTCAAATGGTAGAATTTGATACGACAGGTTATTATTATTGCTGAGAACATACAGATAGGTAATACTGAGTATTATTCCTTTTCCTGAAGCAGAAAGAGAGTTGTCATGGAAATAGGGGTATTAGGTAAGATAACCCAATACTTTCCTTCATGTCAGCTTTCCACAATGCTTAAGGACATAAAGAAAAGATTTCTCTTTTACATGACCTAGTGGGGAAGAGCCATATTGTTTTCCTGGTTTTATTTCAAAACACCTTTTAGAGATTTATTAATGTGCATAAAATTCATTCTTGCACATAATGCTATCAAACCATATGTTGACAAACCTCTCTAAGAATTGGATTTTAAAACATGCAGAGACACAACTCAGCTGCATATTTTCTGCATTATACAGACATACCAAAATTTCCATGAAAATGTGTTATTTGGCTACTAACTTTATAACTGTCATGGTTTAACTCCAGCCAGCAGCTAAGGACCACGCAGCCGCTCATTCACTTTCCCCCCACCCAGTGGGATGTGGGAGGGAATCTGAAAATAAAGTAAAACTCGTGGGTTGAGATAAGAACAGTTTAATAGAACAGAAAAGAAGAAAGTAATAATGATAATGATAACACTGATAAAATGACAGCAGTAATAACAAAAGGATTGGAATATACAAATGATGCGCAGTGCAATTGCTCACCACCCGCCGATTGACACCCCATTTGTCCCTGAGCAATGAATAACTCCCCATCCCCACTCCCCCCAGGTTATGTGACGTCCCATGGTATAGAATACCCCGTTGGCCAGTTTGGGTCAGCTGCCCTGGCTGTGGCCTGTGCCAGCTTCTTGTGCCCCTCCAGCTTTCTCACTGGCTGGGCTTCAGAAGCTGAAAAGTCCTTGAT
>JAVJGG010000074.1:26708335-26721767 GCA_035590195.1 Aviceda cuculoides | reverse complement strand
ATACTGAACTCAAAACATAGCACTGTACCAGCTACTAGGAAGACAATTAACTCTATCCCAGCTGAAACCAGGACAATAATCAGGATGCCATTCACCTTAAAATCACGATGCCCTCCTTCTGTTAAACAAAGGTGAACTCTTCACGTTTTGTTTTTATAGATTCCTTCTTATATGCTGTGTTAACTAACATATTTGTTCAAAACCCCAAAAGCTCTACAGAAACAAGTATTATTCTTTTCTTTTGGGAATATTTTAAAACATCTTACAGTCCCTACGCTTGATCTGCTATTTACTGTCCTCTCCTAAACAGGAACAGAGCAAAGTACAAAATAAAATCAGTGGCTGCCTGGCCTGGTTAAGGAACAGGGGAACAAGTCTTTTATTTAAGAAAACTATGAATAGGAAAGGACACCAAAACCCTACAGTGGGAAGCAAAAATGCAGAATGCCTTACAGAACACAAACCTAAACAGTCAAGTCACAGTCGTAAATTCCACCTTATTTCTTTCTTTCAAACACTCACAAAAGCCAAAGTCTTACAGGAAAACTAAAGGTTACCGGCTAAGAATATTCTCCTATATCACCAAACAGCAATGTAAAATTAATAAACATGTATGCACACGTATCATAAAATTTCAGTCTGTGTCTAACCACACTTTTCCTTTTGGATCAAGACTTGAAGAGCACTGAGAATAAAACTGGTAAGTTGAAAGTTGTATTTATTTCTAAATATATTTTCAGTTGCTACTGAAATATAAGAAATCAGTAAAAACAGACATGCAGTGCCTGGAATCACATTAGCAGTTATCATTATTCAATTAGTTCTCCTTAAGTAAAGAGAATCCAAACAAACTTAAGTGATTTTTTTTTTTCTGCCCCCTTCATGAATTTTAAAATTAATTTTCATGAATACTAGAGGACAAAGAAGTCAAGAATCTTTCATAGGCTCACTTACTGGTCATCAGATCAGATAAAAACAGAACAAGACCAGCATGCCCACTGCCTCGTTGTGTGTCTTCCTTGTCCAAATACAGCTATTAAACATGATGCACCACTCTTGAAGTTGAAATATTTGTTGCCTGTTTCTTTCTTCACTAATTGCTTTAGGTGCACTTTTGTGAGCACATTTTCTAAGTACTAAGTAGTAATAATAGTAATTCCATGTAATTGGTCTTCATTTGAACCACTGCAAATAACACTACATGGTTCTTACTTTTGAAGTGCTTCATGAACCCTTAGCAGACAGGATTTCAAGCTATCAATCAGTTTAAAGAAATGCAACCTACCCTTCCAAACAACATAATGAAGGCCTGCAATAAGCCAACAAAACTGCCAATAGATTTCAGTGAAAAAAGCACGTGAAAGTGAAAAACAGGTCTTGTTTGATCTCTACAGAAACTAGCACATCAAGTCTTAGTTTAAAGACAAACAAGAAAGAAAGAGGTTAAAAAAACACTTATTTTGAGAGGGATTGTTTTTTCAGCCCGAACAAGTTAAATAATATTTTCAAATATTTTAGGAATCTTGATTTAGGAGGAGAGCAAATTCCAAACAAAACAAAGAAACCATTTATATTTCTGTTCATAAAAAACACTGACTCCTTTCTATTGGTGTTGAAAGAACACCAATGGAAATAAAGAATATATTTTTGCATATATTTTCTATAAAACCATAACAGAATTTTTTTTCTAAATAGCTAGTTAGCTATCACTTAATAATCATAAACAGCTATGCAATATGCAATATAATGTTATTCAACCATCTGCTTTATTAAAAATGGAAAAATTTGCATTAACTTCACTCAAAGAAAAATTTTATTCCAAGAGTCTGTTGAGTTAGTGAGTGCTACTGGGGCTGAGCACAGTCCTATGAACTCAAGCAAAACTAGATTTCACTCCTGCAATTCCCAAAAGACCTTCTGAGCTCTGAAAAAGCTGCCTCCTAATTGATCAAAGACCACTAGGAGGACAGACAATGTCAGAGTAAGGCATTTCTAGAGAGTTTTCTTTGTGCTCTGTGTTGTGTTGACAGAAGCCAATAGCAATTTTCCCATTGACTTCAGATGGTGATCAGAGCTGCTGTCAATACAGACTGACCTGGTACAAGAGGAAGCCTTGCAAATCTCCATATGAAGGAGACACTTCTTTGGTACCTTCATACCAGGTCAGAAGGTGCAATTCCTGGGAACTATAATTTCAGATCATCCGAAAGAATGGCATATGCAACCAGGATTCTGAATTATTCATCAGTCTCAAGCATGTGTCAACATTATACCCTGATTCAAAATTCTGAATAACACTAGAATGTGCAGTCATTCAGCATTACTCTAACAAATTCATTGCCTAGAGGCCATGGATATGCAGAACTTAGTGTGGTATGTTAGCACAGATATACAGTCACTCTTATAACCTTTAAGTTAGTGTTTTATTACCAAAATCTCTGTGGGAAGTGCTTATGGAAAATGCAAAAAGCATTTAAGTACTTTTTCTAGGAAAAAAACCCTGCATATTGCTAAGGCATAAACAATATTCAAACAACCCAAATTTAAATGAGATCATGTCCACGCATGTCAGAGCTACAGTAGTATATCATAAAAAAAATAAAAATATGGGAAAACAAGAATTATTGTATTTTCTAATTTCCTCATTCTAAATGCTGATTGTTTCCCTAAATCACTGCTTTCAGCACCAAGCTTCAGCAGCTCTGTTACCACGTTTATTGCTTCCATGATTGTGCTGAGAAAAATTGGAGAACCACAATTTCTTGAAAGAGATATTCTTGTCCATATGAATGAAAATTAAATGCCATCCTCCAAAAGAAATGGTTGTTGATGGCCAGTGTAACTCTTTAGTGCTCTTTGAATTGTCATGCACCATTTAGCTCCCTCTAATCTCTTCTTCCACATTTTTTTTTATTAGTTCAGCATGTCAAGGTGGACAGACAGCACTGCCTAAACATAATTCTTGTCAATCACTGCAATCCTATCTCTCTCAACCAAAGGAGTATGCTCCTGAATATTTAAAAGATCTCATTTTATCCTTAGATCAAGACAGCAATCCAAAAAAACACAAGCAAAGAGTTATGGTCAGTCTAAAAGAGACAAATTGTAAGAATGCCTTGTGGGAAGATAGGGATCTCTGTTAGGACTATTCATATAGTAAAATGGTCGTGAGTCTGAGACTCTTTAGGTTCTGAATGACATTTCCAGAAGGGTCAGGATCCCATCTCTCATGGATATTTACTAAGCTTCAGCGATGTTTGAAAACTCTAACCCTTTTGATTTATTCATGTATGATCTAGAGGTAACATATGGTGTAGGTTCATGAATCTCAACTGGAAAAAAGCACTACTATGGTCAGAAAAACTGCCACAAGTTCATACAGACTTGGTGCACATACCACAAAGTTTTTTGAAAACTGAGCTATTGGTCGCAAAGAAAAATTTCTAATCTTCATGTTTAAAAAATTAGTTTGTGATGTAAACCAAGTGTGAACTGGCATAGACTCATTATGACTACAAACAGGCTGAAAAATACTGTTCTAAGACGTAAGGTGCCTGGCTTCTCTTCAGTGTGAAACCTGTAAAACCTGAAGCTTTAACAATTTCACTGCTCATTTGTTAAGTCAAGGTGAGGAAAATGGAAGTGTTAATGTATCAGCATGGCAACTGGATGAATGGAAGAAAACAGAAGAATCTCACTGAAAAGGAGGGAGAAGGGAAATAGAAAAAAATTGAAAAGATGAAGAGGAATTCAAAAGCAATTACCATGATGTGAGAAAGGTAACACAACATTCATTGATTTGGTTTACTTGCTACCTTTTTGTCTTCAGTATCTCAGGACAGAAAAAATAATCCATTCACAAGCACAAAAGTAGCTAGCAAGTAAATGACCATTAAAGAAAATATGTCAAAATGGTTATAAATACATGAATAACTGCAGTGAAACTCTTAGGAGAACATTTACATCTTCAACAAAACTCAAATTAGTTAATAGATGTAAAGCCTGAAAAAAATTGCTTATAGTACTTCATCATGTTTAGAAAGTCTATTACATGTCCTGCTTGGTGACAAGCTCATCAGAATGCCCTAAAAGTCCTTAGACTGTCAACCCCTACCCGCCTCACTGGATTTTTTTTTTTTCAGAACCTCCAACTGTTTCTGATAGTTGAACATTTCTCACGGATTTTCTAAACTTATTTGCAGTCACTGTATTTGCTCATTTACCAATATTGTTACACAGCTTAACTAGTCATTTTCCCTTTCTTGAGGTCATGCCTTCGCTTCATTAGGTCAAACAACCCATTTTTTTTTCATATTTGTTTATAAGAGGATGCACATTCACCTATGCCTGTACAAGACATAATTCCTTTATCTTAAACACTGTCTAATAAACACTCTTATACTGGAAAAGAATATAGTATGCTAGCAAGGAATCCTGGGATGTTATTGCCCCTTTTCTTGAAAACATCCTTTCTCATGACCTTTGGCTTATACTTTTTCTGTTATAAATGGTTACACCGGATTCCTCTAATCTTTTGTCATTTCCAACTTAACAGCTTTCAGTTAATAATGAACTTTCTTATAAACACTCCCTAAGGATATGACCAAGCAGTTGTACTATTAAATTTCATCTCATACCTTGCAGACTATTCCACAAGATGACCCAGTTTTTCATCCCTCTTTTTGATGATGCTGACTAACTTTATCAGCAAGCCTCATTAGCACTCTTCTGCCAAGTACTGTAATGAAAATATTAAATTATGTTGGTCCCAAGACTGATCTCTGAACAACTCTACCTGTAACTTTCCTCCAACCTGACAATTTCCTTTTCAGAGCAGGCCAATGTAATTTCCTCTTTAACCACCTTAAAGTCTTTACAAAATACTTTTACAAAGAAATGTTTTTAATTGTTTTTGAACATGTTGCCTTCGGCTAGTCCATGAGGTGTTTTGGGGTTTTTTTTAATTCATAGTCCATTACTTCCATGATTGTATTTTCTCTTTTCTTAAAAGTCCCATCAAACTCAAAAATAGCTAAGAACAGACTAATGTTCTTATTGCTCTTTTTCTTACAGGGCACTGTAATTTAGAGGAGTCCTTGAACTGTATTTAATGAAAGGTACAAAACTACCTGGCAATTTTCACTTTCCCAAGGAAAAGGAAAATGCAGGGAAGGGCTCCAAATCCTTTCATGTGCTCTTCTTCTGAAATACACATTATCACTTACAATGAAGTTTGCTATACAGGTGGTGAAGGAACATGGGGCACTTCTTTCAGTATTCAAGGGAAAAGGTTAGATAACCTGGTTTAAAAACATTCAGTTGAGTTTTACTTCCAGCCTAGATGAAGCAGTTTTCATATTCTAGCCTTTCCCCTGCCACTGTTGCAGGTTAGCTCCTATTTTCAGCACCATTGTCCTTGATGAAAATTGACACAAAAGTTCAATCCAGTTTTAGGGTTTTGCCTAGACTTCTCCAAATCTCTAGGTCCACAGCATAGTAACCTTGTTTCTTCCCCTTATTCTTTTTATTGGTGAAGTTGAAGAACATTGAGGTTTTTAGTTTACTTGTTTTGCAAAGTCAGGCTCAACTTTCATCAGTTCTTACTTTATTCCTAACCTTCTGCATATCTAAGATCTAAACACTAAGCTCAGAAAGCTGAGAAAATCTTCCATTTCTGAACACTTCTGCTAGTCCTTGGCTTTGCTGCAGCAAGTACTTCAGGCTTTCACCTCTATTTACTGTACAAATTCTAGCTATTTTGCATATTTGATCTAATTACTTTCCAATGTATTAAACTCATTTATTTGACTATACAAAGTTGACCTCTAATGTCTGAGATGTTGTTATTTCGCAGCTGACATAGTGGCCTCCTCCTGTTTAGTCTTTATTTACAGTGAATCAGTCTTTAATTATTGCAATGGAAATATTTTCTAGAACCAGTTCTTCTATATCACTCATTATTCATCAGTCAAATCTGAAACCATCAACACCTTTTGTCTTTTAAGTGAATTTGAAGAAATGTTAGCTACTACATCTGAAAATAGCCATTTCTTTTCTAATCTTCATTTGATAAATTTAATTATCCCATCACTCCATTATACTCTAGCTATCAAAATGACTCAACTAACAGCAGAATGACAGAGGTTTGAACAATATCCAGATCTGGCACAACCCCCAACATTTTTTTTAGTGCAATCTTTCTTACCATACACTTCTTGAAGTAATTTTGGCAGAAAAAACTTCTTTCTGTACTATTCTTACATCTTCTATGCAATCTATTGCACTATAAAGTCTATACCCCTACCTTCACTAGTATAGCTCTGGTCTTCCCGAGACTACTATGCTGCCACGTATTTCTTCTACTTCTTTTATGACCAGACTCAAAAGATTACATACATCCCATTCATTAAGTCCACCAGATATCTACTGCAATCAGTAGTAGGCCTTTCTTTGTCCTTCATCTCTACCTTTAGATGTGCCTTCACCCCTTTTTAATTCTTTATTTCATGTACCTCCCTTTCCCCCTCAAGACTTAAAGACTACAAATAGTGACCAAATCATGATCTGTGCTAACTATACCAATGAACAAAGAGTTGCCAAACCACCTCATTCACACTTATGCTTCTTCAGGATCTCCCTTTCTTTTTGATTAACTCCCAGCTTGCTGATTTTGTCAAATGTTTACCACAGTTGATGATCTCCAGAATCATATTCCACTTTCCTGTGAATTATGTTGGTATTTCCTTCTGTTTTCCAGAGTGTCTGCTTCAGAAAATAAGCATTTTCCCACAAGAGTTATGAGGTTCAAAATATTTGGGACAAAGCACACATAGACACAAAATACCGACTTCATTCTGTGTCATGGAGAATTTGAAAAACCTCCAGTTCAGTCTAGGTCTCAGGGTTTTTTTATGAATGTAAATCCTGCCACTGGCAGCACCCCAGTCTGGTCTGCCTGCACAGCCTCCGGGCAGGCAAGCCTCATCCTAGACCCCAGCCAGTGGGGCAGAGTGGGAAGCAGGCTGGGGAGATCACCTGGGAGGATCACTGAGAGAGCACAGAATGTGCTGGGCAGGCAGGAAGAAAAGAAAAAAACAACTCTTTACATTCAGAAGCGTTTCAAGGACTTCTGAAAATCTGTATCTGAGGTTTCTAATGGCAAAAACACAGAAAACTTGGTTATCAGGATGACACGGTCAGCTGTCACATTGCCTCTTGTCAGAGCAGGAGCAGCAGGAATTTGTTAATGGCTGCTGGCTGTGAATTCAACATGAGCCACTCATCACCTCACACTCCTTGGAAATAACTGGTTTTCGCCTGGGCAGCACAAGGCAATAACACACAGCACACCAGTCGGAGACAGTAGCTCCCATAAAACCTCACACTAGAGAGAGTACTTGCATAGCTATGGTGGTTTTGACTCCTGTAAGTGGCAAACCAAGACATGTTTTTGCTCTTGCGAAGGCAGTGCAGCAGGGCTGGAGGCACTGGGCAGCCAGGAAGGAGCCACAGGGTGGTAAGCAGGGTGCACTTCCCCAGAGAACAAGGAGGATGTTGCCAGGGTCATCAGAGAATCTGCAGAGTCCAGATCCAGAGCTGAAAGTGGCAAGGCACCAAGGACATCCAGAGGCTGTTGGGGTGGGGAAGGCCAGAGGCCTGTTCCTACTCCGCCTGCAGATGTGCAGCTTCAGCACAGGCATAGTGCCCTGGTCACTGGTGAGGATGGATGGCACCTGCCAGGGTATTTGTCAGGACCAGCTGAGTCTGAATTTAATATCTGCAGGAAAGAGCAAGGTCAGGGGACAGCTGTAGGAAACTCCCTCCTGCAGGGGCCAGAAACACCAATCTGCTGACCCCACCTGAAATCTCAGGAGACTTGTTGCTTGCTGGTGACTCTAATATCTTCATCTGATGACCCTGTTAGTGGCTGGGATGGAGCGCACTACCAGCACACTTGTGGATCACAGCAAATTGTGGTGAGCAGCAAGTAGAGGTGCTATTTAAGGGGACCTGGACAGGCTGTAGAAGTGGACTGACCCAAATGTCATCCCAGGCCCTGAAGAAGTGCCCTAACCACTGTAGGGTTTGTGGTTTGGGGTTTTTTTTTTTTCTTTTTCTTGACAGGAAAATTATATACAGATTCCTTATTCCAAACGGCAGTGCAGGACTAACAGTCCTAATTAACAAGTCAGTTTAAGCTGATTCCTGACTATTCTTTCTTGCTCACCATTTGAATGATTTGTATTGGAAGTCTGTAAAGCCGTATGGTCTTAATACTCTAAGAACGCTACCTACTGCCAGTTAAATGTTACAACTAGTATTTTGGAGGTTCAAGCCTTCAGGATAGTTTTAGCTGCATGTCATGCTAGGTAACCTTGAGGTAATCAACAACCATCTAAGAGTCATAAATGTATTTGTCAATGGTTACAGTAGCAAATGAAGGATCATAAGTAGTACTCCACCATTAAAAAATAAAACCCCTATACCTCCACAGTTGATGCAGTTTCGCTTTGTCAGCTTCCCTTTGTTTTCCCTCGAAAACAAGTCACTGAATACATTTTGTTAGGGAGAAAAAAATTCTGAATCTAGCTTTGTGTGATGTCTGCTTCAAAGGTAGAAAAAAACCCAACATATCTTTCATTCTTCTTCAGAAAAGACACAACAGAGGCTGAAAACTGTATGTGTTAAATAACTGTCTGTTATAATGATGTTGCAATCATCATATGTCTCCATTTTCTTCCCACTCTATAATTACACATAATTGCACATACATTTGTGATTGAACTGCCAAATGGAAACATTTGCTGTTTGATTATCTTCAATGTTGCTGCACATAACATTTGAAATACTGCATTTTATCTGAACATTTCAAAATAGGTGAGCAAATACTTCAAAACATCAAAGTTCAACATCTATTTTTTACTATTGGTTTATCACTGAAGTAAGGTTTTCAGTTCCAGTTTCACGTCATTCATAACTCTAAGTAGTATCATCAGTTTAAGTGTTCCTTCTCACTAATGTGTGTGGTAGTGACCCATGTATAGGTAATAATACCTATTTTAATTGAAGGAATAGATAGTTACCGTTGCTTAGCTCATATTTTCAAAACCCAAACATACAAACATTTTTGTTCATTAAACACATGACAGAGTAGTCACTAATACTAGAAGCTGTGAGATAGACTTAAACCATGAGAGCATTAAATATTAATTGTCCTGGTTTCAATGCAGAGGAAATAACCAGAGGAAATACTTAAATCATAGCTAAACACCACAACTAGTGATTACAAATCCACTGTTAGAATTCAGAGGTCCTTCTGATCTTCTGCTGAGCTTGCTGAAAATTTTGGGGTTTGCAGGTTGTGTTTTCTTCTTCCTCTTTTAGAAGTCATCAAATACATTTTCAACATAGCAGTAAAATGGCAACAGAAGCCAAGTTAACTACAGAAGTAAGTTACAGATGGCACTGCTTACAACCATAAAGGTTCTTGCAGGATAGTACTCCCAATGACACATTAGATAATTCATGCTGAATGATTTTCAACAGCAATAATGGCCAGTGCTTAGCTTGAATATTGCAATTCACTAGACCGTGTTAACCACACGTCATTCCGCCACAAAACCAGTACGTTGTGAGGAGCATGAGCAAGTACATCTCTTCTTTGCTTATAGTTGCCTTCAATAAAAAAGGAGAGAAGAGAGCCAGCCTCAACTTACAGAGGTTCAGTGGAAGGAAGACTACAGATCCTTGTATGTGTGAGCAAGTAGGAACAAGGATTCAAATATGTACGATGAAGGACCATTGACATAACTCTTACAACAACTCTAACCTTGGGCCCAATGAACACAGGAAAGGATCTTTTAAATCACCTAACTCTATTTACTGGACTGAGGATTTTAGATACAGTTAAATTATAAAAGCCTAAACTTTTTATTTATTTTAAAATCAATTAAATTGGATTTTAATATCATTATGGGTTTGTAATTCTCTAGGCATAGCTACAGTCTTAAATTTTAACAAGGCTGTAGCCAACTCTCTGCTAATGAAGATGTTCTCTTTATAACAAAAACCTCACAAATTTGTGTACACATTCCAAGGTTAGCTGATGATAGCTTAAGAAAACTCCTAATCCTGCAATACCAAAAGCTAAATGCCCTCATCTCTTGTATCACATTTTACTGAAGCTTTGTATTATTTTGTCATTTCTGGAAGCTGTTCACAGTGATCCAGCTCCAGTGTCTGCATCATGTTTCTGGGCAATATCTATCTTCTCCTTTTCCTTACTGTAATTACTCTCTGCTCCTCGATGTCTTCTTCCTGCCTTCAGCCCTCTTTCCTCATCAGCCTGCTCCTGAGGGCTTCTTCCTTTCTTGGGCATTCAGATCCATTCTCCCTGGCTTTAACCTACCTCCCAATGGTAACTTTTTTCCTCTGTGTATGCAACTGTTGAAGAAAAAGACCTTGTGAGGCTGAAATAAATAGATAAGCATCCCTCCTGTTACAAGTGGCCATTTAGGAAAATATTTTTCTCAACCATCTAGTAGCAGCCTAGCTAGGAGTCACATTTTTCATGTAGTGTACTTATGTTGCCTTCCATGCACAAAGCAGCAGAGAGAAAAACTGACTTTTATTCCTGCGTCTAAAGTAAGGATTGAAGCAGTAGAAAACATCATGTGCATGAGAGAGGAAGGAGGGAGGTAATCAATTTAGCAAAAGAATCCTGCAAATCCTCCTCCTAACAGATCATTACTGAAAATGACTCCTTGAAAACATGCCATCCTAGACCTTGCTTGAATAGAATAGGAGTACAGAAACTTTCAACATATTCAGATGTTCTAAAGTGATAAATCATATTTAAAGGTATGTTTATAGGGTAGCATATCATGAAGGGAAAAAGGAAAGTAACACCTCACAGCTGAGTTCCCAAGCAAGGTGAGTACCAAAATCTGTACAGACATTTACTGTGGGCAGCAAATCTCCCTCTTTCCAGGGATCAGTCTGTAATCATCTTGCTTGTGGGAAGTCATCCTAAACATTCTGGATGTGGCATCATATGCCAGTAGTTCCCATACCGATTGGCCAATAGGAAAGACTTTTGCCAAGTTAAATTAAGAAGTGCAATCTATCTGAAGCAAAATGGTCAACGAAGCAGTAACATACTGTGACCCCCTGCTAGCAGTAATAAATTTGAGACCTCTACAGCCTATTTCATATGAAGAGACACTGATCATAACTTGTTATCTTGTGAATACTTTAATTTGAACTACAGATTCACTACACTTTTTTGAAGATTTAAATCAGCCTGGAGTACAGACCTTCTTCATAATAAGCAAGAAAATGCAAAGGGATTTTGATTTTTACTAGATTTTGATGACACAGGGGCCCACAACTTAGTAATAAGAAGGCTGTCAGCTATTACACGGTTTCTTTAACAAGATCAGGCCAGAGAACTCTTTGAACATGGACTTTTCTAATGTACAGAAAGTAGGACAACTTCCCATCTCATTAGAAATATTTACATCAAGAGGTTTTTTCGCCCCTTTAAATCTTGCAAGTAAGTTCTATGTGAATTAATTCTGTTAAATACCCCTTGAATATATACAGAACTTTTCTGTCATCAGTTTACCTTCTCATATCCATATGATCATAAAGCAAAATCATTGCTACCTGTCAGCTGTCTCTTAATTAATGATAAACCTCAGTCATCATTCAAACCTTCCTGGGTACAACCCCATGTGAAGGTGGTGCAGTGAGAAACAAAGTTAGAAACCCTATGTGATAATAGAGGTAGATTTAAAAACAAAGGAAACAAATTAACCTACTTTGAGCTGATTCTAGCTTTTAGTAACAGTAATTTAGCAATCATGACCCTGAGGCTGGAAAACATTACAAGTTCTGGGACCAGGTCTCTGAGAGGAACATTAATTTCAATGTAGCAGCAGACAGAGCTTAGAAGCAAATATTTTTGAAAACATATTCTCCAGCATTTACAGCTTGTGGGATTTACTGCATTTCTAAATGTCTCCACAGCATTATTTTTATTGAACTTTTCCATTTTATTCAGACACTCATTCAATGATCAGACAGTATGGATGGTTCCTCAGGAGTTGTGAGGCACAGCTGACTCCTATGCATCTCCAGGCATTAGGACCTTTCTTGAGTTGCCACATGTGGCAGTTCCTGTCAGAAATTAGGACATTCACCCTTCTACATCTGCCTGATACTCAACCACAGGTCAAAAAAGATGCTACCACTAAAACATGAATCAGTAGGAGAATTCACAACAGAGCATTGACCTGGAGCTGGAACAGCCCTCCTTATCATTGTCTCAGAAATCTCAGAAGAAAAGCTGGGCAAAAAATTTATAAAGAATAATTCTGTCACACAAAAGGCTACTTTAGTAGAATGCAAATCTTCCTCAGTAATACATTAATTCCACTGGAGTCTTTGAGACAAATCAAATTCTGTAGTATCTGATCTGGGCTGCCTACCTCACCATTGCTGCTTGGATCCCTATAAGCTTCCTTTGTACCCTCTGTTCTTTAAGTTCCAGTTCATGTTTCTGATCTCCTGCTCCATTCATAAACATAAACCTCGTCTCCAATAATAATGAATGTACTAACACATGCATTTGCATGTATGTAGGGCTAGAGGGTGGAAAGAGTATTGCCTGTTCATTTTGGAGTAATTTTGAAAGATCTACAGCTGCCAGGGTACACATATACAGCATCCGGTTTTGGAAAATATGCTTATAGTACATGGTCTTTAATATTGGCTGAAGTTTGAAGAGCAGGAGCTGCTGTAAAAATTCAAGGTAAAGATAGGACAATCTTCCTGAAGGACAAGCTTCAGAAAGAAATCTGAACTTTTCCTCTTCTTTTGAGGATGGAATTCAGCATAAGTTTTCAGCATGGTCCACTCTTTAGATACAACACACATCTGTCAGCATTTACATTTTCCTGTAAGTCAGGAGTTCTTTCACAATAGCCTAGCTAAGGATTTTCTTTAAAACAGAAAAATAGCTGTCGTGGTTTAACCCCAGCCAGCAACTAAGCACCACGCAGCTGCTCACTCACTTCCCCCCCACCCAGTCGGATGTGGGAGAAAATCGGGAAAAGAAGTAAAACTCTTTTTTGGGGGGGCTGAGGTAAGAATGGTTTAATAGAACAGAAAAGAAGAAACTAATAATGATAATGATAATACTAATAAAATGACAACACTAATAATAAAAGGATTGGAATATACAAATGATGCGCAGTGCAATTGCTCACTACCTGCCAATCGACACCCAGTTTGTCCCCAAGCGGCGATAACCCCCTCCCCTACTCCCCACAGTTTCTATACGAGATGTGACATCACATGGTATGGAATACCCCGTTGGCCAGTTTGGGTCAGCTGCCCTGGCTGTGTCCTGTGCCAACTTCTTGTGCCC
>JAVJGG010000074.1:26663118-26683725 GCA_035590195.1 Aviceda cuculoides | reverse complement strand
CACCTGAGCAATAGCCTAATTGGATAAAGTCTTCTGATCACGCAAATGGTTTCTTCTGCTTGTATTCTGTCTTGAATCGTGCCTCCCGTCACGTACGTCTGACCTCGCTCCGCTTTCTTGTGCCTGCTTCAGCAAACTTGCAACAGTCGTGCCTTACGCAGTCAACAAACTTATCTTTGTGCAGTTTCTTCCCTTTTTCTCCCACACTCTTCTAATCATTGTGATGCTCCTCCTAAACTAGCGAGGGTAATCTTTAACAAGTCATAGGCTAGATTATAAATTGCAACAGCCTTTAGCATTAACTGTAATTTTACACCATGGCAATACTTCCTTCCTTCTCCACCCAAATAACCACTCCAGGGCAACTGAGTGCTGATAACTTCCTTATAAGAGAAACCTCCTGTTGCTCTGCCCCACAAGTTTTGTAATCTGTGCAATCATGTTAAGCAGTAGAAACTGTAAGCTATGATATCACAGCCCAAGACAGAACAAGAGAAGCAAGTTCACCAGTTTAGCTACCATACTGCATGTCCTTACTGTGATTAAGTGATTTGCTATATCCCACACAAACCATGTTAGAGCTGGAAACTGAATTCAGAGTTTTAGGCCACATTCCCAAACTTTACAGAAGATCAGTATTTAGTTCTTTCAAGGCAAGTTACCCATCTTGATATGAGCCCATTTACCAGGATATTCAACTGAACAGAGCAAGCATAAATTCAGTTGTATTCTGCCCCTTTCCTCCTCTGCCTCAAAAGCCACGAAGTCTTGTATTTTCAGGAGGTGTAGTTTATTTTGCTTTATTTCCTTAATAGTTCTAAATAGTTACAGAGGATCATCTTCTTGAGTGATACACTTAACCTCTACCTAGTTTAACAGCTGAATTTAAATAATTAAGATGAAACATGACCCATATGCCGTAATCCTTTGCTGTAGCACTTGTTTAAAAATCTAGGTAGAGGTGATGAGTACAGTCCATGTAACCAGATGAAAAGGGCATACACAGCTATGCAAGAGTGACTTGCATAGCCAGTGCAACAAAAAGGAAGTTTATGTTAACAAAGTAAAGCAACTGCAGAGGATATCTTCCTCGTTAAAAATTTCCAGTCAATATTGAATGATATTTCAGTAACAGGCAATATAGTTTAATATTCCCTGGTTAAGAGTGGCTAATCTGTACAGCATATCCATTGTGCCATACAAATACAGTTTTAAGAGCATGCAGTGTGTAAGTCAAAAGGAACAACTAAAGCAGTATTTTCCTACTTTTGATACTTGCATACATATTCTTTGCTAGCTTTCAGCATTGTGTTTCTTGGAGTTGAGAAGCCTAGAACTCAGTGACTTAGAAATGACATAGCATACACAGATGTAGTAAGAAAATAGAGTTTATTTTCAAATTTTATAGAAAAAATGTTAACAAGAAAGCCACTGGATAGCAACTTTCTATATATATTCCAGACAAACTAAGGGACTTAAATTAACAAATATTTAAATGCATGTTTGCATTTAAAACATGTCCATACTTGCACATTCCCAAGTGTATCTACAGTCAAAATCCCCAACTAAGGCACTAGCCCAGATTATGTGCACATTAAAATAATTCCACTTTAAACATCCACAGTTCCTTTTAAAATACCAAGATATTTCATTTCTCCCACTATGGTCTCACTTAGGTATTACTTTATAAGCAGGGGGAAATGGGGCTCACAGTCAGCCCAGTTCAGCTCATTTTTCCTGGTTTGTTTTTTTTTTTGGTTGGTTGGTTGGTTTGGGTTTTTTTGATCCAGTATTCCATCTTGTTTCACTTAAGTTATAAACTCAACATTTAAACTTAGACTGCAAATTTAAGAGTTGCTTTTTAGATATACACAATAAAATACTAAAAAGTATGTTTAGCAAGTTAGAGAACATTACACACATTCACAAATATTTTAATTTGCTCAAGAACTGAATATGATCTTTTATATTTAGGTAATGGTGTACAAGAACTTTGGTACAAGTGTTGTAACAGTGCTTATTCTTATTGGTTTCTTTCAAAAGCCCCTGATTTGCACACGATTTATGTGTGTATAGCAGACACCGTTTCTGAATCCTTTTGTGACAGGGCTGCACTTCCTGGTGGAGGCTTATACAACCATACTGCTATGACCACAAAGATGATGGTGATGATTTTGCAAGCAGCACCTGAATGAAAAGAATAGAAAAGTCCTTGTTACAGTCACCTTCAGCAGTAGGCAAAGAGTATTTTCAGTCATTTATAAAGGCTCACATGGTGAGTAACACTAAGATTTTTAAATTGATGCTGTGAATTTCAGTGTATTTTACATGAACTGCAAAGGGCAGGTAAAGGTAGTCTTCCAACTGACTTCAGACCCCTCACCTGCCTGCCAGTTCTTGCTTGCAGCAGCTATGGCCATTACTGCAGTTCTGTATTTCTTCACCCCATCCTAGCCTGAAGTGCAAGCCTTCCTTATTTCTTGTTCCAGTACTGTTCTTCATTGCATCAATATTCTCTTTGCCACAAACTAAAACTCCCCATGTACAAACCTGTTAAGTATTCTCTCCTCAGCTAACTTAAAAGGTTGTTCCATTTACTCATCACTGGTACGTAGTGGCATTTGAGCAACCTGTGGGGGGGCGGGGCAAGGAGAGGGGGAAAAGAGGAGGGATTGTTTTTTATCACAAATATGCCTCAGAGACACTGAAACCTGAAGTTGTGGCTCCTGCTTTTTCAGTTTTAAGATTAGATGTTAGGAGTTCAGTTTATGCACTGTAAGTATCACAGGTGCTAGAAGACAGGACAGCAGTTATCACAAATGCAAGCTTAGCCTGCTTAGCCTGCCTTCCCTCTCCCTGACATACATACCTCACGCACTTGAAGGCAACAGATTGTTAAACAAGTTGGGAAATTTTTTGACGAGTGTTCAGAGATATTTTCAAGATCTTGATATTAATTTAGGGAAAAGAACTGAAATATGACAAGAGGAAGAAAGCTCCTCAAATCTCAAGCTGCCAACAGACCAAGCTAGATAAGACTGAAAGGTGTGCCAATCCCTTAAAATTTGGTAAATAAAAGTGTGACAATGAAGAAAGACTGAAGAGCAAGACTATTTTGTATTATTGTTATTAAAAAAAGTTTCTAGGTAATTTTTAAGAGCCACTTAATGTGGTCTTGCTCCTTCCATGATATTTTGGTTTTTATTATTTATGAAAAAAATAGTGGTTATTTTTTAAAAAAAAACCACTGCTGCTAAAAAATAAAAGTTTAAGGTTCTATTTTAAAATAACTTCCATCTAGCAGTCAAGGTCAGTATATCTATTACCTTGTACACGTACTGAATATGACGAAGTCACTTACTTATGCCCATCAGCAGATAAGCCATTCTTTCATTGTCATAAACCCAACAGGCTCCTTTAGTTTTACATTCATCAATATCCCACAGAGTACAACTGTTGTCTATAGCAACACCAAACAAAATTGGTCCAGGAATAGTGCCTAAAAAGCAGAATAACATGTTAGAACATTTGAGTTACTTGGAATAGTCTTACCCATTCTTAATGCATACAGTGAAATGCCAGGCTGGTAGGGAAGACAAAATGGGAGAGCCACACACTAAACATAACATTTTAATCAAAGTCATAGGGCTCATATGACATAGCAAGTGTGCCTCTTCCATTGCTTTCAATTAACAGGTAGGCTGCATAGACTATCAGTTAATTCTTTATACAGCTCTCACTTTATCAAGCAAGAAGTTTTTTTCAAAGACTTGAGCTGCTTGTAACTTCATTGGTTTTCATTGGAGAAGAAAAATGTGATTAAAAATAGGGGGAAAAAGAGCTAATCAAGGAAGCAGGATTTTAACTGAAGGACAATAAGTCCCTTTCCTCAGATCATATACACTAACCTGTTCCAAATGCAGAGAACTAAAATATTAAATTAATATGTTAACTTATACATTTTTTCCATCCCTCAGATGTAGCCAAGCTTCTAGGAAAAATGAGTAAAGTTTAATGTAATGTTTAAAATTATTGCTGTGTAGAATTTGTTAGATTTGTGTGATTTTTGTTACAGCAGTGCTTTATAAAGCACAAGGGGTTTGCATCCAGGTATAGCCAATTTTGTAATTAACACTCCAGGTACATCACTGCATGTCTACCTAACTACTCAAGGCCTAAAATGTTCTTGAGCTAACAAGCAGCTATGTCCTCACTATGGCTCTTCTGTCCAGGACCCCTGCATGATTCCTCAAGTCTACTGCATAAATATCTTGCTGGTAGTAATGCTGTTGGTTGCTGCCTTCTTCAGACACAGTCAGTACAGGCAGTGCAAAAAGTTCTCCTATCCTCTGCTACACAGTGAAGTCAAGAATTAAGACTCTGCCATAGATATCTGAAAGTAAAATGAAACAGAGAAGTCCTCATACAACACTTAACACTACCTTCCAGCTAACTTCTACCTGTGAGGATGTTTGCTCTTGTTATGCTTTATTGGTAGAATGGCTTAGATTAACTGGAGTTTCAATAGGTACAGCAAACCAGAACTCACACTGCTAGATATTTTATCTCAAATGGCAGGGAATGGCTGCAGTACTAAATATTGACATAAAAGTCTAATCAGTAACAGCCTTGACCCAGTCTTGAATTACATATGCCATTTAAAAAGTGTGTAAGACAAAACCAAGAGTTTAAAATGTGCCTGAGAAAATTCAAATGAGTGATGCAGAGAATACTTACATTTTGCTTTATGTGTTTTTTAAGGTGATTCACCTGTCTCACTGAGATCCCAGAGATGCTTAGATTTAGAATTTAACTAGTACATTTCCCACATAAAAAAAAAATCGGTAATTAATTATTTATGTACATGTGTCTACAATTTCAATAAAGGCTAAAGTTAGTCAAAGGAATTGAAAGGGAAGGGAGAAGAGGGAAGAAGACTCCACCTATTCATTCTAAAATATACTGTCATGGCCATTAAGGATACAACTGTATGAGACACACTCACTGTCTTTTAACTTCTGGAACTTGAGATGTCAACTACATGAAGCTGTTTTCTGTTACATCACTCTTTCTTATCTCAACTTTCAGAACAGGCCTCCTCCTGAGGGAAGTGACAGCAGGTGCCTTTTGCTGAAAGAATGAGTTACCTGCATTTTGTTCATGCAAATAAGAACAAGAAAGGCTAAAATGAGCATGCGTGCTCTATTTGAAGAGGAATTTGAATCCAGACGGCATCTGCCTTGTAACAAGTGTACTTTATAAGCCAACAACAGTCTGCTTCAAGCTCCTCTGACAGCTTCTTAATGCATTATTTTTAAGCCTAGAAAAACACCAAATAAGTAGATTATTCAGAGGCAAATGTTTCAATAAGAAAGTCATACCCAGTAGTCGTAGAAACACTGACTGTACTCCAAGAGCAAATGAGCGCTGTTTATCTGGGACACACCTGTAAACAAGATTTGCAGTTTAAGACTTGGTGAACAAGTTATAACTGTTCCATTTCTCTGCTTTGCCCCTCAGTGAATATTCTTTGTCTTAATATACTCTTTTAACATGTTAATTGCAGAGGGTTTTAGAAATCCAGTGTGTAAAATAACTAACGAAACAGATTCAAGAGGTGTTTTGACAAAAGATAGAAGCAACTCCAATAGCTCATCAAGGAATTTTAGGATTGAACTAGTTTAACAAAACAGTATAAATAAAAAGCTAGCTTACCAGCGGCAGCCTGATATACTATTGAACATTTTTTCCACAGAACAATGAAGGATTTCAGGACAGTGGTAGGATGCAATCCTGAGCTACTCTTCCTAAAGAAGCAGTACATGATTTGAGACTAGGCTTCAGCACAGCACAAGGCGTTGTATTTCCCATAACCTTTACATATAGTCACCTGACCTTACAATTAATCAGTTCTGGCCTATGCTATACAAATCAATACATTGATTTATCAACTAGCAGAATTTGCTTCCTTACTTCCTACCCATTTCTTTCAGATATTTCTCCAGCAAAAAAAAAAGTTATCCTGACAGTATCGTAAAGATACTACCATAAAGACTAAACACAACCTAACTTACTTAATTTATACAATTTAGTTTCAGCATTGTTTTCTTTAATAAACTGTATCTTTGAAGCACTGATGGTGCTAAAAAAGACATTATTTAAATATTCAGGAGTTATTCCCTCGTTATGGAGTATGTATGAGGATTAGCCATAGAAAAATATCCAAGATGAGCAGTTATCAGCAGTCACTGTTAGGATCCCCCTACCCATAAAGGCAAGCAGAAGAAGGAGAATGACTTGCATAGCATGGGTGGTTATTTCTAGCACCAGAACACTGTCATGAACACATGGGTTTACACTTAAGTTGCACAAAATGGGCCCACTGAAAAGATATCAGAATATACTGTAGTAACTTACCTCACATTTAGCTATTTAAATTATGTTTTGCACATTTAAACTGCTCTACGGTCCTCTCTTCCATAAAAACTGTTTCACCATTTCAGTTGAAATGTACAAGGATTCAAAATTTCTAATGTTATTGGTTAGAGTTATCTAAACAAAACTACGTCAGCTCAGATTTGAGGATAATGCAGCACTTCACATTAATCTGCCCTCACACTAATATGACAAGCTGTTAATTCCAGGTTTACACAAACCCTGAACAGGAGGCTACTACAAAGCACTGTTGCAGTGTATCACTCCGCTCCCCAACCCCCTGCCTAGAAAGTTGGAAAAAGCATCTAACCACATCATCCCAAAGCATTGTGTGTATAGTGTATTTATGCCTGTGCATCATGAACATTTTCCCTCTAAGTAGTAGAGGTACAAGTGAGATTTCAACATACAGTGAAACAGCTCTACTTTCAGAATAAGGACCACATATTAAAAAAAAAAAAAAAAGAAAAAAATGTATCTAGCTTTCACGCATATGAGTTGCAGCAATTTGAAAGACAGTCAAACCACCGGTTAACAGCCACATACATGCTGTCACATTGTATATTAATGACTACTATACGTACAACATCAATATCATGAAAGGTGGTGTACAACTCTTCACAGTCTACAATTTTGCAAGTCAGAACTCCAAACTGATACAGGAATGAAAGGCTGAGAATACGAGACTGATTACTATTTTGTTCTTTTATTGGTACAACTTGAAATCCTGACATTACCGATACACAGGCTAGTTGAATATTTTCTTCATCCAAGCACCTGGCACATTTATTCCTTTTTGCTTTGACTAATACAGGCAGGAGCACTCCCATAAAGGAGGGATTTTGCTACAAGTAGGAAAGATTTTTTCTCTCTCTCTCTCTCTTTTTTTTAAAAATAGATTCAAACAGTATCTACTAACCAACTGTAATTACAGAGGTAGCGAATAGTGGTATGAAGCAGAAAGCAGTCAAGTACTGCCTGTTTACTACACAAAGTACTACAACTGGAAATCCTTTGCACATTCGTTTAAGTCCACATTTGAAAGCAAAACAAATTAGATTACTTCACTGATCTGAGTTTTCACAGGAATGCTACCTACTTCTAAGCCCAAAAAACGTACCTGAGAATGGCCACAGTTGTTGGAGTAACAGCCATAAATGTAAAAACAACAGCAAAAAAGAAGAAGGTCAGGAATAAAGGTAAAAATTTGCACTGTGTTGGACATTTCCCAGGGACAGCTTCATAGAGAAAGTCTTCTGAACCATTTTCTCTTTCTGGTTTCCCAATACAGGAACAGTTGTGGTATGTCTACAAATAATTTATAAAACAAAATTTATCTCCAAAAATTAGACTAAGTGATACTAATATGGTAGATGTTCATTGGGTCTGCATCACACTGAATACAAGAATAAACCCTGACTTTACAGTACAGGAAACGGTCCATGTCCTGATGATCATATGACACTGTAACCCTCATTTTTAAAATTGGTTCAGCAGAACTTGACTGATCCAGCTCATGTGAGCAAAAGTTATTTCTGGTTTTGTATCTAAAAAGACAGTGATAGTCTCCATTTTGTGTGGAGCAAGTTTTTAGGTACAAGCATAAAAAACTTAAAGAAGATTTTAAGAGTTAGAGGCATGACCATATGCAGTACATAATATTATACATAAACATTGACAGAGTAAGCCTTGAAATGCTAACTTTTGCACTCAAATCTTACTAAAAATCAATGAAGATAACACCAGTTACTGTATAAAATTAAGAATGGGCAAGTTAGTGTTCAAAACAAGGGTTTTTTTATACTGATATATTTTCAAAATTTTTTATCTCTCTCTCTCTCTAATTTTCAAACAAATCACCTCTTTGAAAACATTATAAACACCATGGAGGGTGTCAAAGGTTGGAGGAAGGGTGGAAATGACGCTTTTGTCTTTCCCCATATGAGACTGCTTTCATCTGCAAAGTGTAACTACTGAACAATAGGTTGCCAAAAGCTGCAATTCCCTTATAGCTGAAGGTATTTTACATGGTTCTCAAAAGTAACGTTTCCAATACTGAAATAAGCTAGTGTTAACTGTTACCTAGTTTATTAACCAAAACCTGCTGATTATTTCTGTACAATTCAAAAGCAATACTCCAAAGAACTTTGTCTTGACTACTACAAACTGTTACTCGAACTGGGTTCATTCTTTAGATTCACATCTACTTGTGCCACTATTTCCTCAAGCCTTATTCTTCAAGCTTAGATAATACATATCCAGTTACAACAGTAGCAGAACAAACTGGAAACCACAACAGTTCACGTTCTTCAGAGATGTTGGCAAGTCCCAGATCACCTAGCTTGACAGCCTTGGCTATAAACAGGCTGGTTTTTACACTGGGCTGTACTTGACAGGAAGAGCAGTGAGACTTAAGGAGGAAAGAACAGAAGCAATGTTGGACTGCTTTTGTAAGCAGGTGAACAAATGGAATAGTTTTATGCTCTTTATTTAAATCCACCCCCAAGTTTTTTTTTTCTTTGAAAACAAAGTCAGTGAAGTCTGAAGTTTTCACAGCAAGAAGCAGTCAGTCTCCTATATTTTCTTCTAGATAATACCTCCTCTCATTTACCATTGCCCTTTTCTGATATAAAAAGTCCCCAGAGGCACCCCCTGGCTCAGCTTGCCTACCTTCAGGATCTTGCTACACTCCTCCCACACCCCTGAGCAAGAGTTTGTTGTGCTAGTAGAGACAAGCACAGAAAAGTGTCAGTACTGTTAAGGCTTGATAATAAACCAGCCACGTTCACGGCTTACCATTCCTACATCAGGGGCAACTGACATTCCAGGTTTGGAAACTCACAGAAGCAGGTTGCCATTCACACATTAAACATTACATTATGCTTAAAGTTCTAGATAAGAACTACAGTTTAATGTCAAGTCAGTTGCCAATTTCTACCTTTCTGATTATCAATTCTATTTAAAGCACATTCAGGTTTAATGTATTTTCATCATTAGAATGTTTAGTAGAAGTAACATTTGCAACATGACACTGCGCAAGTGAGAAACACACTGTGACTGACCAATAAACACCTACAATGGAAGAAGGCTCAGAAGACATGGAAGAGGGTGATGTGCCCATGAAGCTCACAGAACAATGCAGGCTGTGAATGACCACAGCTGTTGCAAAGAAAGCCATCCAGAAAAGAAGCAGCTATGTCAGCTGAGTGGATCAACTGGTTGTGTAAATGTTTCTCCCTGAGTTCATTAATGGAGTGTGAAATTCTCCCTAAGTTAGCCAGACCAGCGTCAGGGGAGTGTGGCTCAGCCCAACTGAGAATAAAAAGCCAGATAACTAGCAGAACAATTTCAAAGACAGCAATGGACTTGAGCTGTCTTAAACCCACATACAGCTTCCCAACAACCGGGGAGGCCCAGTGTTGTGATGGTGAGCACATTATACAGACCAGTAATGGGAATCACAATGGTATTGTGACTGAACTGTGTAGTGCAGTTGCTATATTTTGCTAAGCGTAACTTAAATTTGTGTTGTGTTTTCAGTATAGTTTCTATCATTCTGCTAAGACAGAAATCCTGTGTAACATCAACTGTGTCATGAAGTAAGTAAATCTGATATTAAACATTACACCCTCCACAAGTGGAATATCTAAAAGCACTTGGTCAGAGTATTGGACTCTGACATATAGCAACATTCATGCTACTTAGACACGTTTACAATCCACACCAATTTTTCTTGTAGTAACTACCACTTAGATTCAGGAATACTGTGATTTCCAGTCATACTAAAGGAAGAATATTTTCAATATAGAATGCATTTAGCAGGAAACCAGAACAGACCATGACAGCCATCTTTGCAGCATAAAAGTACCTTTTTCATGTTGTTAAAAAGATGTGATGCACATCCTGCGAAACAGGGAGAAAAGTACTGGACATCATCTCTGCCACAAACTGGGTAGTATATAGAGCGCAAACATCTGCAGTTAGCATTGCACGGCGCTGTTAAGTTATACAGCGTGCCTGTTCTGAAAGGTAAAGTTAATAGGCTTTTAATAAAGTAATTTAAAAACAGCAGATATGTAAATATGTAATGCAGTATTTATAAGATAATAAATCTCAAAATATTCAATTCAGGTGATTTATTCACTTAATCATTTAAAAATAAGCCATATTCATAGCAGTTAAAACTCTATAGGGAATTCCCATTTATTCTTCTGCTATTATTCCTTACATAGATCATGCCTCCAATTTCCATTCACAAAACAGATAACAAAATTCTGTGTCTCAGCCCAATTCTTATCTTATACCACCTCCTCCCTCCCCCACACACATTTGAATTTGTTCAATTTACAGTTTTAAGAAAAAATGCAACAAAATTAAAAACAGTATTTGGTGTTATTTATTCTACTGATCATATTTCAAGCTTTTTTCCCCCTCTTCTGGATTCAAGTCCAGTTGCAAACCCACTGAATTTTTACTATTTTTAACACTGCTATGCAGACATCTAGATTGTTCCAGCACCAAGATGACTGCATGTGCTAAATGCAGAGTGCCATGACAACAAACAAAGTCCTATCACACCAAAAAGGACCTTGAAGATCTTCTCTGGCTGATTAGGGAATAACTAATGAAGAGCAGAGTTTAATTTAACTCTTGCTTACTACAACTACTCTCAATTTAGGCATTTACTTCCAGTGTAAGCCATCGCATGGTTGTATTTGAAGCAATCACACTATATTATTAGTATGAAAAATCAGTTTGGGATCTGGGGGACCTTCTTAAGATACACGTACGGAGAATAAAAACACCCTTTGATTTTCTAACAGTAGTGCATTAATAAGTAAAGAAGCTTCATTGGTTAAGAGTTCATCCAGCTGAAACCAGGACACTGACAGTAGTTTAAATATTGTACTGTAAACTGAAAGTTCCAGATTCATTACCTAAAAGGCAGGTTTCTTCAAGAAAATTTAAGATGGTCACAAACACTAGGAGGAGAAATAATTTATCTAGGAATTAAGCTCATTACTTACATATAATTCAAACTGCACATGGAATGTTAGGGACATCATAACTACCTATATACCTCGTTTGGTTGTAATACAGTTGAACCCTACTAGGTTACATTAGTTCATTGTTCATACATGGAGGAATCAAAGTTAGTTTTCTCTGGCTTAAAGCACTACAGTGCACCATAAGCAAATTAACTAATGACAGGTTTGTTCATACAGTGCCTTGTTAGCCTATGAGGCATGTCAAGCCTGGAAGTATTTAATCAATTCAGTGGCAACATTCGTCCTGTTTATAGGTGCAGATAATGTCTCTCTTCCCTGACCCACAAAGAGGGACAGAACCTTTAGTTATGCATGGTCAGAGAAAAATACTAAAATACAGAAGAATACAGTTTAGTGTACATAGGTTCTCATGACATGGAACTTCTTGTTCTAACACCACTTTTCTAAAGAAGCCTAGCAGACGAGGCCATTAAATGGTCTTTAAAAGCTCTATAGGTTGGGTATTCTTTCACAGCAGAGCAAAACAAGGAGACCCAGAGCCATGTGGGAATGAACACAACTAGAGAAATAGTCACTGCATTTTTGTTACTTCAAGATTTCAAGGAAATACTGGACAAAAGAATTTGGCAAAAAAAACCTCTTTGAAGTGTTTACTAGATGAAGTAAACTACTTCAGTTCTGCTTATAGGCTAATTTAGTAATAAACTGTTACTATAGACAGAATACTTTGTTCATTAATATATGATCTGAAAAGTGATCCTCTACTCACGTGGTTCTGGTACTAAGCTTCCAAAAGCTTTCCCCACCCCACCATCTCCAGGCTATTTTTCAACAGAAAGAGAATGCTTGCCATGAAGGATTTCTTAAAAATCTCCATAAAAAAATGCATATGCATCAATTTCCAAGTCAACTCTCAGAGCACTCTCATAATTTATACTTTCAGAAGCATTTGCTCAATAGCACAAGCAGGATTCAGACACTTGGCTGTTCTTCCACAAACTTATAAATTTGTTAAAGCTACTACTACATATTTAAGTTGCTTATTCCTTCACGGAAAGTAGTTTCAGAACTGGCACTATATTAGTGCCACTAATTATTCTGATGCAGGTCACATGTCCAACAAACTACAGTCCAACATGTAACAGTGAATTACATAAAACTGAACCATTTTTTAATAATAGATACTGAGTGGAGAGAGTTATTTCAGGATTGTTTACCTCCAAATTACTGTAGATAAGAGGTCTTCAGCAACAGTTAAACTACATAACTGCTGAAGTTACACAAAACTATTAAATACAAGTTAACTGTATTTAACTTAGGATGAAAATCAATTCAGCTGTACCTTTTTTCAGCTGCTCATTATCATAGGACCTGGTACAGAAATATGCTAGCTTCACATATACTATTTTCTATACAACCTCTTCAGTATTCAATTGCTACATACAGATTCTTTTGCTCAGTATGTAACCAGAAACTTTTCACAACCAATTTCTGCATTCTAGTTTTCACAGTTCTGAGGTGTCCACAGTAATCTTACAGCTGCCATTTTTTCAGACATTGAAGCAAAGGCATGTTTTAAGTGTTAAATGTCAACATTGGCCTTTGAAAATACTGTCAATTGATAAAACAAATTGTAAGGATGGAAGCAGAATGAGTGGTACCTTGGGCTTTAAGGATTCCCCCCCCCCCCCCCCAGTCACCAAGTGTATGAAATTCGGTTTTTTTCATTTAGTATGCCTTCTGGAAAAAGGAAATACAAATGAATGGTTAAGGTATCACGGCATTAAATTTCTACTCTGTTAGAGGACTGGAAGCCTGACTGCTTCCAGTCAGTACTGCCTCCAAGCCATCTGAATTT
Source organism: Aviceda cuculoides (assembly GCA_035590195.1). Lineage (NCBI taxonomy): Eukaryota > Metazoa > Chordata > Aves > Accipitriformes > Accipitridae > Aviceda > Aviceda cuculoides. The sequence goes on along the minus strand of JAVJGG010000074.1, from coordinate 26,670,423 downwards.
CTGTTCTGTTCACCTAGGATTATCTATTTTACTGTTTTCACATTTACCTAAGTGAGGCCTGAAAAATATCTGTTTAGTCTTTCATGTCACTCTTTTGCATTTTGGGGAAAAATTTCTATTATTTGTCAGTTATGTTTATGTCAATGATTCCCTTAAAGGACTTAGGAAAATCAGTAGCTTTCACATTCTGATATTTGTGCCCTTAGTTGCCTCCATGATTAAGATGTGATTTTACTGTGTTCTTCTATTTGTTGCATGCTCATTCTAAGGCAGTCAAAAAGCATGGTAAATATCAAGTGAAGAAACCATATAAGCCTAACCGTTGATTAGATGTTTATCATTTTTTCCTAGAAGTATTACCGACTTGCATGTGCATTAGAGGCTACAAATGCAATTTCTCCCCCAACCTATCTTCTGCATTTTCATGGTGCACTTCATGCTATTGTGTCAGTGAAGTGCAAAGATTGTCTTCCCCAAACTATTTAGATTCAAATGCCTTTTTATGCATTGGAGCATAACTTACAGACTCTGCTATTGTACAAGATAGTAGCACCTAACCCTTTTCTAAAACGGGGGACTTGGGAACACGACAAAAAATTATCGGTAAGTTATTCACCCAGTTGCACAGAATGCTGCTCATGCTTATGATTTTTTCAAATGGCACCTAGCAGTCCCTAGCTACCAGCCTCCTACAGTTATTTTGCACAGCAGCATCCGGCTCTTTGGCAGACCCTCAAACAGCTGGAGTTGCCTCTGGCTCTGTCAATTCATGATAGAGTAACCAACCACTTGAGAGCACCATTTTGGCACACCTAGCTGCCTTTCTCCTGCTTTTAAACAATGCTCATGCTACAGAGATGTGTACTATTTAAAACTATGAGAACTGGAACATTATAATCTTAAAGTTAATTCCTTAATAAGGCATGACTGCGCATTTTATACGACACAGTGCCTATGGTAGTGATTTGATCACATACATTCAATGTTGAAGTTTTAAAAGTGGACCTAGAAATCCATTCTCTAAGGAATGCTTATCCTTCCACATATTTAATCTTGCTTCATTTTTACTTTCACTTCTCTGACTTTTTCCTGCTGCCATATTGGTTTCCAGAGTAAGCTTGTTTACAGCAACAGGAAGAACATTCATCATAGAATTTTTAATACATTAATAATTTTAATACAATTACTACAAATATCTAAAAATGAGTGATAGACTGCATTCTCATTAGGAATGGGAATTGTGTTGTTTAAGGGAAAGAAAAGTACATATTGTTTAGGGAAGCCTTTCTTATACATGTTAGCCAAAAATATTTTTAATTATGTGTTGGTTAACCATGTTACTCCACCCATTTTATTATTCACTAAGGTCACAATGCTCTCTTTGCATTAAATTCCTACCTCTATCAGCCAATTTACCAGGAAAAAATTAAAGCCTCCTTCGTAAATGCAGGCTAGATGTGCTAGAACCTGATGCTACAATAATGACTTCATTTTTCTAGAGAAAAAATTTGCAGTTTAAGTTGCACTGCGCCTCAGTGGTGTCTCATAAAATTCTTGGACACAGCAGACTCCTTCCAGGAACAAACTGCCCAGATTGTCAAGAGTTGGTTAATAAACCAAGATACAGAAGACACACTACTTCTACAGAGATACAAAATTAGGTGTAGTCTACTACACCTACTACACCTATAGCTAGGAATTTTTTGTTGAACAGGACCAGGCTGCTCAGAACGTTTTGCAGGCAATATATCATTACATTTTCTTAATCATCTATTACATAAAGATTCCAAGAACAGGGTTTTAGAGTTCCATAAAACATTTCAGTTTCATACATTAAGGCAAAATATGACATTTTTAAAGGTTTTGTGTTCTGTGATGTAGCTTACTTATTTTAAACATTAACACCAAACCCAAGAGTGCATTAAAATATATTTACCCATTATATGTTTCAGAGACACCTGCGAAAGGTTCGTTCCCACATTTAGCAAATAAAAACACTGTGTTTAATATTAGGGCCACTGAACAAGTGCCTATCATGAACTTGATTATGCTTTTGCAATCCATTTTGCACTTGGAAACCAAGATGCCACTTATGATTTGGCCTAGTGCTGCTGCTGGAATTAACACAAGCCCTAGAGGAAAACAAGACATGAGCAATTACACAAAAATGCAAGATATAATTAGTGAAGCAATTTAGAGTGCAATTTAATGTTAAGAAAAAAAAAAAAAAAATCACAACAGTTACCTGTATCTTAAGATGCAGTCCATGTGATGTGATTTTCAAAACATCCTACCAGTATCTGTTGGCATGAGAAATGTATTCTACCCTTACAATCTCTTTAGCCTTTGCAGAAGTTAAATTTGACAAGGTAATTTAGAGTTGTCCAAAACCCAAGTTCAACACAGCAATGCCAAATTACTTAAGAGTATTACATACTGGGCAGAAATCTCTGAACACCAGTACGCCACTTCATGAAAATAGAAAATGCTCTTTCATTGCTTCCATGTTTTTTCAGATGTCCACGTTCTTTGTTATACATTTGTGTTATGAACTTTTTAATAACAGAACATAAGCACTATTGTACAAGAGACAGCACAAGATACAATAAGGTATCTACAGAAAGATTTTAAAAAGTCTAGATCAGTGGGTCACTTTTGCTGTCATGGTCCATTGAATCCATAATGTATCCTCTTTGCACTGTTAGGACTCCAGAAACATAACTGCGCATTTTTATATGGCTAATCTACAATACAACACAGAAATCAGTGTAACTTGCACTGACCCAAGAAAGCTAATTTTAAAGACAGTTCATGTACAGTGGCAGAACTGCACAGGCCGCAGACGGCCATAGTCAAACGTAGTTTAAATAGCTAACATGGACATTGGCAACACTTAGATTAGCTAGCTCAACATTAGTTCAAGTACAGCCAACCTTCGATGTTAGTGTAGGCATTTCTTTAAAGCTGTAGATTTGATTAACTCTATCAATATTTTCAACTGAAATTAAAAGAAATTCAGACAAGGTCTACAGACAAAAAAGGAACATTCCATTTTCTACTTCACTGCTGATTACTGTTCAACAATTGAGCATGTATTCCAATGTATTTCTATGTAAAACTTGCAAATGCTTTGTTTTGAAGCAATAATGTCTGAATAGAGATAGTACTATCTAGCATTACCCAGAGAGTAAGTCATTCAGAAAGTCTCTCCCAAAGGTATTTCTATTGGAGAAAGAGCGCTTCAACTAGTATATGCTTATATTGCAGCAGTATACAGCTGAAGTAATTTAGCAAGACACGTTCCAGAGATAGGAAGTCTGCCACATTGCAAGCATCTGTTGGCCTACCTGCCTTGATCTGGTTGCTGTTCTTCAGAAATAATTGTGTCAGAGTTAATCAAGTGACCCTACCTAGTGCAGCTCTTCATTAGATTTTTCTACTTATTGTTCCAGTACTCAGCTTTTCTTAGCCTTCCCCTGTTCTGCCTATTACTTCTGTATATCAGATAATAGGAATAAGTGACAGTAACCCAACTATAGAAGCAGTTACACAATAGTACTAAGCCAACTAGAGAAGCAGTTACATAATAGTTTCATAATATATTCTTATTAGTCATTTTATTGCAAGCTTACTATAACATTATAGTGGAATTGAAGAAGGGAAAGGCCAAGTCAACCTCTTGCAGTAAGCACTGCTTTTTTTTTTTTCCAGCTGCCCTTCATGTTGCTTCCTTTAGTAGGTCCTAAGGCTTAATGCTCCTTCAGCTGATTTTAAATGAGGAAAGTTAGATATTTTTCACCAAGAACAAGAAGGGAATAAATCACAATTTCAGCAGCACACAGGATTCTCATTCTACTTTGAATATGAGTATCAAGTCTTCTGAACCTACAGGCTACGAGTAGATTTGCACCCATAATGATTTAAGTACTAATGTTTTCATAGGGGAGGCAAGAATAATATAAAAAAACTGTTTCTGCTATGAAAACTGCATTTCATGTAAGTATATTCACAAATAACTTGGACACAAGATGCCTATATAAGCTTCCACCTATAATGTTGACGTGTCCAGCACAATATATTTAAGATTGAAAAATGAAAAGCCACATTACCTCCAAGAGTTGCTGAAAAACTCGATGTCTTTCCAAACTGATTTTCTATAAACTTTGGTAGAAATGTGGCAAAGCCAGTGGCAACTAAAGCTTCTGAAGAACTGGCTATTATTAGACTCATAAGCACTGGATTCTTCAACAGTATCTATGGGGGGAAATTAGCGTAACACTCAGGAAATTATTTCATTGTAGTACCATATAAACAAGAAGTCACTATATTTTAAAGCAGATACTCTCACATGGAATTTCACTAATATGCTTTTCTTCCTTTAACATCTTAAGCACCAATAAAATGAACATGTATTAAATTATCAGTAGCACTGGAGACTTCCCTATCGCAACATGATAAAGAAGCAATTGCCTTTCTAAACACTTATGTATTACCTGAAAAAGAATTCAATTTCTCAGAATACATCAGTTTTAGCAAATTCAAAATTTCCTTACCAGAAGAGCCATGGGAAAGTCTTTAAAACTTTTTCCAATATTCTTGGTCTCAACAAGCACCTCACTTCCATCATTATGAGTTTCAGAAATTTTTTCAGCCTGTATTTTTGCTGTTCCTATAAATGGGCATATTTATTGACAATGGAAATACTGAATACCTGTGCTCTTAGACTTAAAGTCAGAAAAAGCATCAAAGTAAGTGTTTCCTTTCCTTGGGAAAACTAGCTCAGACATTGTAAGTCATCTTGAATATTTTATTGGTATGGATCCATAAAAAGATCAATTAGGTATTGCTGTAAAAAGAAGAATTTGGCTGAAAGCATCATGCTTCCACTGGAAGGCCTTGGCTGTAACAAGATATTATCAAGGATATCCTAAGAATTTCAGACTATCCTGAAACCCATTCAATTTCCTATTTTTTTTTTTAAATCATCCTTACATTCCCCCCAGTTCCCTACTTCATTATTCCTTTTCCTCCATCATTTCTCTTTCCAGATAAGCATAGTAAATTCCTTTAGATGCTCTTCCAAGGGACTCCTAGATAGTATCTGCCTGAACAGAAATTATATTAAAACTATTTTTTTAGAAGACTGCTCTGGGATGCTTTGATTCATGCTTTATTATTCCACTCAGAACAATAAAGCAATAGAGTCAAAGACAGCAACGCATGAGTTAATTGAATTTCCTTATGATTCTTGGTGAGTTACACAGCAGCTTTAAATACAGTCCTGGGTGCTTAGCTGCAAGCATCTTCCAAACTTTGACCATCAGTTTCCATGCCCTATCTGTTTCCAGTCCTACTGTGCATCGTTATGTACTCAAGATCAATCCTCTAGCCCATTCACCTTGTTTTAAAGGCTGCATATTGGAAACAAGGTATTTGTCATCAGGTTTTAGCCAAAGACAGTTAACTGAGAACCAGAATCTAAGACAAATCACTCACTCAGTCCAGCAGTCTACAACCCCCAAGTATAAACAAATGTCTTTTCCAAAGTAGCCCATTATTGTTAAACATTTACCTGGTAGTTGTTTCGGAAAGCATGTAAATGGTATTATAAGGAGCCAAACTGCAAAAAAGCATGCAAGAAATGCTATCCACCATGCTCCAAGCCAACGTGGGTCATCTTGATCTATCTTTGTACTGGAAGAATAATTTGGAAAAAGCAGGTTTACCATTCATAAATTCAAATCAACAGTTTCAGATGTCGGGGGGGGGGTTAATACTGTTTTAACAGAAAGCCTTTGAATATTGTAATTTTCTTGTTTTCTAAATGTATTAAATTTATCACTTGCTTGTTTAAAGCACATTCATCAGCTCTATTGTATTAATATTGCATTCTACCAAATATAGCTTTCAACTCATTAGTGAAATTCATTCTGATTTAAAGGCCACTATTTGGCCCTGATTTCAAGATCCTGTACCACTATAAAGATACTGAAAAAGATTTTTTTAGAAAGAATCTTCATAATCAATGAGTTATATGAAAGCCAATACAGAAGTTCAGAATGCCATTGCACTGATCCTAAGTCCCTAAAACACAGGAAATAAAAGTGTAAATTAAGTTGTTGGTTTGGATAGTAGTACAATTTATAACATTATTTTTTGAATAGTGAACTATTCAACTGGTAGATTTTCTAGCGAGCTCTTCCACAGGAAGTAAGCAGCAGTAACCTACCCCTCATATCCCACCTTAGGGAAATTTTTTGCACAAGAAATCAATAGTTGCAGTCTAACCCTAAACGGGCGACTAATCAAAAGACAAAGCATTTTTTGTTAATCAGCTTTGAAATAGCTAATATCTCAAAAAGCTAGAACTAAGTATTTGCACTACGGAGAAATTTTCACACACAATGGAGTGACTATTCACTGTGGGAAATAACTCACTTGCTAGAAGTCCATGTGAATACAGCTTGTTACCAAGTTAAAGAAGCCGTAGAAAATGCAGTATTTTCCAGACAAAAACCTCTTTCTCCTCCTCGTATGGAGGAAATCTGAAGATTTTTAATAAGAATTATTAGGAAAAGAAAATAGAAAGCAAAAGACTAAGTTGTATCTTGCCTTTCTGGGATCTGGATATCAATATAAACATTAAGTAGCTGCCCTCCTAAGACATAGCCAATAGCAGGACCCAGCAGTGACATGGCATAGCCAATTCCTAGAAGAGAAAATACATTAGGTTCACCATACATTTTTAAAGCTTTCTTTAAAAAAAAAAAAATCCTAAATCAACTACAGACCAAATGCTTTCTGTAATTCAGCCTGTTCTTTCACTGTCATTATTTCAATTACATGTAGAAGACAAAATTCATACTTGTCCCTCAACAGGAAAATGTGAAGCTCTCATTAAAAGCTGCAACTCAGAAGTTCAGCAAAAGACACTTCACTGACAGCATCTTTATGCATTATTATTTTGTGTATCTTGTGCCTACAATCGCAAGCTAGCTTATGAAAAAGTTTAAGTGAGGTTGTTATGAGCATTAGTTTTTAATAGTACATGCCCACAACCTTTAAGAACCTACTTATTTATATTTTTATTTTGAGTCTTAACATGGTTTTCAGATCTGCCAAGACCAGAAGCCAGGGTTCCATTAAAACTTTTGAATGGAGTAATATCTGCCACTTGAGTTCATTTAGAACTCAATCATATGTGCTTGAATTTATTGATATGAGCCTTAAAATACAAAGCCAGGGCTCTTAACAGCTCCTGACAGTTCTAAAAAAAACAAAAACAAACAAAAAAAACCCCCAAAC
>JAVJGG010000074.1:26648464-26663083 GCA_035590195.1 Aviceda cuculoides | reverse complement strand
CCCCCCCCCCCCCCCCCCCCCAACAAAAACTTATATGTGTAACCATATCCTACTAAAGAGCACTCTTACGTCTATCCATTTTTTTGGCCTTAGGACAAGATTTTCTCAATGTCACATAGTCTCCCTGGCCTACCATCCAGATTTCTATGGCACTTTAGCACTGCTGGCAGGAGCACTGTCTCTGCAGATCAAGGCTTGCAACTGATAGTAACTAGATCTGTCTAGTTGGTAAGACATGCATCCTTACTGCTGATATTCTGTGCTTTTGCTCAGGTTGAAGAATTTGAATTTCTCGTTTGTTTCCAAAGTGCCTGGATCCTGAGTATTTAGTACTATTTTGCTCTGTTTAGACAGCAAGAAAGAATGAGGGGGGCATTGGGAGCAGTGCAGAATGGGCAAGGGAGACAGAAGGGGACACTGAAGTATCAGTAAGTCAAAACAAATACTGAGTTGACATATCACAGGCTTTCCTGCATATTGGAAACAATGACATACTCATAGGATCTTTCTGAGTTAAGTCCACATTCATCCTACAGAACTTCCAACCTAGCTTAGAAGGTGCCTGTTTCCTCCAACAGACCATTCAGTTTAAATTACTGTTTGGAATTACTTAAGTTTTCACTGGCATTAGATACAGGTGCCTTAGTTCAAATAGAGCACAGTCCTCATGAAAATGCACCCAGTATCAGAAGAGAAAGAAACTACCAACTTACGAGTTGCAATCTTATAGTCCAAGATGCTAACAACTATTTAGAGACACTAGGAGAAAGTTTTAGGATTGGGGGGTTTTTTTGCTGCCCTGCACAAGCCTTCTTACGTTAGGCAAAGCAACACAATGTATTTAAAATCCTCAACACATTGCATAAAAGCAAGAAAAAGAATTAAGGCTTAATGCAGCTACCTGTCCACTCACTTGTGTTCTAGTTTTATTACATTAGGCAGTATACACTGTTCTTCTGAACTCAGCACTTGTCTGAAGATTGCATAAGCATTAATTTATTGTATCGGTCTGTTATAAGTATGAACACTGACATCATTCTCTTGCGTTTTCAGGCCACTTCTTGACCCTCTAATCACGTAGACAGCCTTAATTCTGCTCTATTTATTTCACTGGCATCAGAAAAGTGTAATAATCTCCTCTCTCAATATAAAGACACAGCAAAAATAAAAGCTTTCTTTGTTATTTAAGATTTAACATATGCAACTATTCTATTTGTTGGCATCAAATGGAATGGCTTGCCTGAAACAGTTAAACAAGAATTGTATGCAAATAGATGATTATTTCAATTTTGCTCCCTAAAATATTGATTTAGTCTGGAAAACAGTCGATGAATCTAAGATGCTTTGTATTCCCCCTGAGAGTTACCAGTATAGCTAACATACTTTTATCAGCTTACACCTAAAATGGGGAAAATAGCAAACATCTTCATGGCCATAGAAAACACACTTAGACTGCAATGACCTTGGCAGTAAAAATGCACATAACCCAGAGACTGCTGGCTGAAAAGATTAAAAACCACTGTTAAGAATTAGTTTTCCTTAGCTTTTAAACAGCTCCACAGTAAAACAAACACATTCTCCATGATTCTAGGCAATCCTTTTGCTTTCAATTAAGGAAAGATACTTCCAGTATTTCCTCCTGAAGTGCCGAATTTGTATGTGGCTGAAGAACTGCACTGATCACATACTGCATAGTACTGATCACATACTGCATAGGAGTGTCCCTGCACTGAGGGGATTGCCTACTGTTAGAAGGTAAGTAAACAAAACTGTTGAAGGATACAGTAAGGTCTGGCTACTGACCTGATATAGGGTAGTCTTCAACACCTGTGACACTACAAAGCAAATTTTGCTACATTAACCAGTTAATCACTTCCAGTTACTGACATGAAAAAACAGCAGGAGAGGTGCATAAAGTAGCCTTACCACGCTCTGCAAAATAACTATTGAAAAGACTTGACACTTACAGCAGACTAATACCTAACTTGCACAGTAACTGATACAGAAAGACTTTATGCACATAAGTAAACAATGGCAAGACTGATTTAATTAGAGGAATTCATAAAAGCATTTGGAAGGCATTGCAGTCTGATCTATCCAGACAATGTGTTATAAACAGTTTTAAAAGTTACCTATATAAAGTGAAGACTTGTGTTTTGGGACACTATCATCAATAAAAGCTGTCCCCAAAGTATATAGTGGAGTTCCTCCAACTCCCAGCAGCAGCTGCCCCAGGATAAAGACGTACAGATAGTTGGGAAGTGAAGACTTTGTGCTGGCACTGCAAGTGAAGTTAGCAGAGCTTGTTCCTGGAATTTGACACGTGTCTGAAAGACAGAGACAGAAAGACTTTAAAACTCTGTTACCAAGTTCATCACAGTCCAGCTGAAGAAAAACCTGTACTGAAAGCTAAACTACATATGAAGCATTGTTAGTATCAGGTTCCCATTTTAATTTTCAGGCCTACTGATATACCCTATATGACAGTGCCCTAACCTCCTATATCACATCCCTCAAAAGAAATACTATCATGGCTTGGTTTTTGTTTCCTTACCAGGGAGGAAAAGTGGATGAAACAGCCTTATTAAAACATTTTGGCTTGCTGAAAGCCTTATTAACCAGATGTATGAAAAAAAGAAAACAACCAAAAAAACCCCCAAAACCAAAACACCACACACCAAAAAACCCACACAAAACAACAACAACAACAACAACAACAACAACAACAACAACAAAAGAAACAACCACAAAACTGCCAACTGGTCATTCAACAGGTTAGTGAATACTCTTAGGTAACAGACATTTCATTTTGTTCTTGTACCTTATGATTCTGAGGAGCACTAACAACAACTTCCACTCTTAAGTGGAAGAGCAGCCTGAGCAACCTGAGGAAAGCTGCACTGCTGGAGAGGAAAGTGCAGTCATCAGTCGCAAGCAAAGGTAATCCTCCCTTCTCACACACTGTTTTGAGAAGGGTTTCCCTAAAAAAAAAAAATGCCACAACTTAAAACCCCACACCACTATTTCTCATAGAGCACACACAGCCACTTCTCCAGAATGAGAAGTTAATGTAAAGCCTCTGTACTTGTACACGCACACACACAAAAAGAGGGAAGCAGAGGTAGAACAGCCTAAGGTTGTATCTGCTCCTGTAATGTTTGGCACCATGAGGAGGGAAGAGAAAAGAGGAAGTGAAGACAGGGAGTATGTTTTCTCTTCTCCTTCCTCTTGCTATCATTGCACTTTTAGTAACAGACAGTCCCAAGTTACAAAATCAAAAAGGAGAGCACAGTTCTTTCCAGGTTTTTCCACAGAGAGCATACAACCCTAAGGAACAGGATAAACCCATCAGTTTGGTGGAAACAAGCCATACTGAACAGATATATGAAAACACCCTTCAGATCAGATGAGTAGACTGACTAGTTTTCAATACTTTGCTACAAAATTATTACATCATTTTTCTCAGGTCCTTTTATGTTTGAGAACACTTTTTACTTAAGCAAACAAAGGGCAAGCTTGTCCACACTTTGGGCTCACAGAACATAAAATACAAGGAAGTGCTTGCCACACAGCAGATATTCAAAGAGAATGTCTATTCAAAGAGAATGATGTTATAAAGTCATCCATGGGCTTTATCATGCCTTCCTCCAGAAGGAAGAGCACCATAGTCATGATGCAATCATGTAGCACACAACAGGTGATTCAGTGGTGTTGCACAGAAACCAGCCACTGTAGAGCGATAGGAAAACCTCACTTCAGGAGGAGCCATTAAAATTTTCCTTCCTTTCCACTTAGGAACAATCCTCATTTTAATGCTGTACTGAAGCCACATGGGGAACATTTATTATGAATAACTAATCTGAAAATTAAAGTTTTTAGGGTATATACTCCATTTATTTTCAATCTGTTTTCTTTAGCAATATTCCTCTTTTCTGCAGGAAATTAAGTCTTGAATCAGGTTAACTTTGTACTATTTACATGAACAGCATCTAAAACCAACTATAGGAGGACACCATATCTTACAGTATCTTGTTAGCATACACATATTCATGTACAGGACGTATATAGAATATACCTACAGTTATGTTAGCCTCTAATACCTATTCAGCAAGTCTAAAACAGCATTTAGCTACTTATTTTATTGTAGTACACAAATAATAGTATCTTATTTTCTGATGTGTATATTTTAACACGTAATGCAGAGTAAGAAAATACCATGAACGATGTTAAATGACGAAAGTGTAGCCTAATTTCATATCTAGAAACAGCTTCATGAAATAAGCAGATTACATATGGTAATGGCAATCAAACTCTGACAGACTGTGGTTCTTCATGAACCCCTATCCCCTCCCCCAATGTCTCAGTTCTTGTCAATCTAAAAGCCCATGCCATTGTGTAACTAATTGATTATAGCCTCTCTCCTTCAGTTTTCTAGCTCTTCAATTTACATGTCCTAGGAAATTTATCCTGACATTGAGATGAGAGAAGTTTATCACACTAGTTTGTTTTCAGAACCACATAATCAGGTCTACCTAAAAAATTAAGACAACCATCAATATGAACTTTAATACAATTACAATCCTTTTATTTGCATGAGCTATGAGTTTTTTTGTTTTTTTGAAGTCAGCAAATACACATGCACTTGCTAAGTGGAGTCATGGACCATATTTAATGTTTCCAAGAAACATTTTTAAAAGCAGACAGTTTACCACAAGATTATGAGATTAGTTTAAATCAGCATAAGTCAAATCTGCTAAACTGTTGTTTAATTGCTCTTCCTCAGCAATTCATGTCATCCTCTTCTTGTGACAGTCCAAGGTTTAAGCAGATAGGTAAAGGGACACAGGTTAAATTTAACCCAGATTAGATCCACACACCTGTTTGCTACTGCCTTAAGAATGGTGGATAGAGAAGGCACTAGCTTTTAAATGATCAAGAAAGTCTAACCTGAGATAAGCCAAGCTCTGGGAGAGTTTAAGATGGGTGACTGAGAAGGGAAAACAAGCTTAATGACAAAAGGTAGTTAAAAATGGTCAAAGTCAGTGGATTAGACTTGCATTTTAAAAAGCAAAACTACATTAAAGGCAACACCATCCAATAGAGTTGGTTATTAAAAACTTTCTTGCATGCTTTAATCTAACATATCTACCCGAATCCAAGTTATGTAAAGGCCAAAATATTCCCAAATATCTAACGCAACATACTAGCCAAGAAGGTGGAAGCAACTGTGAGATGCTTTAGCAATTACATTAATTAGAAGAAAGACAGGTCAAGACTAGTTTTACACATATCTTAAACTGCAGCTAGTAGGTGTGGGCGTTTTTTTTCTCTTTGGGGCAGGGGCAGGGAATAGTTTAAAGATAATTGTAAGGAGTGAGAAATAGAGAACAGCTTGATTTCTTCTTCTTTTTAAACTTAAAAATGTCTCCCTTTTAAGTCCTGAATAGAAAAGTCACTCAAAGCTTCAATGAACATGCTGAATGAAGACTAACTTAGTTTCTAAAGGCAGATGTTACAGTATTACATAACATCTAAGTGGTATAGAGAAATAGACCAAGCAGTGTAGAGAACAGCAGCACTATCCATTATTTGGCTAATCAGATAGTCTCTTCAGAGAGCAAAAGCAACAGAAAAACCACAGACATGCTGATGGTGCAAGACAAAACACTCAGCTTAGAGGCTCGCATCAGACATATTCTGTTGCCATTAGTACTCAAATGTCACAATCTTCTTCACTCTTTAATTGTCCTTGGCACGTTCTGGGAAGGAAGATCAATTAACACCCTTCTGAGAGGACTCACTAACTCTCAGACCCTAAATGACTTATCCATCACCTGAGTTTCCAGTAGAACAGAGAACTGAAGAAAGGTGTTAAAGTCATTCTCCCTCTTCTCAAATCACACCACATACATTTCAACTCAAATGGGTAAGACTTGTTATTAAACAAAGATACTTCTTTTTTCCAAAGATATCATTCACATCCTGTTACTGAAGAGATTCATGGAATAATTCAGGTTGGTAGAGGCATCAGGGAATCATGTAGTCCAGCCTCCTAATCCAAACGGTGTCAAAACTGAATGCAGACCAAGTTGCTCAGGACTTTACTCAGCAGGATCTTAAAACCTCCCAAAGATACAGACTGCACAGTCTTTCTGGGTAACCTGTTCCAATACTTGGCTGTCTTCACAAGAAAGTTATCTTCCTTGTGTCAAGTGAAGATCTACATTTCACATTTGCTGTGACAGACATCTTTTACAAATGTAAACATTTTTCAATAAGTTCCGAGACAAAGTTTAAAAGTACATTGTTTACAGCATCTACAGTTTTTACAGTCCTCTGCACTGCCTATGGGTAATCAAATACAGTATGGTTTCATTACAGATAAACCACTAGATGGAGCTCCTGACTACAAATATAAGAGACAGCTGAGACGCTGGCCACCCCATGTAGTCTGAAAAAGTTATCAGAACAAATAGCTGGTTATGTCTAGGTTACAAATCTGAGTCTGAAGTCTTTCTGGAGATTTACAAGACATGTCTGTGTGGGTAAAAATTTTTGTAAATAGGTAGACCATTGGTTATCTACTCTTCCAATATGAAATGGATTAAACTATTTCTAAAGAGTGTTATTATGATAAATATTTCCAGTTGAATAGTTTTGCAGAATAGACTATGTATATACTCAGAATAAAAGTAAATTAATATCTCAAGGTAAAACAGTAAGTTCCAGGAAATCTGTAAGCCTTATACTGGAGGCTAGATGTATTTTGTATTCCAGACTAGATCTATTAATTAACCCAGCAGCCATATTAAACATTGCACAGAAATATACTTTGAAGTTGTCATGCAGGTGAAACTCACTGTACTTACATATAACAGACGGACATAAATAATCAAGTAACCAACTAGGAACTGCTCAAAAATAAATTAGATGGTAGATTTTAATACAAAGCATCAAATAAAAGAGTTTACTCCCAATACATTAACATCTCTGTAAACTACTCATCCAAACAAATAAGCAACAAGGAAGGTTTTGGGGGTGTGGTGCTATTAAATTCTGCAACTAAATGTATTGCTAAGATTCTTCATCAACATCAGAACTAGCTAAACCAGATATCCTATAAAATCATATACTGTGGTTTATTTAACTGTTAAAGGATGCCATTCCACAGCACCTGCACATTTACATCAAATCAGTCATGGTGCAGACATTCCCTGCGCTCTGTAATCATTTATCTTTGATGGTGTTTTGTTTAAGTCAGCTTAAGTCCTTAACTCTGCTCACCACAGTTGTGGCATAGGTACCTACATTACAGCAGTAAAAACAGTATAAATGCAGTCAGCTTACAGTGCCATGGAGAAGCAAGTACATGTTCCATGACCCCTAATAAGATATCAATACCTACAGTATCTTTAATGGCAGATAAAGTGGCAGATGTTTGATGAAACAGATTCTTTGATATTTCAACCAAAATTGGTAGGAGAGGGAGAGATCAGTTGCAATAGTTCACAATCTCCCTTCACACTCCCACCCTGTCAGTATCTTGTTTCAATAAAAAGTAAAAATTAAAACAAACAAACAAAACCCCCAACAACACAAAAAACCCCACAAACCTCCAATCAGATTGGAACTTTGTGTTAAATTCAGCTTCCCTTCCATACTAGTGAAGTAGAGAGGGTAATACTGAAACTGAAATCGTACAGAAATGGGACTGTACATAGAGCCAAGAGCAAGTAAGCTGTTGCCCCTCTACTAACTTGTAACAAGGAATTGCCTGCTCATAGCCTCCAGCCCTGAAGAGTTTTTCCTTCTGGCCTTGTTCAGTTAAAAGTTCAATTAACTTCTGTCTCAGATCCTCATTTATTAGATGGGGAACAACAGCTTACCAACTGATCTAACTAATGGTCAATGTCTAGACAGCTCATGAAGTGTGTGACATGATTAACACTTAAAAACTTAATTTGAGAATCAACAACCAGAAGACTGAGAACTGTCCATCAGATTGCTTAATACCTACTGATTTTTTTAGTGAGCACTCTAATATGCTTAGTCATTGAAGGCATAAATCTGATTAAACACTGCAATAACAATTAAGACAATCCTAAAAGATTAAGTCATCCTGCTTTAAACATATCTGAATGTTTCTTTATTAGTTACAGGTGTGCCACTAAGTTGAGATGCAAATAGTTGGTATTAAGCACATTGCACTTAAAGTCTTGTTTTATGAGAAAAGATACGTAAGATCTGAGACCTGGCTGCTCCCACTATTTCAATACTGCTTTGTTCAGTATAGGTCAGTACTGCTTGTTCCCTCTTTATTTCAAAGAAACCCACAAGTTTTAATCAACATTTTAGAACTTAGTGAAACTTGCTAATGAATTACTCAAGATGCCTTTAATAGTTCAAAACCCAGAAGAACTACAACACGTATTCACCTTTCAACAAGAAGATGGTAAATCTAACAGCTTTCCTTTAACATTTATTCTACATCACTGACCTAACTTGGATTCCTATTCACAAAGAAATGCCAGATCATTTTTTACTCAAAGTGAATTTTAATTCCATTCATCAATGCAAGTCAAAAAAGCATTTTATTCAATTGTTGCTTATAAGCAAGAACTGACACTGACACTCAGATCTCTTCTGAAAGTTCGCTGTGAAGGCACAGCTCTTGAAGTTACAGATTTCACAGAAACATTCTGTTTTCAGCATTAGAGATAATACTCTATTTTTAGGACTTTGATAGAGATTAACTATGTTGTACCAAATCAAGAGTTGCACCGAGCTGCTACAAAGATTTTTTAATTTTTTTTAATAATTTTCAAAACATAAGGATAAGCTTACCTTCAAGTTTAGCTCCATAGTGGTATTTTCCACTACTGAAGTGTGGTAAGGAAAATATAAGTGAGCCCAATCCTAGCATAAATGCTGAGAAAGCAAGCCATCGTGGTTTGTGCCCTCTTTCTCCAAAGAAAGATACAAACAGTGACAATATACAAAAAGCAATGTCATAGCTTGCAGAGATTAAGCCAGTGAGGGAACTGTTCAATTCATAACGCTTCTCAATTGTTGAAATACTAATGTTAATCAGGCCATTTACCACAATACCTACAAAAAAAAGAAAAAGGAGATAATTAGTCAAAGATACATTAATTTGATGGAGTTCCAAGGGTAAACTTACCATTGTGTGATGGAAGGGTTAAAATTAATATATTTACAAAGTTACATTTTAAGGTATTTATTAGCTTTAAAATCCAGGTGTATAGTGGATTGATACATTGCCAACTTAAGCCAGCCAAACTGCACAGGACCTATTCAATTTTTTCTCTCCTGTGGGCATTAAAGATTTAACACTTAAGTATTAAGCCAGCAAAATACCATGCCCCAAACTCTGTTCACATATTAATGTTCCAGATTCAGTTCAAAGCACAGACAGATTTCAAACAGAATACATTACAGTGTCATAAGATATTGTACAAATTAAAAGGAAATTAGTTAAGACTGACTTGCTTTAGAATACAAGCTACAACTGAAGCAAGTTCAGGATATAGCTTTCAAACAACAATTGTCAAACAAACATAATATCCTCCCTGCCATCACAAAGGGAAGATACAGGAAGGCTTCTGAACAGACATCCTTTCCCTGTAATACAAAAAAAAAGTGTAAAGTTACTTAAAAATACATTGCAGCTCTTTCAGAGCAACTGAGGTGATCAACTGAAAAAAAAGTTTGCCCTCTGAATCCTGAGGTTCCCTGAAGCAGAAGGATCAGACAACCTGGAAAAAAGGCGTTGCATAAGCTGCTCTACTTCAGCACAGGTAAATTCCAAAAAACTGATCCAAAAGTATAAGCAACTAAGCTGCAACTGCCAGTGCATGCTTATATGTACTGTCCATTTTTACAAAAGTGTTGTTTGTAGATACTAATGTGAATCTCCCACCCTGCCTCACATTCTGTTTGTATGAGAAACACCAAGTAGTTCAAACTTAGAGGAGTTTACTTTTAACAGTCCCAAAACAGGATTCTGTTACAAGTGAGATGAATAGCTGTACTTCACCACAGTGTCAGATAACTTCATGGTAGCCTAATTAAACTGGGCCTGTAATGAAATATATACCCTGGAAAAAAGTTAGGAAGTCTTGGAGTCACAGTTGCAAATAAGAGTTCTGTAACCTCACAGCTGACCATCTCCCATGACACAGGGCCTACAGTTATCCTTCCTCTTTGATTCTCTACTCATTCCAAGACCATAACAGAAGGATAGATGACTGGGGATAGCAACAGATTTAAAGTTAGTTTTCAACAGGCACTGCACCACCCAGAAGTGCAACTACACAGGCTGAACGTCAATGGGTCTGCTTAAGTGCTCTATATACTAAAAAAAAAAAAAAGAAAGAAAAAAAAAGTACTCCAAGTGTGTGATCAACCAGCTGTTTTCTTACCAGTCCAATCCCCACCATAACTAAACACTTCAGCTTTCTATAAGGAGGTAGCTCTTGCCACAGTCTTAATTTTCTAATACTCTGCTACAGCCTCTTTATTAAGGATGACATTTCACCTGTCAGTCTGACCACCACAGTTAAATTCATATGGGATTAACAGAAGTATTCAGTTGTTCCTCCAGTGCCATTATTTATGCATTTGGCAGCTTTCTTTTCTTCTTAAGGAACATTGACCAAAGAACAATACTAGCATTAAGGAATGAACAAACAAGTTCTTCCCATTTGCCAGCACTTCAAACATTTACTAAGCCCTTAAAACATTCACATGAAGTAGATGTGCTACATAGCAAGTTGGTTACAGAACTAGAAGACATTGTCTTTTACCTGTAGTTTAAGCTGCCACCCTTAATTTACATCCTAAAAGGCATAAAACCTTGTAGTTAATTTTATTGGCTAATTAGATTTCATCTGTAAAAATGTAAATGTGATGAATGGCAGTATAACTTCTCAATGCCATCATCTAGTGATTAATCACTAAAATATCTTCAGGAAGCATGGAACCTGGCTGGTACTAACTTGATGTGAAAAACAAACTATACAACGGACATCACAACACTTCAATAGTAGTATAGAAATTATTTTAACTATTCTCACCCAAAACCTTCTTGTCCTGCCACATCTGTTAGGAGTTTAGGTACAGTGTGTACTGACCCACAAAATTCAGATTAATCATAAACCAACTTCATTTGCTCTAAGAAAAAACAAGAGTATTTTTTCCTCACCCCTTTAACAGAAAAAACATGCTTTACAGTTGTTTATAAGTATGGTGGCTTTAAAGCAGTGGTATGCAGACACCCAATCAAAAAAAAAAAAAATTAAAAATCTTTCCCATAACAAATCTGATCGGGGTATAAAATATTAGTGCTATCCAAATTTTTCAGACAGATTAGACTATACCAGTCTCAAACAGTGGTTCTGTTTGTTTGTTTAATAAAATCATTACGGACATGAGTTAGAAACAGTCCATCTTGCACTCAAAATAGTGAGATAACTTCTACCTTGTTCGCTACAGAGCTATGAACTGCAGCATATCCTGTTTTTGTATTACAAGATGCAATCACACATTTATGCAACTCTAAGTGCCATACAGAAAGCAGGTATTAGTCATGTAACTATGTTCTACACAAAGAAGTGTTTTCTATTCTGGAAATACAGGTTTCACATGTATTTGAAATAGAAACAGCCAGAAATGGAGAGTTAAGTTTCACCTGGAATTGTCTGAGAAGCTGAATTACAGCATATCAGGTACTAAAGGTAACCATAACCACTTTCCTAGGGCAGTTAGAAAATAACCTAATAAATACATGCCTTCAGTTAGAGACACACACACACACACAAAAATCTACACGCATGCACCAGGTCACTGCAGACAACTACCTACTATGTTCACTCATTGTGTACAAAGTCTAGTATAACAACTTACATACATCAAAAGTCTGTTAAAGTACTATTGCATTGTTCTTTGGCATATTAAGAAATTACCTTTCTTTGACATACATTAGCATTAGCAGGTTTTATAGATATATTTTATCTTCCTTAGTGATGGTTTCCTGTAATTTGGAGGGTAAATTAAGTAATTGAACCCAAAGCTAGAGTAGAGTAGTAGCTCACATAACTTCAAAATCCCAGTGTTGTTTTTTGTGCTTTTATCTAAACTCTGAAGCCGCAAGACCTAAATATTTTCCCAAAGTTTCACATGAAGCACTGAATTTCTTGTCTGAAAGTTATTTGTGTTTTTTTTCTGCTTCTCGAAAAGAGTTGCAACTTGAGTCTACAGTGCCAGATTTCCTTTCTACAATCTAGCCAAAGGAAAGATATTTGTTCAGAGAATCCAGATAACACATCATTAAGAATGCCACAAGTTCTATAATAGCCATGCCTACATCAGCTTTCAAAACAAGCATCAGAAGTTTCCTTACATTAAGGTCCTAAATCTGAACTAGATTAGATAGGTCCCACAGGACTACAACCTGGATAAGCGGCATAACCAACACCCATAGCACCCTAGGGGACAGAGAAGACACAAGACCTTTCTATGACTGGGAATGTATCAACACTACTAATAAGAGATAAAATTTAAGTGATACTGAATTCATCATTCAGCTGAGCAGACAATCAGATCAGCACAGCAAACTGGATTTTAAGAAATATTGCTATAGCAAACGTAGAAGTGCTGGAAATATTCAAGACGCATTGTCTAGTTTGCATGATCTAAAAGTCTTCTAGTAATCAGCTGCCACTGAAATCTACCATGTAAGAATTTCTTGCACTCCTCCCTTTCTTTTACTATGTTAGAGAAAATAACTTTGAGCTAACAGTGGGACAACTGCAACAGTAATCACCTCCAGGTCCTACCAGCTGTAGCACAGCCTTCCAAATACAAGCAAGGAACAACAGGCTCTGCCCAAAACTCTCTAGATACTTCTTTTCTAACACAACATGTGTATGTTAAGATCAGATTCTAAACACCTTGAAGTCAGAAAGAGTTCATGGAAACACATACTGAAAGACACTGGTTCTTCTAAGGATTTTCCAAGCAACACATGTAGCAGTCAGATCCTTACACGTTTTAAGCAGAACCTCTTACTCGGTTCTTCTCAGACCACCTCAGCTACCTCAGTGTGGTTCCAGGCATGAACACAGCCATCCATACTCCACCTGTCTTTGGCATAGTCTGCCTGCTCTTCTAGCACTGAATCTCTTCTCCATGTCCCCCCACACCTCTACAGCAGTTTCATTCTTTATAAGCAAAAAGGATAAGCTTTAAAGCCCCAATTTTTCAGGAAACAAGTTTCTTTTCTAGCTTGTCCAAGAAAGTTGAAGGGTTCTGAACATTAATCCAATAGCTCCATTTAACAGACAAATATCTAAGCTTTACAAACCTCAAGTCTGTACATTTGGTACACTAATGCTTCCTCTCCCTCTCAGCCATTATGATCACTTTCTAAGCCTAAGGCTTGCCAAGATCCTAACAAATCTTGTTACAGAAAACCAAAAATACGGACAATATGTGAAGCTGAACAATAGAAATTAAGAGCAAGCTAAACTTCAGGTTTCCCCCAAGGTTAAGCTGTTAAGTAAGTGTTAGAAAGATGACTGCACTGTGATCCACAGAACAAAACCAGATTTTTTTTAAAGCTATCTTAATTACCCGAAGTCCCACCCAAGCACACGAAGGTACCTTCTTAATTGTCGGGCTGGTAACAAAGTACATGCTAGAGCACTAAAGTTCTGTCTATTGGTTTACATAATGTGTTTTATTCCCTGGGTTAAATGTCTCAACCTGCGATACATATACGGAGCACTAATTTCCCTGTGAGCAATGGGGACACAGTCTAGACGAGAGCATGAAGCACAGAGCAGATGGGACCATAGACTCAGTAGTGGCCAAAAAGGTAGGCAGGAAAAGAAGAAAATGAGGAACAGAGTGAAGTAGAGAGAACTGTATGAGCAACTTCCCTATCCAGGGCACTATGGTACTTTCTTCCCCTAGCAAAGCCCCTACTGTCACTTTTCAGCAACAGCACCAGACTCGGGCAGCTGGGAGGAACCCTGCCTCACCTTACCCACCACCCAAATCACCACCACTACTTCCCCGCCTTCCCAAGCCCAGGCTCCCACTTGGCCTCCCCTGCAGCTCCAGAACAGAGAGCAAGATGTGCCCAGGGCAGCAGAAGGCCGGCAGGGGCCAGGTCCACAGGGAAGGTGGGGAGGAGCGCAGTTCCGGACAAGGCGGCAGGTACAAGTTACCTTGGAAAATAGCCAGGAGGCTGTAGGCAGCCAGGTAGCCCTCAGGATTGTTGCAGAGCTGCAGAGCTTTAGGTGCGCAGCGGCCCCACCCGCAGGGCCCCTCCTCAGCCTCAGGGACGCCGGCATCTGCCCCGGCGGGGCTCGCCTGGCGCTGGCGGCGGAGGTCGGGGCTGGGTGGCTCAAACACCGGGTTCTCGATACCGTCTCCCTTCATAGCGCTATGAAGCCTCTGCCCAGCACCGACTGCAAGCGACGGCAGGCGCAACGCTCCTCTAAATACCCGAGAACGGGCCGGCCCCTACGGGGGCAGGTGGCGGCGCTTTCCCCCTCCTGCCGAGGAGGGCGGCCCGCCCCGACCCGACCCGAC
>JAVJGG010000074.1:26616980-26629272 GCA_035590195.1 Aviceda cuculoides | reverse complement strand
ACATCAGGGTGTTATCAACATTCTTCGCATGCTGAACTCAAAACACAGCACTGTACCAGCTACTAGGAAGACAATTACCTCTATCCCAGCTGAAACCACGACATTAGCAAATATCATAGTTTAAATATTGGTCAGCGAATTAAAAACGTACCAAGAAAAACACATTGTAAATACTAGTTTTATATTTAAGACATTATATCTGGTTCTTAGAAAACAATGAAAGTTGAATTGCTATGAATACTAATTGTTGGATGAATAAAGGAATATCTGTTGTTACCATGGCTTTCATAATTTTAGAACTGAAATGAGAAATACAGAATCCATTATATTTACATATACACTCAGATTAGTTCTACTCTTCCTTTTATATGAATTAACTCCTGCAAATAGAAGCCGAAAGTGAGGAGTGTCCCACAGATACCACTGATTTACCATTTTCTATCTGAAAGTCTGACCCCAAAACCAGGTCATTTTTAAAAGAATACTAAGGTGAACATTTCAGAGTATATGCCTTTCAATCTTCTTGTAAAGGAAGCTAACCTAATCTTGATGACTCACAAAGAAATAAATATTTTTATTTTACATTCGAACAACAATTTTTCAAACTTTAAGATACTATTAGAGAGAGCAGTGAGTCACCAAGTACAAAATGGGCATGCTGCTGAACAAGCTGCTGAGGCTGCTCAGTTGTAAGAAATCAATTCTTGGAGAGAGTAACTCAATAACTGCGAGCACTAGGAATTACTCATTCCTTCAGAATTTGATTGCATTATAAAGAGACAGCCATTAATGCTTGGAATAAATTTTAACCTGCGTGTTTAGACAATGCAAATATTCTAATATTGGCAAAGTCTGTGTACATTGTGGTTTGAGCTTCCTTAAAGTTAGGGAACTGACCTTCTGCCTTGTAAAAGTCAGTATACAGAGCAGTGGTATGACAAGCAGAGAAACCACCTCATTTTCTAGACACCTTTCCCAGCTGCCTATCTACTTCAATTTTTCCACTTTATTCATACGTGGAAAATGTGATGAAGCCAGGCTAGAGATCTCTAGTGTCATATTTACTCTACTTGACTTGTTTCTTGCCTGGGTGCCTTGATCTGTGTAAGGAATTAAGCTCTTGTATCACACTCTTGTATACCTATCTATTGGCTATTTAGTAGTGATCATGATATTTTTGTCCCTTAGCTAATCCTGAGAGAATATGCTCCTTTTCTGAGAACACTGACAAGAGTATTACTAGGCAGTTACGCCTTCAGGATTTTACAATGCTCCCTCATGTCATTCTAATTAAATACATTCTTATTAAATTTGTTAAAGGCCTAATAAGGACACTTGGATGGTTACTTTGATACTCTTGGGTTAATGTTGTTCAGCTCTACATCTTATATATCAACTATTTGTCCTCAGGATTGTCTAGCAAAGACTAGTGCTTGGAGACATCAGTCCAGACAAGTAGTGGTAAGCTAGTTGAATCATCAGTAGAAACAACACCCTCTTTACTGAGGAAGAATACCTGCAAGTTGTTTTTCATATTTTTATATGGGTCTTGTTGCATACAAAATTTATTTGCAGGTAGCTGCTACAGACAGGAATACATGGTGAAAAAGATGTCTTTCTCTTTAAAAAAAAAAGTTTGGTGCTGCTATCAGAGTCATCATTATCTAAGGTATAAATTACAGACACATATGATACATGCAACATTTTGAAATATGTTATTATGAAGAATTTGCTTCTCCTTTTATTGTATGATTATTCACATCAAGTGTTTTGGATTTGATGTTAAAATAGAGTTGGTAACACAGCAGTGCTTTGGCTGTTTCTGAACAGTGCTTGCTAAGGATTTCTCTTTTTCCCACTCTGCAGCCCATGGCCCCCACCACCCCCAGTGAGCGGGCTAGGGGTGGGCAAGAGGTTGGAAAGGGACATAGCCAGGAGACCTTATGCCAGCTAGCCAGAGGGGTATTCCATACCCTATTATGTCAGGCTCAGCAATGAAAGCTGGAGACAGAAGGAGAGAGGTGGTTTTGGCTTCCAAGGTGTCCCATCGCTTAGAGAGTGGCTGAGCATCGGTCTGCTTCTGGGATGTGGTGAGTGATTGCCTTTCCATCACATCTTTTTTTTCCTTTCTCTTTTCTTCACCTATTAAACTGTCTTTATCTTGATCCATGAGTTTTCTTGCTTTTGTTCTTCCCAGTTCCTCCCCTGGAGTGGGCAAGAGGAGGAGTGATTGAGTAGCTGTGTGGGTGCTTGGCTTCTGAATGAGGTTAACCCACCACATCAAGAAAAAATATAAAAGTTCTCCATAGACCCAGTTGGGTCTTGGATGAAATTTATCGTGAGTGTATTGATCCAGATAGCACCCAGCTGTTTGAATCTTACTATTTTAGGCAGAAGCTCACTACATAGTTCTTGCAAAGCTGTAACTAATACAAGTGACCAAGGTAACTGCCTGCACATTGGGAAAGAGAACTGGCTGTTAGTCATCTCTTGTGAAAAATTGCACCAGATCTTTGCAGAGATTTTTACAGCCACTGTAAAACTATCTCTGTGAAGATACTTTCCTATTATCCAGATATGAAACTTATTTTGATTATGGTGACTCTGTAGCAAAAACAGAAGTGTGAAGAAAAAAAAAAAAAAGTCCTTTCTTTTAACAAAAGAGACAATCTGTTGTGCAAAATGGTACATTTCTGAGATAAATCATGAAGTTGTGTATTTTTCCCAGACAAAATATTTGCAATAAGCTGGACTAATTACTTGATTCTGTTTAAAGAACAGAAATAAATCTGTCAAGAAGCAAATATCTTCAAGACTTTTTTTCTTGTGACTTAAAAAGGAACAGGTCACATTACATTTCTGGAACTGATTTTAGCAGTTAATCCTTCTTCCTTGCTTTAGCTGGGGTGAGATTAACTTTTAAACCTAGACTTCTATGCATGTAAAATACTTAGGCAAATCTTTTTTTCAGATTTTACTGAAGAAAAAAGAAAAATCTCTTATGGAAATTTGCTTTTTAGGCCAAAATTTATTTAAAGATACCCTAGCAAAAATGAGTATATATGACAACAAAAAATTATTTAATTACAGCTTCGTGTTTCTGTTGGAAGAGTTTTGGTAGAAAAACTTAAGTAATCCTCAATTCATTACTGACTTTAATGGGAAGTTGTTTCTTTTCAGAATTGTTTATTTTTCTTTTTGATACTATTAATGTAGAGTCTGTCTGTATGCTTCAAAACGTAAAAATGAAAACATGACATAAAATGGTAATGTAAATAGCAAAAGCTTTTCACTTAACTGTTTCTTTTTGTAGTGAAATGATAAATCATAGTGCGTAGTCCTTGTCAATTTCATGTGTGTTTTTATTTTATGCTATAGACTATAATACTTACAAAAACACTACCTTAGCATTTGATAATAATCACATTCTTCATAAACTAGTAAGAAAGTTTGTGCCAGCCACTCTCCTACCTTTTTTCCTGCCTGATCTTTTCACACAAAGTACTGTGCGGACCAAGACATGAAAGGGATCTCAGTGACAAATTTTACCTACTGTGTTTATTGAGTACAGACTATGTTTGCAAAGTTAGAATGACAAAGAGGAACATGGTTGTAAAATTTCTAGGATGATTTCCTATTGAAGTACTATCATAGATTAACACTACCAGGAGAATGATACTCTTCTATATAAATTCTCATTGTCTGCAGTAGCAGAACAAATGCGATTGTCTCTTCTGCTGAGGGATATCTTTTGTCTCACAGGAGACACCACCATTGTTTTGGCATTGTCCAAAATTCATTGTTTTCTGAATTATGTCAGCAAGCCACTGCATTATTCCAGCATTTTTGTTTTGGTTTGGGTTTTGTTTAATATAATGCCTTTACATGTGTGTACGCTCATGCTTAATTTTAAAGTATACCACACTTAGCACAAGGCTTCAGTTATTATCTAAAAACCTCTAAGATGTTCTTAGGGTGTCCTCAGATTGCTTTTGTTCATAGAGGATATTTGCTGGTTTTAATCTTGTTTTTACTTTACACATCCTCCTCTAAACAACAGCTTCACTAAAAGAAGACTGACACATCAGTTTCCGTTGGTAAAGTTTAAAGGTGCACCCCACACTTACAGGGTAGGAGAAATTAATCAGAAGTTGTTTTCTGCTTCTCCTCTGTGAGACTTCCTTCCAGATGATGAACAAAAATCATGCAGAGAAGTTTACATTGCATTTTTATGTAAGTGTAAATGAATGTTACCCATAAAACAATGGTATGTGGTACATAATTCTGTCAGCCATAATGTTACCGTGCTTGATTAGTGTAAGAACTTTTTTGTTTCTGGTTTGTGGCTTTGAATCTCTTGTTGTTGTCTTTTTCTTAAAAAAAAAAAAAAAAATTGTAGAAGAAAATATCCCATGTGACAGAGTGAGCTCTGAAACCACTAATCATTTTTAGGGTTATGAACTCTTTTGGCAGTACTTCAGCGAGGTACATTATTTCTTGAACTGTTTCATCTGTATTTTGGAAAACAACACACAGATCTCTTTTCATTTGAAAATACAAATGGGAACCACAAAAGAAAACAGACTTTCAGGTACGTAATTCCATTTTCCAATTACTTTTCTTGTCAGATATCCCTCTTTTTATCCTGTGTTACAAGATAAAAAAGAGATTCAAGCTTTAACTGGTTCTGTATACAAGGAAACATTGTATATTGTGTATATTGTGAAAATCATTCTGCAATAGTTGAATATGACATGAAACATTTCCTTACAAGGGCATGCTTATCACTTTCTTTCTTTGAAAGTTCTATCATCGAACATTCATTGTTTTGATCACTGAAAGAGGCAACTATGCAGAAAACCTTGGAGTGATGATTCATACTGCAGGGGTAAGTAGATTTTTCCACAGGCCATCTGCTATTCTCTACCTAGCAATAATGTTTATACATAGAAATGAAATTCTACTCATTCAGCTTCTGATTAAGTATTTCAGAACTGAGCAGAAATTAACTATGAAGTACATGAACTTGCAGCTCTTGCTAGAAGCATCCTGGAAATAAAAAAGCAAATGAAGAAAAGTTCAGACATACATTTTTATATTGTTTTCATTATTTACTAAAATAGGTATCAAAGCAATAATGTTCCATTTCCATTGGTTTTTACCCCAAAATGGCCTATATGCTATAGATAGCATTTCTTGAGGCACATACATACAATAGAAGTATAGAACACATGTATGCTTATACTCACTTATATGTACACACTGGGAAACAAGAAGGCAAAATGTTTGTTAGGCTTCCAGATACTGAGACAATTCCAGCTGACTGGACTGGAAGTTCTGTGTAACATGAAAGAAAATGTTTATTTATTTACATGCTGCTGTAAGGTATTTCCTCCTTAGAAATATTTGAACATATCAAACAACCTTTGTGTTTTGTGACATGTGACAATGAATGAGGAGGCTAACTGGGTAAGGAAATGGCACAAAAAATACTCTGCCACTGTGAAACCCTAGCTTCTTTCCACCCAGAATGCAATGATACAGCATTCTTGACTATAGCACATAGTCAAGAATGACACTAAGACAGATAACAAGGCCAAGAAAAGAAAACAATGCAGTACAAATGCAATCTACCCTACTAAAAAACAGCAAAAGCGTTTAACTTAGTCCATGTTTTTGAATGAAAAGCCAAATTTAAGAACAGTCTCTGTAGCTAAGGCTGGGTATGTCATATTTTTTTATTGAAAAAAAATAACTCCGGCCCTACAAAATACAGCTGAAAGTGGTTATGGACTAGTGAGTCATGGTATGCAAGATGAGTGTTCAGTTTTGTAGCCCTGAACCCTGTCACAGCAAATATGAGGAATTAATGAAACAAATCTCTTGCAAACATACTTGTAACACACCAGAAACTTCCCGAACAATCTACCCCTTTAACAGTACAGTATCCCGTTTTCGGTTCACAGGGAACAAATTCAGAGATTCTCAGAATCATTAGAGTGAAACCTTTCAGTGTAAAGAAGACTCAGTTTGGGGAAGCTAAATAAATCTTAGAGACTCCCTGCTTGCTCTTTTTAACAAGAAGGTTTAGTTCTTAGTAGAAAAAGCTGTCAGGAAGGAAGTTTTATAAATTTGCATACGGAGACTCCTCGAAGTTGAAGATTGCTTTTTCAGCACCTGAAAAACTGGGGGAAAGTTGGACATTTTCAAAGACGATGTAGTATTTCAGGTTTCATAAACTTTCTGAAAAATACTCTCTGCTCTCTTCTATTTGCAGAGAATATGATCATCGTAATTACATGTGACAGAGCTAGAATCTAGAGCTTCTAGTATACAGAAGAACTGTGCAAGAATGCAAAATAACCTTGATATATTGGAGAACTGATTTGAAAAAAAAAAGATGGAATTCCAAAGCCAGCTACAAAACTCTGAACTTCAAATTTACAAGCCTGTGTGTAGGCTGAAACTGGCAGCTGCACAAATACAGAGTGTGAGCCAACTGCTTGGGCAACAGTTTCCTAGAACAGCATGTGAGTTCATAGTGGTTTGTGAAGCTGACCATGTGAGTAGTGCCACATAGTAGGAAAAAAGAAAGAATACAGGTTCGGTAGAAAGAAGCAGAAGGTCTGAGAATGTGAAACTTTTCCTTCTTTTCCTGCAGTAGTATTTGGGCATTGATAAGCCATTTTGGCACCATGTGGATCAATAAGGATGAAAGCTACAGAGATGTTCAAAGGCCTAGACAGCATGATCTACAGGGGAAGCTTGAACAGCTGCAGGAAAGAAAAATGAAGAGGAATATAAATTCCCAAATTTGTAAAGGCTTTTGCTAAAAGTAAATGGAAAATTTGTTCTACATGTCCAAGCTGAAACACGCATTTGCTACAGGGAAGATTTGGGTTAAACAGTGAGATAAATGGGTCAACGATAAGGACTGTTAGGAACTGGAACAGATTTCCTGGTGTTGCTGTAGTGTTTACATCTCTGGAGGTCCTTAGGACCAAGTTAAACAAATCTTAGTTAGGCATGCTGAAGGTATAGTTTAACGTGATTTAAGGCACAGAGTTACATCAGGTAACAGCTCAAGATACTGTGAGTCCAGGGCTTTATATAGTTCTATGAAATGTTAATTAATTTTAAATGGAAAATGCTGTTTGAAATGAAAAATTGAAGGGTTTTACCAAGAAACTTTCAGAACAAATAATCCTCACATTTTCTTAATCATCCCTTTTTTTTTAATCCAGCTACTTGATATACTGAATCTCATTTCATGATTATTTTCAACCATTTCAGAAGTGGGATTTTTCTTTTCAGCATAGACAAAGGAAGACAAAACTATTCCGTATGGCTGCATTTTTTATCTTGAATTTGAAAAAAACAGCTGGCGAATACATTCTGTCTTTCCTTCTCCATGATGATTGTAGTACCACTAAGCAGATACTCCAGCCATTAAATTTTCGTTATTTAGTTTCTATTTGCACGATTAAGATATTGAAGCTATGGGGTAAATCTGGAATAGGAATTTCATATGCTAGGAACAAAAGAAACACTAGGAATTCAGACCTGTTTCAGCAACCTAAGACTCTGTGAGAATCTGTTTTAAAATTCTTGAAAGCAAGATGGGATAGTACAGTATGTTTTCAGGTGCAGGAACCTGATTAGAAAATTGCTTATTGTCATTCTCAGGCATATAATCAGCTATTTAGGAGGCATTTACAACATGCAGTTCAGTGCACACAAAGGCCTGAAATACTGTTCCAATTAGCCGTTGTGTGCTGCATGCAATTTCAGATCATAGATTCATGCTGTGCCACTTGTCTGTCTTTGCAGAGAATGTAAACCTAGAGGAGCAATGATTCTCGCAGAGACAGAGTGGCCCACAGAATTACAGAAAGGAGAGCTCTTGTGCCTACGGAGCCCTGTGAAAGAGACATAGAGTGTCCTGCGCTTGGCTGTGGGGAGGACTCTGACCGGAGGGAGTATGAAAGTGTTTTCCCCCTTGTCCCTGCCATATACCCTTGAGGTTTTTCCAATGATTTTTCTTTGGGGAGGTGCTGGTATTAGAAAAATGTTGATGGGAGCTAGGGGACTATATATTACCCCTATCTCACGAAAACCCTGCAAAAGCTTATAAAGGAAAGAGCATAATGCAGAGCTTGTCTTTTCTACTACTACTCTGGAATAGCATGACACATTTTTAAAGGAAGTTCCTGGAAACAGCTAGGGGATGATTTGATACTGAAACTGGATTAAATGGGAACAGACAGGATTACGAAGATGGAAGTGCATAACCAAAGAGTGTCACAAGCCTGTCCCCAGAAAGGTGAGGCTTTCTGTATTCCATACAGATTTGGCTATGAGAATTTTTCTTGCAACTATTCCATAGATAATCCTCAATATGAAATTCTCCCAAAGATTTACTATGGAAAGAAATAGTCTAGCCTAGGATAGGGGTCTTCATGGCATTTCCATGTCTTGTAGGCTCCCAGACACTCCTTAAAAGAAACATACATTCTTTTACAATCCATTTATTATTTTACTAGTTACCTCATTACAAGAACATCACTAAAATGATGGACAATGAAAAACATGAGGGTGGAATTTTGACCATGTGATGACACATTGGGACTCAAACTGCACTTTGGGATGCTTGTGAATCACAGATGGAAGGTAGATTTCATTGCATTCTAGAAATGTTTCTAATCAGTTCTTGGTGGCAGTTAGGGAGCACTGCAAATTGCAGTGATGAAACTGTGTCATACCTGGGATGGCCAAACTGACATGAAACATTCTAAGGAAAAAAATTCTCGACCTCATTCTGTTATGAAGTTGGAAGCATGTCAATGAGCATGAGAAATTCCAGTTAGTATCAAAGACAAGTACTTACACTGAAAATCTGACATGTGTCTCTTTGTCAAGCTTTGTGCTACTACAGTGGTGCCTATGCCAAAAAGCTTTTCATAATTTTGCTTTTAGCTTACATGTGTCAAGGAAACAAGCTGTAGCTCAACCTAGTTTTATAAACTTAACTGTTTTCTCTATATTTCCTATTTTAATTTGATCACAGTAAATTCTAAGGATCGTTCTTTTTTTGAAGGTTACTTAAATTATTGTTTTAATATAACTTTTTTAAACGGTAACAGTATCACTTCGGAGCTGAGGTAGACTTCGAACTGTAACAAAATGCCATTCGTGGAGAGGTAGAGAAAAGGCAAGAGAAGAAAAAGGGACTATTTGTTGCACAATTATACAGGATGTGACAACGAACGTGAACTGATTGGTTTTGTATTTTCTTTACTTACCACAAGATGGCATCAATCAGTCTTCACTGGCTAGGGACTCTCCACTAAAGAATTACTTTTGTAGTCCACAGGTTTGGAGAATACATCAAAAGGGGGAAGTTGTTTGTGTTTTTCTAATAAAACGCAAAAGCTCTCAAAATAAATTCTATATTTATCAATGTAATATGAAGAATATTATTAGTTAAACAAACTACCTGGAGAGCTTTGTATGTAAGCTGGTTCCAAAAATGTGAGCCAGCACAAGAACTCCAATGTTAAAATTTATCAGGTTTATACTGCTCAGTTATCAGTACTGGCCTAAGGGATATGTTACTGAATACAGCTAAACATTCAAACGAAACTCAAGAGCAGAATATATTGTTATAACATACCATCATGCTGCACAGCAAGTTCACCAAAATTTTCATAAACGTGGCTTCAACTAAGGAGTTTGATTTCAGCTCCAGATTTCCTGAAGCTGCATAAATACTTGGACACTGAATTTCATATTAAGAGAAAATTGCTTCGCTGGCTTTTCTTCATCATAGTTTTCCTTTAAAAGTTTAAATTTCTTTCATCGGGCCTTTCTTGGGCTAGAGGTACACACCTGTAACCTCTTGAATTCTCACAGACCAGGAGCAATAGATATAGAGGAAGGCTTTTAAGAGTAACATCTGTCACAAAGGTAATATCTTTGAGGGATGTATTAGTGTCATGACCCAGATTGGACAGACCAGGGAGTCATGTTTAATTCAAAATTCCCTTGGATTAAATTAAGGTGAAATGACACCAAATGATCAATTAAAGATTTTATTTATAACAGAAGCAAACTGAACTGGGGAGGCATGATAGTAGGTGGCAGGGTTTCTCACAACAGGAATTGGCATAAGACTACTTCTGTAAACCAGGTAACATGTTGTAACCGTATACATCAATTGAGGGAATAAGGAGATCCCTCCCGTTGAGTCATGAGGTTCAGAGCAGACCCCCTTGCTTTCCAGACTCCTCCTCAGAGAAGGCCCCATGGGTGGCTGGATCCACTCTTAGTCTCAGACTTGGTCAACAGTTTATGTCTTGAAACAGATGAGGTGTAGGGATTGTGGAAAAGGAAAAGGAAAGAGAGAAGAAGACGGAGAGAGAAAAAGGAAGAGAGAAAGATTTCACCAGTCATGGGTCCAGCGTTGGTTCAGTCAGCTGAGGGGTCCAGTCAGCTGACAGGTCTAGTTCTGGTGGGCTTGCATACCTGGGGCTTCAGTTTGTGTCCTTTTATCTTCCTTGTCCCTCCTTCGGGTGGGCACCCGTACTGGTCAGGTTAATGAGCAGTTTGTGAGCCTTTGGGCTTGGGGGTCATTTGTGGAGTAACTTCTCCTTCCCTGCAGACGTGGCCATTGTTTGATCTTTGGATCAGAACAGCTTATCAGAACGGGGAGCTGTGCACCCTCCAGCACACCCTCCACCTCCTGTTGCTGATGTCTGAGCTGATGGGTTTTTCACCTTCATTCCTTGCTGTGCAAGGTTTGTCTTTATGCAGAACTTGCCCCACCACAATGTTTGAGACATCAACTCTTTCAGTCTCTCACAATAGGTTGTAAGCTATCTAGTTGGAAAAGTATGATGTTCAAGGCCTGTGATATATAGTAACCAAAGTACATTTCCATGAGTCTTGTCTGAAATTTAGGTTAAAATCATATCTATAAATTTATATTTTCTAGAATTTATATTTTATATAGCCACCATGTTGGCCCACTAGGCAAACTCTATTTGTGCTTTCATATTTTGATTGTTTATTCCCCAGGATATTAGCCAAGTCACTCTGTGCTGCTTGGTTTATGCCTTTGCTGTGATGCTTAGATTTCCTGTTCATCATACTCACCTTTGTGCTGTGGAATGGCTGGTGTCCCTGTCGCTTACGAAACATGGTCAGAAAAAATAAGAGAGTTTTACCATGTTGGTACTTTGTATGTGAAGACAACTACCTACAGAAGGGCAGAAGTTTGGGTTATTGTTCAATATATGTGTAAAGAAACCAACTCTGGTTCTCTCCTCCCACAACATGTGAACTAGCTGAGGATCTAGGTTGATTTTTTTTTTTTTTTTTTTTTTTTTGCTTTTTCCTCCAGGTACCGATAAAATTTTAGTTTGCTTACAGGGAAAGCTATCAAATTCTATTTCAAAAAAGCTAAGTCTTAGATAAAATTCTGAAAGACTTAGTCCTATTTCCTTCTTACTGTAACCAACAGGTACAGTATTTGGAAAACAGATTTAGTTTCATGGCTTTAGCAATAAAATTATTATCTGCAGTTACGAAATAGAAATTTTGTTAAAAAAATTTGCAACATTTCAGTGTCAACAACAGTGGTCACAATTTCAAAAAATGGGTGACTCAGAAACAATACAATCCAACAAATTATCTGTCAAATATCCTTCTTTCCCATGTCTTTTCTTCACTTAACACACTCACACAAAAAAAAGTTAAATTGCATGAATCTTCCAAATGTTCCCATTAATCAGATACAAGTTGAATCAAAATAAAACAATTTTTTGCTTGGAATGTATTTTGGCTTTGCACCACTTGTGCATTTTACTCCTATAAGAGCTAGCTTTGCACTTGTCATTCAGCTAACACAACAATATACTTAAAATTGGATTTGAAAGATTGCTTCAAAGCTCTTTGTTCTTGTTTAGTACATTCAGCAGGACATTAGCCAGCATAAAATGTCTCTGCAAGGTCAATGCAGCTGATTTGATGATTACACTTGCTGTGCACTGCTCAATATATTTGTCTCTGTCGTTTGAAATTCTATATTCTGTCTGTTTAGCCTTTCATTTTCCTATCTTCAATGTTTATGCCCAAATACCTGTGTCGTGGTTTAACCCCAGCCAGCAACTAAGCACCACGCAGCCGCTCACTCACTTTCCCCCCCCTGCAGTGGGATGGGGAAGGAAATCAGGAAAAGAGGTAAAACTCGTGGGTTGAGATAAGAACAGTTTAATAGAACAGAAAAGAAGAA
>JAVJGG010000074.1:26593330-26611519 GCA_035590195.1 Aviceda cuculoides | reverse complement strand
ATACATATACATATATATATATATATATATATATATATGTATGTAGTTGGGGAAGGGTTGTCCTAGAGTAATAGCAAAGACATCCAGAATGGTTTATTTAAGGAAATTTTGCCATCCATTTCAAAAAGTAAACCTACTATATATTCCTAGTGATAGCATTCTGTATTTCTGGAAAAGTCTTGGACTCTGCTTCCCGCTTATGAAAAGAAATCATAGCAAGAGTCCTTTTGGAGGCATATGGTATGCATTCTCAAACGGGCAACAGATTTTATTACTGATTTGTTTTTACCATCTCCTTGGTGAAGCTAAGCTATGTAATAAGTTACTCACTGTTTGCCAGGAGTTACATAAATCATTCATGTCCTCAAAAATGAATTTTGGTGGTACGAAAATAGTAATGAAAGGCATGTTTCAGTATTACAATCTGTCTATCTTATAAAGGGGCACCACGTGTATATCTACTTGTAATGGGGGAAAAGAATTTAAGATGAGTAAAGAGTTTAAGGAAAAATCTCAGAATAATCAGCTGAAAGATACCTGATCAGATAGATGTTTTAAAAAGTAATACAGTACAAGTAAAAGGCACCAAATTAAATAGCATTTTGAGGGAACCCGTCAATGCCTACTGCAAGACCTGGCTAATATTAAAGAACTGGTTCCTTCATCAAGGGAAGGGACCCAACAAACTGAGTTCATCAACTGAGCAATCAGCTGTCTATAGTGAATTTTTAAAATAAAATTCCATATTATGGAAGGCTTTTATTGGTGTGATAATTAAATCCACATTTGTATAAGAACACACCCTTATGACTACAACTTTGCTGTGAACTCTGTGATACTTACTGCTTACTGAACTGAAAAGAAAAAAACCCTTTCAGTAATTCAGGAGTGAGAAGATTTTATTTCACTTCTAGTTTGAATCAAGCAGTCTACAAAATGAAGTCATGTATAAGACTGTAATTGTTCCATCAGTGACAGATGAGAATAGCTATCTGAGCCTTTCTGCTTTGAAGCTCATTACAGAAGATTTAACATAAGGAGTGACAGCATACTCATTAAGAAATAGAGGTGTTTGGAAGATTTAATCCTAATGAGAAAAGTTTGCAGCCATTAACATTTTTGTGGAAAATGCTGCAACACGAATCCCCACAGGAACCTTAGATTCAGATTTGTTGTTTCTGCTGGGTTATTAATGAATGTGTGCAGCTGGTGCAAATGAGTCATGCAGAGCTGGAGCAGATTTCTGTTTTCTTAAATGTCTCATTACAATATGTGTCAATATGGCAAGGTTACAACTGCTAGGCACAGAGACACCGACAGACATTAACATTTGAATTTCAGCAGTAATTTTTAAAACCCTAAATATTAATCAGTGTTTTCCACACAGAAATTAAATAGAATCTGAACAGCATGGTTTATTGCAGTGCAAAGTGTTTCATTATGTAAGACTCAATATCTAGAATACGATTGTTCAAATTCACCCAGATTTTTTTTAAGATTTCCAGAATAAATAATAAAAAATAAAGATTTTATTGCCTAGAAAAACCCTCACTTTAGTAATTTCAAAATGTTATTTTTTAAGATGCCTGCATTTTCAGAAAGGATCACATTTTGTTCACATGCATTATAAAATCATTAAATAATGTTTTCAAGATAAAGTAAAACAGAAATGTAGCTCTTTCCAAGAACTGTTTCAGCATTAGTCCTGTGAGAAGTGTACTGTACTGTAGAAAACTTAAGGAATGAAATATGTAAGACCTGCCTGTATCAGGAAGGTTAAACTACAGATTTTTTTTTAAAATGTCAACAATGTTATGCAAAACAGAGTCATTGACAGTCTCCTGCACTGAGGAACCCTGCACAATGCTGTACATCATAAGCTATTCTTCTTAGTTAGACATATAAAAGGATAGATTAGGCTGTGAGTGACTGACTTTACAAATACCAAGAGAAAAAATAATTTTGTTATGCCTGCTGGAACAATCTTCCCTCTCTTTCTACATGCATTTAATATCTCTTCTTAATCCTCTTCAGAACCATGAGAATCCCAAGGGATCTCACACATGACGTGCTCTGTTTCCTTTAAATATACATATAGCTGTGGTTTACAGATTTTTTCATAAAGGATAATAGGATAAAATTAGACATAAGACATGTTAGCAGTTTTCATGGAAGCATGACAAAATTGCAAAAGAACCAGGAAATTTGAGGATGCCATGAATATTAACATTTCACTTGGTAAATCTAACATGCACATTTGAAAGCACTGAAACTGTAACCTCAAAGCACAAGAATTCAAAGTGAAGAATGATTAAAATGTATCAGTTATATTATTTGAAAAGTACATTTCCACAAGAAATGGAGGTACAATTTTCCATACATCCATTATTTATTAAGTTCAATTTATTGGATTTTGCAAGTAAAACTAATAATTAGCTGAGAATCAATGCATTTTTAATGCCATTTCAAGTATAGCTATTTTTTACTGCAATAAATCTAAGGAAAAGCAAGATTTTTAAAGAGAATAAAATGTTTCAAGATGCTATGACTTTAA
Organism: Aviceda cuculoides; assembly: GCA_035590195.1. Classification (NCBI taxonomy): domain Eukaryota; kingdom Metazoa; phylum Chordata; class Aves; order Accipitriformes; family Accipitridae; genus Aviceda; species Aviceda cuculoides. The sequence goes on along the minus strand of JAVJGG010000074.1, from coordinate 26,608,965 downwards.
ATTAATTTATGTTGAACACAGTGGGTACCAGAGTCAATTCCCGTTGCTATGACGACAGACACTGAAAATTTAAACATCCAGTGACAGACTGAATTCCCTGCAAAGAAGCTATTCTGCATTAAAATGATATACTGGTGAAACATTCAACAGATCTACATGTAAACTATTTATTTTAAGCAGACGGCTTGATTATAGCTTATAAAGAATATAACTATTCAGATACTAAGTTTATTTCAGTTTAAATTTCTCTAAGATTTAAATAGTGACCTGAAGACCAGTAAGTAAAAAGATCAAATAGCTAATTAACAAAGATTCTTGAAGGAAGATATATTTTTTTTAGGAGTGCAATTGCTTTATCTGTCTGTCACATACATTTGATTAAACCACCTCTGCAATATATATCATTCCATACACAAAATGAAGCCTATACATACTGTGCTTTGCATATCCATTATATGCAGAGGATTTGGAAGCCTGATAATGCGTAACTATTTCTTAGAAGGTTCTTTAAGAAGTTACAAAATTACTGGATTTGAGAATGAATATGCTCTGCTTGCACTTCAGTAGAGTTTTATATTAACCAGGGTCATGTATTCTAAATGCAGAAGAATTTTTTGTACCTGAGCAGAAAGTTTCAAGTCATAGGTATAAACTAAATGAAGGGGAAAGCATTTTAGTATCTACCAGTCAAACCAGGAAAGGTAGGCACAAAATGAAATTACTACCACAGTTTATACTCTAAAAAATCACCATTTGACCATATATGGAACAGAAGAGGCTGGGTTTGATCTGGTGGGCAGAATCTCTCCCACAATATGACACCTTCCTTTAAGTGGCTGTCCTTTAAAAGAATCACATTAGTGCAGGTCACTCCAACAAAGCTGTGCCTGTTTTTGTAAAAGAACAAATTGGAGATAGCTCTAACATAAGAGGATTTAATTAACTGTACCTACTTCATGGTGTATTTAGTTCATACATAATGCTATGGAAACATTACCACGATTTATGTCTATTTTTTAATTTCCTTCTTACTATTCCTCAGACAGTCTTTTTGAGTTCCTGACACTCCCAGTCTTCTGCTATCTGTGAGACTGGACAGGAAGTTCAAACCTTTGATAAATCCATCTTGGAGAATTCCAAACATTTATGAAAATAATAATGTAATCCTTCTCAATATCAGCTTGTTAAGGCATTCATAAATGGACTCCTTGCATACTACCTTAGTCATTGTTGAAGCACAACATTTGGAGAAACACTAGCACTTACTGTCTGCCTGCAGTGCACCAACAGGATCTGCAACCTCCTTCCACCCATCCATCTCCTCTCCTCTGGGTTAGCCCACCTGTGCTCATGCCAACTCTGACATGGCGCAGATGTGCTCCCAAGTTGCTGGGAGCAGATCTGCATGAGCAGGAGCTGGCAGAAGCCTTGTGGAGGACTGTCCCTGCTTCCCATGGGAGCTGAATCAAACTCTGGCTCAAGGCACTGGACCTGGCTTGAGCTACGCTGCAGGTATCCTTGTACTCCTGTGCCCAGCCATGCACCTCCCTGCACCCAACCCTGACCCGCTGACTTGACTTCCCAGCTTTGCCTGGGACCTGCCTCATCACCATGTGTGCATTGGTCCTGCTGCCTGTCCCTGGCTACTGTCACTGCTCCCTGTTCTCCCCATCCCCCTGGGCACTGTAGGGCTGTGCCCTGTCTCCCTGCCAGCTTTGCTGCCACCCTCAGTGCCTGGCTCCCCAGCCCTTGCACATCAGCCCCCTCCTGCTGTTCCTTCATACCCTCCTTACCGAACTGCTGATCTGAGCTTTTTCTTTGTAAGTTTCTTGGGTTACTTAAAGAAGAAAACACTATTATTTATTTACATGGGATTCTGTAGGAGCACAAGGAAGAAATGAAACATGAACAAAAACATTGCACAGTTACTAGGTTCAGTTATCCAGCTGAATCATACACATGCCAGCACATGCTTGGTCCAGGTATCTTCCTAATGCCCATGAAGGACTTCAGGCATTGCACCCAGTAGCAGCACAGTAACACCAACCACTGCAGTGACAAACGCAGAATAATGCGCTTTCCCAGTTGTAACGGAGGTTTGGGCCTTGCAGCTTCTTTCACAATTCAGTCAAATTTTTGTTTGCCTTGTGGACTTCTTCCCTGGACAGTGTGAGCAAGGTCTTTGAGGAAAGGCCATCTTTGTTGTCTTGCCATGCTACTGCTGGTAATATATGGTGGGAGTTTTTTAATAATTCATCCCAAGTTATGCAGCAGGGACGAGCCAGTAGCCAACTACCTCTTTTCAGGGCTTTCAGCAAACACAACTTGAAGAGAGCTGCCCACACAGAGAAGCATTATGTGTTTGTGGTGACCTTTTGGGAATGCGTTGAAAAGATGAGAAAAATGAAACATTTTACCAGCAGAACAGGGCAGCTCCAGGCAGAACCAAAGTAAGGCAGCAGATTGTTTGGAGTAGGAAAACATCTGGTGTTCTTCAGCGCTCCTGCTGAAGGAGAGGTCAGGTACCCCTGTGGATATGAGAGGGGAAGGAGAGCATCCCTTCTCAGAAACAGATGCTCTGATTGTGCTCTAGAAACTACTTCAGGAACAGCAGTGAAAATAAGCTCCATTTTCCACTATTCTGCTCATCATTCCCTTCTCTTTTGACTACTGTCTTCCTTCCACAGCAACTGTAGACAAGCTGTGTCCCCTCTGCCCTATCTCCAGGACAGAAATGCTGCCCGCTTGCGCCATTGAGAAGCCTTCAGTAGGCAGGACCCGTCTTCACCACCTCTGACCTGCTGCAGAGAGGAAATCATTCCAACTTAATCTTATCAAATGACTCTCCTTTCTTTGTTTGCTAAAACAAAAGATACATTAAAGTACAAACACCATCAACATATCTGTTTTGACCTGTCAGGGCACTGCATGGATAGGTGGCTCCCTGGGGGCTGAGGGCCAGGAGCTCCAGGGGCTCCCCTGGCAACCAGGGCCTGTCCCACTGCCCCAGCCAGAAGCAGGGCAGACAGGGGCACAAGGTCAGGCCCAGGCCTGGGCATCAGGCACCTTCCTGGGGTCAGGCTGAGGCAGGACCAGGATGTGGGCCCATGGGTGGGCCTGGCTTGGTACGGCCCATGGACCACCAGGGCAGGGCTGTGGAGAGCTGGAGATGGTCCCTTCTGTGGCATTGCTGGGGCAGAGGCTGACAGCCTCGGGGGGCTGATTTGGGGCTCTGGGCCATGGGCAAGTAAGGGGAGCCCCAGGGGGGCTGGGTAGGGATAGTCAGGCCTGTTGGCGCCCTCAGGGCCATGGCAGTAGTGACTAGCATAGCCTGCCGTTCCTGGGCAAAATGTACAGTTGCTAAACAATGCCGTTACTTTCTTGCCAAGGAAAAGCCATGTTGTTCAATGAATTTGACATCAATTTTCTACTTACATTTAAATACAACTTTTTTTCATTAATGTTTCAAATTTTCCTGAAGAAAATTTGTGTCATTCAGAAAATTTTAAGGCTATAGTGTCCTCACCAAAACATATCAGTCCTGCTGCTCCTTTTCTAGACTACTTATCAAAGGTATAAAAACTGCAAATGTGAAGCCTTATTTTCGTACAGGTCATGGATGAAATTTCATTCAGGGTTTACTATGCCAAAAATCTAGTCTGCCAATGCTTTTCATTTTTTAATTACACTACAAACATTGCTATATAGCTCTTACAAGTGTAGTGGATTCAATTTTCCCTAGCAAGCTCACACATTCTTATGCCTCACAAAATATTGTTTACTAAGCCAATAAATTAACATAGATATTCTTCCTTTACTTTCAGATTATGAACAAGACTGCCATTTGCCATGACAGTCACTTATGGCATGAAATATCTCGTAATAACATTAGATGGCACACAAAGAACAGCAACGATGACTTTTAATTAAGATAAAGAGATGGGTTGTGTAATGTAGTAATGAAAGTTGCATCTCAGAAACTAAACATCCATCAGCTGCTCCTGCTGCAAGTTTTCAAGGCTGTTGTAGGAACATTAAGTCCAACAAATTCTCTTTTACAGTAAGTACATTAACCTTAAAGTCTTCAAGAGATTTTGGGGCCTTTCTGGCTAATTTAATTACCAAACATTTGTACAATTTCCTGTTCCAAAGCTAGTGCAATTTTCCAGAACTGTTGAGTAAGCCAGCAAAGTATACACTGATAATTTTTTTTTTAAGTTAGACTTTTAAGATTCTTCAACATAAACCAGCCCAAATTCATGAATTGAAGTGATTGTAAAATTAACCCAATTATTTTTAAATGGAATATATATTTTTTCTTCTGACTTCCTGGAAGGGTTCCGTATTTTCTTCTGTGTAATGAAGAAACAAATCCATCAGATGACTGAGAGAAGAAACATCAGCTTCAATGATTAATTCTAGCTCAAGAACGAGCATGTACAAAACAAAAGGAAAGAAAGCATTTTCTGGTGATCTACTTTATAGCAACAAAAACATATCACTCAGGATAGGCCTGTGACAAAGCAGAAGTAATAATAGCATTTCCTGTTTTTTATCTTTCCTGTGACTGAAAGTAATGTACATTATTCAGGGATTGCTTACTCTCCACTGAAATGCAGCCACTTCAGGGACATAACACGTTATTGTAATGTCCCTTGGGACAACAGCAAATTTTCAAAAGTAGAAGTGCTTTGAATGAAACAAAAAGCAAATGGTGAAAAATAATATAATGGAGATAGAAAAAATGAAGTTATTATCTTTTCATTATCTTTTTCATTGTTTTTGAACAGATAGCTTGTTTTACTGAAAGTGAGATATTTTCTCAAAATCAAATGTAGTCTACAATTATGTAGATTATTGTGGAAAACAACTCAGTTTTTATATAAAATCAAAGTTCATTACTTTTATCTGTTTTATACTTTTACCTGATACCATCCTGCTGATACTGCAGACAGTTATAGAGATATCTGAGACAGATGGCCTTCAGAAATTCTCTTATTAAGACATGGAAAATGTCATAAAAAATACACTGTCAAATTTTATGATCCTCATACTAAGATACCTCATCAGCAGAGACTTCCTTTGTAGTCATGTCTTTCTATATGCGGCATTGCACTTTGACCCATGACTGAGAGAAAATGCCTCAGATAATAATGTTTCTTAATCAGCCAGAAGCTTTGCAATTAACCCAAGAATGATACTCCCTCCCCTGCTTTTCCTAAGGCTGTATGCACTACATCTGATACACTTCCAATCTGTGCAGCTGGCACACTTATTTTTCTAGCATATGGTTAAAACCAGCTAGTGGCATAGACTGTTGTCACAGGATAATTCAAAGTATTTCTGAGCAATGTTTGTTGCAAGTCAAGTCAAGATGCTGCTGTCTAAGATGCAGAGGCTGCTGATGGTATGATAATGGTTAATTGCATTTTTGAGTCATTGAAATAGAACATGCATTTCTTTATAGTTGGTAAAATGAACATTTGTTATGGGGAACGATGCAGAATTTCACACTCATACTCTTGATCTAAACCTTGGTAAATAAAACTAAATATGTTCTTGCCATTTTGTGAACTTGGCTCATTGTGAAACATTTGGGGGCACTCTGATTTTCTTTTTTAATGTATATTTCTCTTCTGTATAGAAGATATATATATATCTGTATAGATAAATTATGATAAGGTGCTAAACCTGAAATAAATAGTGTGAACAGGTCACCGGACTGTTAAATTAAATGAGTAAGTACTGCTAGCCAACCTCATAAAAATTCTGACTTATCCAATACGTGCCTGACAATATATGTTCATCCCCTATGTTCCTCTACTTAGGCATGCATGCATGTACAACACAGCAGACAGAAAAACAATGCCAAAGTAAACTAAAGCAATATCTATTACTTTATCACAGAGAGGCAGCATTTCAGTATAGACCTTGAAGTTCTCTACCATAGTGACTTAGCATTATAAATCTCACTGGCTTAACAAGTTTGGAAATTTTAATTAGTTTATATAAAGGCACTGTGTTCCAGAGAAGAAGGTACTTAATGTAGCCAAAAGTGTCTTTTGGGCAGGGGTCATCACAAGCACATTTAACATGAATCAAGGCTTCTGCCACTTAAGCTAATATGAGACAGCACCATAAAAGGCTTAAGGTCCTTCTCAAAGAATGGACAGGATCTATGTTTTCAAGACATAGTAAAGAATTTTGTCCATGAGCTACAAAATACTCTACAAAAAGTTTTGAATGTGCAACAGTGAGTGAATGAAAAAGCCATGTGTCTTACCTTGGAAACAGAACTGAGACTAGAAGGCTTCCATAATCACTGTCAATTCATTGTGACTGTGTTAAATACCAGTTTTATCATCTGGCCTTTCTGGATTTTCACTTGTCAGAATAGAAGGAGACACTAGCTGAAGTTATCCTCAACATGTCATGAGTAATGGGAATGCAACGATTTGGAGCTGTCCACATGTTAACTTGTCAAAAGAAGAATAAAGTAGAAAGCAGGGGCTAGAATTCAAATTTTTATTTATTCTTCTGCAGAAAGAGAAAAAAATGGTGAAGGCGATTCTCCTAGCTAAGGAAAAATTTTTAAATTAGCTCATCTGAAAAGAAGGCTTGAGATTATTAATTTGAAAACAAACTGCAAACACTGTGGCAGCCTTTAGCAAGTTATATATATTAGCACTAATTTGAATAAATCTCTAGAAACTTCGGCTACAGCTAGACACTAGAATCAGAATTTTACTCGTAGTTTTAAATCTTTTCAGTTATATGTCACAATGACAATGTCGATCTTTAAAACAGAAATACAAAATGGTAAAAGAAATAGAATGGTAGGGATAAATGCAGGCATGGAAATCCCAAGGACCAATTCCTCTTTTTTCCACATCAAGATGTTCCAGTGATACTCCACAATGTATGTCATCCTTGTATTGATGAACCACCTCTCCAGGCTACAAGATAATTCACTTTCCATACTGTATTATCAACAAGGAGCTGACGAGGTGTTCAGAGTCAGATCTGAATCAGGTTTTAAGCCGAAGCTTAGTGTCTGGGCTCAAGGCCAGATCATGCTAGGGTTCATATTCAGAGACATAAATCTGATGAGCTCTTTTCACAAGGTATCAGCTAAAAACGACACCCATTTGAAGTAATGGAAACCTCACAATATCTGCCAGTTCTGCTGCCTGTGGTCTGTATTCCTACCCGTAGAACAGCACAGAGGTTAAAGCTCATAGAAAGAACTTTGGCCCCAGTTCAGCAAAACACATTATGCTTAAGTTGGTCCTAATCAAAAAAGCACAAACCGAAGCACATGGTTATATTTAGTCATTTGCTAAAGTGCTTTCCTGAATCAGGGCCCTGATTCTGGGAAATTAGGTTCTTGCAAAACCACCTCATTTGCTTTCTATATTCCAGTCAGACAAAATATTGCCTTGTTTAACAGAGGTTTTAGATTATGAATAACAAATAATTATCATAAAAATTTATCCAAGGAAATTGAGTGCATGTATAACAGGTTTCTTTTAAGAATACCTAATAAGAAAGCAAACTGAAAGAACTGTGTACAGTATAAAGCTTGTATTTTAGCTTGTAGTCCAATATTGATGCCATTTCCAAAATGCTCTGATTTATCCCAGACTCCCTTTACAGCATATAATGGGTATTTACATTTTCTCTGCAGTTGCTGCTACCATTTCAGAAGAATGGATGACACTCATGCTGCCAGATTTAAAGACTCAGCTGGATGAGGGAAAATAATACTCCACAACTCCAGTCACAAGATTTGTGAATTAATGAGTTGTTAATTTCAGATCTGGAACTCATCTTTCAGTTCCAAACTTACTCAAAACCAAGGAGTGTTTAGAATTAGTATTTTATATTAGCTCGTTATCTATTTGTGTCTTTACTCTTGAAGATCTGTCCTTGGTTGAATTTTAGTTCTATATCTACTTTAAAAGTTGGTGGTCTTGATTTACTCTTCAATAGTGTACAGTGTACTTGATATGTTTATCCCACAAAAGATATGAAGTATTATTGTGTTTCATAGATGTAGTAGTGGCACAGTCTCAAACCTCACTTTTACGGAAAGTAAAGAAGAAATAAAGAAAGCAGAGGCCAAGGGTAAGATATTTTCAAAAGCAAGAAAAAGGAATGGTCATAGCTGTATGGTTATTTCCTCAAAGTAATACAAAGAAATACACTCTTGTAGAATAATTGAAAAATAAAAATATTTAAAATACAGTAGAAGCATAAATTAGGGGACTTTCATACCAAACAGATTAGACTAAATATGGGAGAGGAAATATGAAGTAAAGAATTGATATGGCAGAGAGCTGTGCTGATTAGGAAGTGGGCAATTTAATTTCTTCAGGAGCAAGAAACTCAAGCATGAATTAATTTGCTTCATGCAGAGTCCTGCTGTTTTCTTTTCTTTCCTCAATCACTGTTTACTACATAAAGTCATACCTCATTTATCTTCTTTGATTGTTTAATTTAGCAGGATTTTCTTTTCATGGCACTATTAGTAGAGCTAAGCTTTACTCTGCATGTAATACATAAACACATTACTTTGGGCCCCAGGACCACCAAGGTTATTTCAAGTTTGAAACAGTATTGTTCCAATATTTTGCATTCAGCAAATCATTTCACTGAATTTTAATAAGGTATCCAAGCCATAATCCAACATTACTTTTGCAACAACTCCCACCTTCTTCAGTGGGTGTCCTGGATTTCTAATAAATAAATTAACTTCCAAAGAAAAGCAGGCAGATAAGCTCACCTCAGTAAGTAAGGTTAACTTCCACTAAGGTAGCTGGGCTACTTTTAGGATGTGACGAAAGAAATCCAATGGGACCAGATCATGATTATAGGACAGAACAACAGAGAGAGCACTAAAAGGCTTTAGAAAGTTCTTTAGAAATGTTTGAAGAATATGAATTACTAGGGAAAAGTGATCAGCTTTTAAATGGTAGGTACCCAGGGGCTTGAAAGTTTTGTACTGTGTATTCAGAAGCTAAAAATGTTCCTCTTTTGGACCACTTACAGGAAGATCTCTACAAAGAAACTTACAGACTGCCAGTATAGAGTGACCTTTCCTACTGAGTCCAAGTAGCCCAGATGTCTTTGCACGTTTACAGATTCATTAGTTTATTAAATAAATATATAAGCAAATATATAAAACACAATAAATTCTCAACAAATCAAATGAGAAATTACTTATGGTCAATCATAAAATTAAACTAATTAGTAGGTTTATTATACTAATTATTATACTAGATTTCATAAACTAAAATTTCCTTAAAAGGCCATCATAATGACAGAAGTTTACATGTCAGTCCACCAAGTACCACGGAATTAATTATATTCCTGAAATATTAGAAGAAAAGTGAGCCCTATATATACAGAAATTGGCCCTACATTACTGAGAGATGCTTGTAAATTCCCCCTTTCTGACATTGAACAGGTCAACACAGCCCAAACCATGGAAAGGCTGGTCTTCAAACTGGTCAGAAATGTGGGGATAATTTTTTATACAAAGTCCTGTCTCAAAGATGCCTGCCATTGCCAGGAGACCTTAGTTGCCTTTTGCCAGACCACTAGATATAAAATTATGGTTATCCTTACATAGTTTTAACTTACACAGCATCTGAGAGGATTTCCATTGTATGCCTACTTAAAGTAGGTGTCAGTCAGTCCTACCATTATAATTGTCACAGGAAAATATTGTGCTCGACCTCTGAAGAAAATGAATTTACTTGCTTCATTCGTCTTTCTCAACCCTCCCCTGCCAGTAACGGGAAATGACCAGATATAAGCATCCATTTCTCTGCCTTGCAATCTGACATCAACAGTCTGGAGATGGGAGATGCTGTTAATGGGTGGGGGTAGAGGGGAAACTGCATTCCTGAGCAACCAGGAAAATTGTATGAGGAACACCCAAGAACACAGTCTGATTTATTGCTCCAGAAGTCCTTCTTCCTAATTCTCCCCACTAGAGAGAGGGAAAACAGGGGAAGTTTCTAGGGTAGATTTATCTCATAGTCTGGGAGCTAGCTGTAAATTTAACGCCATGTTCAACTAAGCCACCTGGGCTAGGATATAACAGGGTAACTACCAAATCCTGCATTTTGCAACCTCTTAGGTGACAAATGGTCCTTTGAGAGTAGCCCACCATTCATGCCTTCACAACAGTCTCTGGGCTCCTGCAAGCATTGGATTTATACTGAAAGATGGCAGTGACCACAGAATCACTGAAGCAGGTTCCTGGCACCTTTGCACTTCTTTGTCACTGGACACTACAAAAAATTTGGCCTGAAGCACTTTATACCCAAATTGTAAATGAATGGTAAGATATTTTCAGACTAACCTCAGAACTTATGTGAAGGACAATGCCTGCAGGAACAGAAGTTGAGCACAACCATAGTGGCACCTTCTGATGTGGTGTCTTATAATAATTTTGATTTATTCCCCAAAGAGAATCAGCAATTCCTGTGGTGCGTGGAGATAAGTGGTAAAAAACGTATTTCCACATAAGGGCCAACCCTACACTCGGGTGCATTAAGCACAGTACAGCTAACTGATCAAAAGTGATTGTCCCACTACACCCACTGTTGGTGTGGCCTCACCTCAAGTACTGTGTGCAGTTTTCAGCTCCACAATATAAGAAGGATATAAAAATACTAGAATGTGTCCAAAGAAGGGCAACAAAGATGCTGAAAGGTCTAGAGGGCATGACTTATGAGAAATGGTATACTAGGTTTGTCCAGCTTACAGAAGAGGAGGCTGAGGGGTGACCTCATTGTTATCTGTACCTTTGTCATGAGGGGGAGTGGAAAGGGAGATGCTCATCTCTTTTTTCTGGTGTCTGGTGTCCAGGACACAAGGGAATGACTTAAAGCTGCTTTAGGGGAAGTTCAGATTGGATATTAGGAAAAAGTTCTTTACCAAGAGGGTGATCAAGCACTCAAGTTCCCCAGGGAAGTGGTCATGGTCCCAAGCGTGTTGTGTTCAAGAAGTGTTTGGACAACACATAGTTTAACTTTTAGGTTGCCCTGTGTGGAGTCAGGAACTGGACTCAGTGATCCTCGTGGGTCCCTTCCAGCTCAGGATATTCTGTGATTTGATGATTCTAAGAGCAATCCCACTCTTCAAAGAAAAGAAAGATCCATGTAAGCACCAGATAGCTGTGTTCCCACCAATCTAAATAAGAGTACCTCTGTTGTTTTCCACCATTTTTTCTATATGCATAAGTAAATCTGGTCATGTAGTTAAAGACAGTATCACACTGAATATACAACAAAGAATCTAATTCCGACACTTCCTACATTTTCGGTGATTCAAGTGAAAACTCATTCCTGTTAAATGAGTTACCTTTTTCTATACAGGGTTTTTTTCAAGAATTGTTTAGTATAACAGATATTAGCATTTTAAATATTCAGATATCTGAGAAAAAAAATTATGATTAATTATCTGCTAGGACCACTTTTGGTTCTCTGCAAGGAAGTTTATTCTGAACTTCAAAATGTTTTCCCAGCAAGGAACTCTAGCAATTATAATGGATGACTTTGCTTAACACATAAAATTATGTTTATGAATCAAATGCCCACTCTGAAGCTATGACATTAGCCCAACAAGAATTATTCTTGTTCTCTAATCACCTTGCTTGTTGCAATCTCAGTATAGAAAGGGAAGGAAATAATTTGTATGGCAATAATTTGCAGCCACTAAAAGAAGTAGAGCAGGCACTCAAAAAGGATTGACAAATTACTATAAATTATTTGTATCTCTTTGAAAGGGAGTCCTGGTAGAAGCAACATATTATGTTTCTAACTGATTCTACAGAGCAGGTGACCATCTTCTTGCCATCTGCTGTATTTCTAAGTCGAGAGCCCTTGAGGAAGTCATTGCTGCAACAGTAGGCTAATGAACAATTATAGACATTAATCAAGAACTGCATGAGAAGAAATTAATTATTTTTCAGAGATTTTTGGTGTGCAATCCATTCTGTGGCTTCAGAGTATTAAGCCTTACTGCACAACAGCTTCACCTTTTTTTCCAGAGAGCTTCTAGTTGAGTAACACTTTTTCTGTTTGCTTTGCAAAATAGATATTTAGCAGTTATGTCTTCATTTTAACAGGTGCTTAACGTTCAGGTCAAGGGAAAAGACAAGAGTACTTTAGAAAGTACTTCCTCTTTTGTACTAGAATTGACTGGAAAAGGCAGAAGGGTGATTTTCAGCTTAACTGATGCAACTGCCAGAAACTTTTAACCGTTTCTTCATGTAGTAACCAGACTTTCAAATAAGCCCATCTTGGGTAAAACAGAAGCCAAGTTGCGTGGTTTTTCAAGAGTGGACCTGGTCTGTCCTTCATGGGGCACGTACTCCTTCTGTTCCTTCCTCTCAATGACTGCAGGTTAATTTACAAAGGAGGGAAGGGACACACAGAAGGTACTAGTGATTGGCTTATCATCTCCTTATGCTTCACTGCTCCTGCAAAGACTTAAGGCAGGATACTGCATCAGATAGCTGTGTTCCCAGATTGCTCTTGCCTCCTAGTTTACTCCTGAAATGCATCTGATTTCCAGAGGATTCATTGAAATACACTGAGTATGTATCAGGATGATTATTCTCATGTGCCATATGGGTGGTTTACAGCTGCCTGCAGTAGCTGGCATGGCAATAGACTCTTGATGTGAATTGCCTTTATTAAAAAACAAGGAATTCAATATAGAAACTTATCAAATTTTCACTAATGTCCAGGAGACAAAATTACTTAGTTCTGACCAGAACTTTGTAAGCTAGAGCATCCAGACAGCTAGTATGGCAGCCTTGGAGAGAAAGGATTAGAATAAAGCTATTTTAATCCCATGTGTCCTGGGACAAGCAGTTTAATGACCTCCATTTGCATTTTCTGTGAAATGGGGATAAATAATACTTATGTTAAAAACCCATTAAGGTATATAGAAGTACCTCTACTGAAAATCCTCTATAAAAATCATACTTTACCAACATTTGCCTATTAGGATGAAATTGGTTCTCAAGCTGTTCTTGGCTTTTGCGTGAATTTGGTTTCAAGCCAAAGAAACATTTTTTTTTCTTCTGTTTAATTTATCTTTGCCTATTTACTTTAAGGCTTGCTCTTCTGGATGAAGGTTCATCCAGGAGCTCCATGAAAATGCATATGTTTCTTATTTGCTCGCTGTGATAGTTAGCTGTGCAAACTGAATGTTGTGTCAGTGGGCACTTTGCCACTTAGCGTGGATGGATGCTCCATATTTGGCTTCTTTTATTTAGCGTGGATGTTGTCTTTCTCCTTGTGACAGTATTGTGTTAAAGCATAAACATAGTGGATAGAAATACAGAATTCCAAAGAAATTCATGGTCAACATCTTAGTTTTTAGTTCTGTGTAAAGTAGCATGTGCTTTTATCTATCATACCCCTAGTTACCCTTTTATCAAGTTTCAGGTGCATGATATATTAATGAAACAAGTATATTCCCCAGGCTGACCTGACTCTCTTGAGCAGGGCATAGGGACAAAGATATTTCAAATGTTGGGCTTATGCATAGGTCTGTCTTATTTTACATTTAATTTAGACTATCAAAAGAAAATGCTACCCAGGGCAAGACTCAGAGCAGCCAGAGCTGGAAGAGTATTTACACAAATATACACTTTTATAATAGCTTGGTGTGCTCCTGGCATTTATTTGTGATGGAAGCTAGGAGAGTGTAGGAAAGACCCATTTATGTATTCTGGTTAGCATTATACTCCAGGGATGTTTCCCATGAATACACCAGACTTCTGAACCCATTTATTTCACTGAAATTCATTAAGTCAAGTCCAGAGCTGACATTTGAAAATCTTGCTTGGCCCTTTTTTACATTGTTAATTTTTTGCTCTTTCACTATCACTATGGGATATTTTTATACATAGACTCGTCATGCTACTGTATTTGTTGAGACAGCAGCTGTGCTTAGAGAAAGATTTTTAAATTAGCATTTAAAGACTATCAGAGTAAACAAAAACACTTTAGAGTTATACAGTTGTAAACAAGGACAGAACTGTCCTTACCTAAGTAATATTTGAATTCTTATCAGATTAGGCATCTACTGCCACATATGCAGCTTATGAAGAAGAGCCACTGTGATGCTAAAAAAAGATATAAATGTCAAAAACATATATTAAGTGTACTATATATGCATAGTACTCAAATTCAAGTGTATTTGAAATGAGAACATTACAGATTTAATTAAAATGATAAATTATGAGTACGCAGTCCTGTAAAACACTTAGACATTGAATTTGCCTTTAAATTTCATGTAACAACCAATTTAATGGATAGGGGCCTAAAAAGATCTGCATTGAGTTCTAAAGATAGGAAGAATTTATTTTTAATTTTTAAGTTGTAAAAAAATCCTGAAATCAGTGGGGTTTTTTTCATTTCTAATTTACATTTTAAGAAGTGATTATATTCTAAATGTTAGCTTTTTTCTTTTTTTGCTCATTAAGGGGAGGAAGCAATGAGGTTAGAAGAAGCTGATATTACATGTGATCTTTCAGTTATCTGGCAAACACATGCCGAAGCATCTTAGGGATGATTTATGCTCACTGCTGCCCTAGGCTTGAGAAAGGATTAGCAGTCATGCTAGCCTGCATAGTGGTTTTCTTTCACTGACAAGTCTCCATTAGGCATTACATTTAAATGCTCATTTATTTCATTTGCTGACCTGAGGAAATACTGAATTGTGGTTACTGTTACCACTGTGTCAGAGGGCAGACTTCTCATCACAGTTCTGCTTATGCTGCACTCAGTAATGTAGCCAGATATTTTTGTCAGGTGTGGATATAACATAATATTATTTTGTCAACCACAAAGAATTGTTGCAAAGTATAATAATTTATAACCATATTTTAAGAGACACCTCTTTAACCATAGTATGTAAACTTGAGTTTCTCAGAACACAGAAACTTCTGTAATATTTTGATTGTGCTTTAAAATCTGAAGCAAGGTGGGTGTGCAGGTGTGTATGGGGGGCGGGTTGTATTCATTCTGTATGGAGACAGTTTCTGCTGCCTATCTAGCTGCCATCACAAGGCTTTTCTTAGACAGCCACATGGTTCATATGTTCCTACCCTGGATAACTATCACCAAAACTTGTATCGCTCCTGAAAAGAAACCCTCATTATAGGAGGAAAAGGGTTTTGTTTAAATTATGTCACAAACTACTCCCTTCTAAGGTTTCATCTTCTGGTAAAAAAGCATTTCATTCAGATTGACCTACATTGTTACTGCATGAGTGTGTAGTCTCAAGAGAGCTAAAATTCTTGCATCAGTGTCTGTGACTCTACATAAAGCACTCTCCACTAAACTTCGCTGCACTTAGCCAATTTTTTTTTTTCTTTTTGGCAGGTAGAAAAATTGAGAACAGACAACAGGTGAGATAAGTGTCGTATTTCTTCTAGTGTGGCAAAGAGAGCTGTCTGTTGCTAGACAACATTTTTCAGCTCAAGACAAGAGAAGTAAGCCGCCCAGCCACAGGACTCCAGTGTTCGATGGAGCTGACTAAGAATGCTGTAAACGTGCCACTACAAATCACCATGCAGAGGAATTATCAATGCGGGGGGTGGG
>JAVJGG010000074.1:26565218-26593290 GCA_035590195.1 Aviceda cuculoides | reverse complement strand
GCCATTCAAGAGAAAAAAAAAAAAAAAAAGTAGAAAAAGATGTTTTACCAAGTTTTATGCACCACAGCTAATTATTAACCTTCAGATAAGCTTTTGAAAATGTTGCCCTTAATCTTTGTGAAATAATTCCATATTTTGGACAGAGGAAATTACTGTCAAAGTGCTTACTACTATTAATACCTGTATAGAATTTTAACCAAGGTCGGTTGGTTGTGTTTTTGAACTACATGTTGGCAAATGTTGCTGGTCCTTGCAGTCTCTAACTTCTGACTAACAAAAATACCCTCCAACCTAAAAGTATCCAAAGCAAATCTCTGTCTGAAACTGCTGACCCCTGAAAAATGTGGTGGATAATGGAAATCTTTGCATATTCCCCCTAAGCAGAGATCTGCTACTAAGGTATCTCTAGAATAGCCTCTGTTAGATGAAATTAACGAAGTATTGCCGCTGAAACTTTACGTGTTTGCATTTAGTAGCTTTCCTGCTTCATTAGTTCCCAATCCCTCCATCAGCTGAGTGATTTTCTGTTTCAAACATGAGATGTTCATATTTGTGCTATTGGTTTTTGTAAATGCCAGGAAGGAGAAACATGAGCACAGTCCTCTTTTATTTGCAGATTTACTTCAAGAAATCCACTCTGATTTGTGCTGCAGTGCCTGGGACTGCTGTGATTTATCCTTGTATACAGGTGGCTTTTACCATAGCTGTAGGTGATACAGTATGTATTTAAAGGGGGGGAGAATCCTATGGTTAAGGATACAATTTGTGCTCCTGAAGGACATAGTTGGATGCCAGACTTTCATTTGTCTAATCGTTTTACATAACCTATTCCCTGCAACTCTTCTGTTTCTGTTTCCTTTATGTGACATGACAGCCATGATGGGTTTGGAACAGTAAATACATGCTATCATTGCTTAAGGAATTTTTTTCCTGTTATCATTGTATTTATCAGTCTAAATGTGATGCTGGATATATTCCTCTTCTGAGGCAGATAACAGTAGCACAGCAGCACAAATGTCACCCCCTTTGTCTCCAGGGATGATCCTGTAGTACAGATTTGGCATTTTAAAAATTTGCTTCATATGGCTCAATGAGTTCAAGTGCATTCTATAATGTGAAGCAGTAGCTTGAGTAACAACTGTAGTATATGGGTTATATACATCAGCAGTTTTCTGTGATATTTTTCACATTGAACTGAAAAGAAAACCAGCTCTTTTTCTCCACTTCCTACTACTAAGTAAGCTCATTGTAGGAACTAAACTAGGCAGGTTTATTGAGTGCAGACTGTGTGAGAAAGTAGTTTCTCTTCCCCTGGGGAAAAAAAGTAAATGCAAGAGAAAGGCGCAATTCCATGAATTTGGAAAGCAGTTCCTGTCAAAATGCTCCTAGTTTCAAACAAGAAAAATAGTGATTGTTTCTCCATTTTTTTGTATAAAATCACTGACCTAGTATTCTGGATTAATATAAATAGCTGATGACTGCGTTTACATTGCCTTTCATGAAGCTCCGCTTCTGGTATTGCAAATTACTAGAGGAGTAAAATTCCTGCTCAGGGTCATACAGGAAGTCTTTAGTAGAGCTAGAAATGGAAAGTTAGTCCAGTGCTTTTACTGTAAACGAGCACTTTCTTCCTTAAACATACTGGCTAAGTGCACCACATTACAAATTGCTGCATTGATCACCAAGATAAAAGCATTTCAGGAATTGTGAAAGTTTCTTTACTACAGAAGTGGAAATATCATCAGATTTCACACATTCTTGTTAATTCTGCCTTCCAGTGTGGCTCATTTCTGTGGCTTCTCCCCAAAAAAGGCACAAATCCACCTGTGCCATTATTGGAGCAAGCCTGAGGCTATCTGCATTTGCTGGGGCATTCTGGTGTAGGGATGCGACTGATTGTGAGCCTGGGGCTCTGCCATCTCCTGGGAGCACTGAGCTGCTGTGACTGGTCTGGGGACCAGTGATGCCTACCACAGCCTTGTAGCAATACCTGTTCCAAAACCTACAAAACTGGAAAAATATACAATCATTTTTCATATTCCCACCCTTCTCCTTTATCTCCACCCCAGTGCATAGCACTATTTTTTTATTCTACTTTGCTTAGTTTAAATAACAGAAGTTCAATTTTGTATTACATAAATATTGACACTTTACAATCCCTTTTCCTGAGCAGAAGGAAAACTGTGGAGATAAGCCACTGACAAGGTCTTAACTTCCATCTAATGATTTTAGTTTCAACACTGAAGCCTTTATCAGTGAAATTTTCCTTTTTACTGGAAAGCAAAGTTCTGTGCAGGGCAGCCAGAACTCAGCATTTGCTGCACTGACCTGCCAGAGGCTGCTAGGAATAGCAAACAAAAAGAGTTGTTTCCAGAGCACTTGAACAACTGAGAGTTGTTTTCAGTGATTTGGTTTAAAATATTTATTTCATTCAAATAGGAATGTGACTATAGTGTCTGTCTGCTGCAATCCTATTTAATTTTTTCATTATTTCTTTGAAAGTACTTGGCAGAATACTTAAATTTGCAGTCAGTGTCCTACTGATACATTCATCTGCAACAGTGATGTCTTTTTATCCATTCTGCTCTATCTTAACTCTTTAAATTCAATTCTCTGTTTCCTCTGGTACCACGGTTGACTTTTTCTACACTGCTGAGAGCCAGCCAGATGGTGTTTTGGGCTTGCTGCTAGAAGACAGACCTCATTAAGCCAGGAGTCAGTGCCTTAACAAGTCTTTATCCATGTTGCCTTATGATAAAGACAGCAAAGCCAGATCAAATACCTTAACCCAGTTAGATGCTGCTCTTCAAAACAGCTTTGCAATTTTGTCTCATTCCTTCAATAATAATGTAATACATCTGATAAGTGTGTGTGTGCCTGTATGTGTACACGTGAGCACATGTGCCTACCCCCCATGCCTTTTTCCTTGTGAATGCAATTTTAGCTTTTCATTTATTCTACTGAGGCACAAACTGCTTTATGCAACTGTCATATTACTTGCTCAGATGGAAAATGCAGCTGAGTGAATTGTATAACATATATCTGATTTTTTGTTTTTCTGAATGTTGCTATATTAATTATGGACTGTAGGTATCAACACCACCCTTTCTAATTTTCATCCACTATGTACAAAATAACTATAAGAAGGTAGGCAATTAATTCAAAATCTTATTATTCTTAGTGGTAACTAAATTTGGTCTAGTTATTTTTACTTTTTTAGAAACTGTTGAACAATTTGGGGGTATGTTCTTTTTTCTTCAGTATTTTCTAATTAAGGCATAAGGTTTAAAAAAGATCTAGATTTCATGTTTAAAATAACAGATTGGAAACATTGTTGAAAATCTACCAACACAATTTTTATTAATCTGTGCCTCTGTGGATCATTTCCCTAGTCTGTAAGATCTGGTGACACTCAGGTTGCTGTCCAAAGTTAAGTTGTGCCTTAATGTAAGAAGTCAGCCTCCTGCTCATAGAGGGAAGAAAGCCAAAAAAAAAAAAAAAAAAAAAAGAGGTCTATCTCCACTGATGTAGTTTTTGGCTACAGCAAACTCTTTCTATATGTTTGACGATGAGTTCCAAAAATGAAGAGGCAATGGATGAGAATGTTCCCCATGTTAGTAATGACATCACAAAACGCAATAAATAATTAGCTCCCTCCCAAAATAAAGGGGTTTCCCTTCCATTTTTACCCTTCATACCATGGTGTAACTTGTCTTTTACAAGACATGGCTGTGTAGACAGCATTTTTTTGCAATATCAGGGACTAAGATACTGCATTACTGCATTCAGTACCAGTATATTATGCAAATAATTTTCATGTATTCAGTAAACATTATCTGGTGAAGGAAGCTGGATCATCAGGAGTTAATTTTTTGCATTTGCATGGCATCTTAAGAACTACAGTTGCAAAGGAAAGCTTAAACGGCTGTGAACATACATGCCTATTTCAATCCATCACCCTGCAGTGAGCTCTTTATGGTGAGATTGCAGAAGGAAGAGGAGGGAAAGCAATGCAAGGAAAGGAAGAAAATAAGAAATGAAACAGGACATTGCAGAATATACTGCTGATTTACTGCATCTCCTTCTTGGGAGGCTTATTCAGTGTCCTGAATCATGTAATAAATACACAATTATGCAACAGTTTTGGTAACCTGACTGTTCTGCTGCTATAGTCCAAGTGGCAAGACAGAGTTGCAGGTCTATGAGAGACCTCCAGCATGTATCTCATGAGCTGCCAGATGATACCATTCAAGACAGCCACGCTGTCATACACTAGCAAGAGCCATTTGGATGAGTGTGAACATGAAGTGTGAACACATTCTGCTCGTGACCTGCACTGCACATGGCAGAGGGAGTAGACTTGACTGTGGAAGGATGAGGAGAGAGAAACGGTGTGAGAGAAGCGAGCAAGGATGAAAGCTAACCAAAAAGAGTCTTGTTAGTTTTGGCCCAGTGTGTCTGTTTATCCATATGTGTCTATGCCAGGTGCCTCCACACAGAACAAACCTAGGACCGTGATGGAAATATAAAATAGGTTCCTCTTCCAGCATCCATCACGAGTGATTTTTGGTATTAGCCTTTGTGACTAGAGTAAGTGGATAACCTAAAGATCCAGTCAAATATGTCATCTTTCATCAACCCACAGATACGGCCTTTAGATATTTCCCTGGATTGTCTAAAATAAAGAAATTCTGGAGGTGGGTGAAATGCTCCACTTCTGTTAACTACGGTATGTTCATACCTCTTACTGAGTTCTTCATATTATTCTGTACTTATGTTATTTTAAATAGAATCTATTTGCTTCTGGTTTATGCGGAACAGCTTATCAGCTCTCTTATAATTTCTCTTGGTGTTGTCACAGCTTCAGAAAAAACTACCCGTGTTGTGTAAATTGCAAGATTTGAAAAATTATTAATTGGAGCATCGCTTTTTCCCCTGGTGTTCTGAAACTAAACAAAACAACCTGGAAGTGAATCAAATGCTTATAGAAAGAGACCAACTCATATTTTCATAACACTCCCAAGTAATTTCCCCCTCAATTTCAGAAAAGCCTCAAGGCATCATGTCAAAACATTGAGAATGCAATTGTGACAATAAAATTAAAATGAGAACATAATAATAGTGGGTATGAATGCTTACATGCAAAATCTGGTCATTTACTGAGAAATGTGGTTTCCCTCATGACCCGTTCACCTGTGTCTCCAAATACCTTTAAAACAGATGGGCTGGCTAGCTCTCTGCTTTGTACCACACCTCCAGTAGGACTGTCAGACCAGCTACAAATCTGTTGTGATTGCAGGGAGATGAGGCCTATCCCTGCACCAGGCCTCTTCACCCTCAGATCCAAGTATCTGCTCCTTTCTGATGCAAAGGAAGTCAGCACTAAGATTCTTAATTTTGCATTGTAATCAATTTTTGAAAATGTTAAAAGCTGATTACACTGCCTGTCAGAGACTTCCTCCCCATCACTGCTACCATAATGTCATAAAAAGTTGAACTCATATGATGGGTACCAGGGGTACCAGGATGACCTCTCAGAAAAGGACAGGCAGATGGCACATCAGGTAATGTGCCCACACTGATGCCATACAGAGAATGGACATCTGTTTACACAAAGTAGGAAATCTAAATAGTCAGATTTGCTTTTATTTGTCTGCAGTCTGTCATGCTCATTGATGTTCAAATACTTGGCAGGTATTCTATTGCATTCAAAGTAGTTTAGTAGGTTTTTAAGTTAAACTTCTCTCCATGATTTTTGATAGTTGTTTCCCCTTCTTACCTCCTATCATCTCTTTGGATTCCTTAAGATAGTACCCAGGACTCCCCCGAAATGAAACAAATAACTCTTAATTTAATTTTTATTGTTACATTTTGGTTTCTTTTCAAACATTAAAATAATGAGATCTGTTTCTCTACTTTCCAATCCCCTAAAACAAATCCCAAAGCAAGAGAAGTCAGCTACTGCTTTGCTTACTTCCCTGCTTGTAAGATTTTGCTCTAAGATTTACAGATTCATGCCATCAGGGCAGCATGCCTTGTCTGCATTAAGTGGATTTAAGCTTTTAAGAAGCAGTTCTCTAATCTGTACATGATCTAGTTCAGTCTGTCATTACTTGTAAACTGATCGCTGGCTTGAACTGATCTCTGTGTTTCTCTGTAAAGAGAGATGCAAAGTTAAGTGTTTAACAATGCTGTCGCTGTTACAGTATCTCCTGCTTATAAACTGTCCGGTGTCAATTTGAAGTGGACCAGTGGTTTCTTTAATCGTGTGATTAAATCATTCCAGGATAACATTTCAAAAGGTAGCAAAGGCCATGTCATAGAAGTATATGTGCTGTGCACTGTTTGTTCTCACTCCAGCTCAACATAAAAAGCAGGCAGCTTCATGTACAAATGGATGCATAGAAAATATCTTGTTCCACAGAAGCAATTGATTGCTCTTCTCCTGCACATTGATTTTACTGCTGTGTAAGCCTCAGACATCCATTTTGAAATGCTTTGAGGGTATCTAAGATTTGTAACAGACAAAGCCCCAAAACCTTTCTTCTTAAAATCTGTTAGTTTAGTTGTATGTAAAAATTAAGGAATTTTTAAAAAATAAATATCAAATTCAAGCTTAAAATTAAAAAAAGCTACCACAACACATTATGTACTTGTCATACAGGATTGTGTCACACAAATGGGAGAGACTGCATAGCTACCCTGCTGACACATAATCAGATACATGTATTGCACCAGGAGGCAGGACAGACAAAACAATAGCATCATTAATACCTTGGATAAATCTAGTCCTGCTTGTTCTTCATGCCCTTTTGATTATACAGGGGATAGAGAGAAGAGATTCAGACTGATGTCTGTGTTTTTAGGAGGAATTTGCGTTGCTGTGTTTGACCTGCAGATGTCTTGTTTGTCCTGGAAAGAAAATCACAGGGATTGTAACCAGAGCTTTGTAAGCATGAAAGAAAGAAATACCAGAACTTATCATTTATTTCTAGATAAGAATTGATACATCTTAAAAGGCAATCATAAAAATCAGGTTACCTCATTTTTTAATGTTTTTATTAGCTAAATAACAGCAATTCTGTCTGAGCTTAAATGACACAAACACCAAGATCTGAAAAAGTTAATATATAGACGGCATGCTTAGGAGGACACATACTGAGAGAACAAGAGGATCAACCTGCTTTAGACATTGCATTTTCACTGGCTCACATGCTTGTGAAAGAGATTAATTTTCTTCATTCACTACCTTTAAAATGGAGTGCACTGGATCGAATGTTTCTCTTCTCTGTTTAGAAGCTTTTTTTTAAGCTAAAATGAGCATGTATGAGTTTTCAATAGAAAACTGTCTGCTGGAAAGTCTCTGAATATCAAAGTCTTCTCACCGAGCACAGCTATGATTCAACTTCAAAACTTGCTCATGTTTAGTTCCAGTTGGTATTTAATATACTTTTCTGATTTTTAAGTCTTTTACTTATGTTCTTAAAAAAGGACATGCTTTCTTTTCTTCTTCATCAGCCATCTTCTGCCTCTTGGGAGCTTGGTATCTTACAGGTTTCTGTGCTTGCTCTGCCACTGAGAAGGAAAAACTGGAATATTTGTCTCATAATATTTTTTCCCAAGGCAGAGTGACATTGTCACAGACATCCTGTTAAAAATTCCTTGCTGGTCACCAGCTTTACGTCTTGAAGTTGGTATTGTGTGGAGTGGTTTTAGCAATACGTTATGTTCTTATTTTGCAAGCACCTAATTTAATGTTTAAATTCTACATTTCTGCTATTCTTGCTATATTTTGGTATATTATTCCTAATATATGTCAGATTTTCTTTCTGCTTATTATAAAGCTGAGATCTAATTTTTTTTTTCTGTAACATATAACATATTTCCCTGTAAACTGTGTGTCAAAATATGGGAAATATTTTGTTGCATTACAGTTTAGTAGAGTGGGCAATATTTAAACCAGTCTTACAACCCACTATGTGACTTTACTGAAACAACTCTCACTAGCATCTACAATTAAGATCCCTATGTTTCTCAGGTTTGTATGAGGTTTCTACAATGTGACTTGTCTCCTCCAGGTTTTGTGCCTGGTTATGATATCCTACACAAAATACAGCAACAGTGAGAGAATAGTGTAAGAAAACCACCTTTCAAGGATTCAGATTCTCTTTATCTAGTCACCAGCCTTCTTCGAATCCAATGTCTATCTTTGTAAATCAGTCCAAAAGCCATGTGTTTAGGATAGATGTTTAAATGTTTGAGAAGAGGAGAAGAAAAAAAATATTCTTTGTACCTGCCCACAAACGAAGACCCATATCCAACATAATACTCAGGCTGAGTGAACCCTGAACCTGCATGGTGTGTCCTGGAAACAGATTATGAAGGAACATGATTCAGCTTACATGGAAAAGTTTATGAAAGGATAAGGTGATGTGGTTGCTTTTGATAGCAGTTGTTTTTAATGCATTTTTAAATAAAGCAAAACTGTTTAAAGACAACCCGTGGAATAAACTAACTGTGATCACAGGGAAAGAGGCTAGAACTGATAAGCTCTGTTTCTTTAATAACATGCAGAAACTTTCAAACTGCTGAGACAGATGTTAGAGGTACACTTCTGCCACAGAAAACAAATGCTGTAGGTGCAGTAAATTAAATAAACAACAGGGGAATAATGAAGGTGCTTGTGGATTCTTGTTTCAAAGAGGAAAAACTACAACTCTGTCCTCTGGAGTCATAACAGAGAGTAACCAAGTAATGTAAATTAGAGAGGAGTTGGTAGAAAGAATTTCACAAGACTGAAAGTCTGCTTCTGAAATGTCATGTAATATGTCCCTCATTTCTACATACACCAGTGCAATGAGTTGGTTCTAGCAAATTTCTGCACACTTAGCACCTGAAGAAAAAACTGATCAGTTTGATGTGCCATAACTGCCTGCAATCTCCCTCTTCCTTTTTTTTAACTGCTCTTCCTCTCCTTTAACCCACAGCAACGGAATCAAGAGCGTCAAGTCACAAATTAATCCCAACTCCAGGCAGTGCTAGAAGTGTCATGCTTAATGGCATCTCAGCCATACAGGGTCTCAGCTCATGTTTCAGTCTTCTAATAGGCTGAGTTTTCGTACAGTTAATACATGCTATATAGGCATTTTATAAAAAATTACTGTTCCAGTCTCCAGTCTCATCTTCATTCTCTCTCTTTCTCTTCCTCCTAAATTGCAGCAATTCAGATTGCAAATAAAACCAAATAAGGGATGAATGTGGAACACTGGCAGGAAATGGGGCAATGTATTTCATTTACCTCCAGGACAAATCAATGCACGTGCTTAGTGATGATTATTTAAACATCAAGATTATTAGCTATTGCACTGTGGGTTTTTTTCCTGGTAACTGATGCCTCATTCTGGTGCAAGAAGCAGCTGTTTTGCGAGGGGAATGCCATCATGTTTTCTCCCCCTACCCAAAAAGAAGCACTTTGAAGCACTGGAGATAGGAATGGAAGGAACTTGAAGGAAAGGCGAGTTGCTATAGTGTACAAATTCCATAGTATACAAGCAGCTATATCTGCACTACATCCTCCAAGTTCAAGCATTTTCTTATTTTTGGTAATTCATTCAGAGATTACTGTGCAAATCATGAAAAAATTCTACACTTTCCACACTAGTCTTGCCCAAGCCTGTCTCTGCTTCTTCTGTAGAAGAACGGTTTACATTTTGACAGAAACAGATGAGGTTTTTGCTATCTTGGGGAAAAGCCTATACCCTGCCTCTTCAGGTGTCTTCTTTAAGCTCTAACAAGCTCTTTTTAGAGAAAGTAAGCGCACATGCACAAACAGCATTGAGAGGAAAGCTGTGAGCACTGCAGAAACTTTAGAAGCTCTTATTCATTGTTTCCTAACTCTGGACTTCTGAAAAAACCCCACATTTTTCATTAGTTACACATGTTGATAAGAACTCTTTATAGCCAAGACCTTAGTAAGAGTGAAGATGTTATTGCAACCTAATGACACAGCCTTGCTATTTCCTAACAGAGGATGACTAACCTTCATACACTGTACAGCAACTAAATATACCAACTTACGTTCCAGATGATGCTGCCACACATACAGTTCTTGATACTGACTGATGAGCATTATACAATGCAAATTGGAAACAAGAGGCTACATTGTCAAAAACAATCCAGTGAACATTAATTCACATACACACACTTCTTTCTATCTACCATTAGCATTGTAGCAGTAAATAAACCAGAAAGAATTGACTAGCACAAAAATCTACATGAGATTAATTTACTATAAAATAATTTTGACCTTTAACAAAGGGATGCACAGTGTCATATTGCTGTGTTCTTTTCAGTAAGTGAAACAATCCTAAGAAGAATCCTAAGAAGATTGAAGAAAATATATCTGCCCAGAAAAACCTAGTCTATGCTATAATAAACCCCAATGATCCTTTGAAATGCTCTTGATATGTTTCAAGCTACTCTCTTCAGTTACTGCTCAGAGATGAGTAAAATAGTGAACTCTTATCTGGATCCTAGACAAATATTGTGGATTTCTGGAAACAGAACTACAGGAGAGGGTGTGTGTGGAAGAGTGTCTTTCTAATTTGGAAGTAGGGAAAAATGCTGATATTCATTATCAAGACAGACATGGGAATAAAGCAGTATTTCCTTAATTAAACAGAAAAAATGAGGGGAGATTATAAAGCAGAAGTCAAAGAAATTGTAAAGATGAGCTGGAAAACAGACTCAGAAAACTAAATTTAGAATGGTTTCTTCAATTTAGTTTGAAATGTTGGTAAAACTGCATGGGGAATAATATAGCTGTGATTCTATGCAGTAATACATTATTTTTAGGTCACTCAAGCTGTGAATAAAGCAAGAACCCCTGGGGAGACTTTTCTTTTGTAGACCTGGCCTCCTGCTAAAATATTTTTGTTCAGCTGTGGTGGCGTGGGCTTTCTACAGGCTTCTGTATTAGTTACACTTACTTTTTCAGAAAATAATTCATTTTAATTATGGATATGGGAATAGACTCGGTGCTTACAGAATCTCAGGGAAAGAGAGAGAAAGCAGCTGAAGCCTGAGAAAAATACTGTCCTGTAAGTGATGAATTAAGAATATTCTAGGTCACAAAAAGGAAAAATCAGTCTTATCTCTGACCTTGCAGCACTTTAATTTTGATGAAATATCATACACGTTGCATCTGTAACTAGCATAATATCCAGCTGTATTCTCTTTAAATCTTTTTCACAATGGTAGTTGATGTTCTAATTTGTTTCTAGCTGTGGAATTTTCCACTGACTTCAATTCTGCAAGCAAAGCAAGATTTTTCTGTTATTATTAAAATGGAAGGGGTAACTGTAAGGTTAATTTATCAGCTTCATCCATAGCTGTAATTTCAAGGGATGACTAAATTGGTTAGGACAGGACAGGGCTGAATACAAGGCTACAAAAAGAAGATGATAGAATTGCCTGCCATGAAACTCTACAAGCAAGCAGTAAGTCGTAACAGCAACAGCAAGCAGGATTGGCCCTAGGACTAGGATACTATTACAAGATTTAAAAGATACAGGAAATGTGGAGGCTACCAGTAGTACTAGAAGCTGCATGACCTTAGGAAAGCCATTGACCTCTCATTTCCTTAGTTTTCAGTCTCTTTCTGCATGAGATTTCATTTTGCCTCCTCTGTTTAAAGTAACAGATTCCTTATACTCTTTGAGCACTAAGCAGTTAGTGCTCTAACATATCATGAACTGCAACTGAAAGAAAAAAAAAAGGCTTAAAGATGCCTCCAGCTTCCATGTGCTACAAAAGAGTAAAGCTGTCAAATAATCTTTTTAGCACGGGCCTGTCCACATTCAAAGTAAGTCCTCTTCCTCTGCTCTGTTCAACAGCAAAACCTTCATCTGCTCCAAACAGCTGAGATGGATCACACAAAACAAAAATGTTCAGCAGTACATGATTGCATATTGGCTGGGTAAAAGTGCATTACTAGGGAGGACAGCTACATATCCTCTTTGATCAAAAGGGAGGGTTTTGGTGCCAAATTATGAAGCCTGGAGGTAGACTTGTATGAAATTATTTAACAAAGTAACTCCATTTTGAGACAGTGAAATCCACTATTGCCATACTTTCTTGGCCAGCTAACTAGTTTTAGAGTTAATGCTCCATCTACACACAGGGATATAATTTATTCTCTTAATATATATTTTGCTTGCTATACCTGGCTGCATACACAATTGCAGGTTGTTAGGAGAAGCCTTCAACTGTGGAATGATTGCCACAACCAAGGAATTTTTGTTTTAAGTTTCTCCTTTAGGTACAATTTATTCACACTCACAGACACCCACAGACACACACACACTCTGAGATGCAGAGCATCCCAAGTCCTTCCGTAGAAAACCTCATCCACCTGATTTTCTATGTCCATCAGAGGAAATAACCTTTATCCTGCAATATCCTCAATATCTAAACATCATGCCCTCCAGAATCTAAAACATGAATAAACAAGCTTGCACAAATCCCTTGCACTTAAAAGAATGGCATTTAGGGTGCTTTCTTCCTTAGGTCATTTATTTTGTAATAGGTTGAGATGAGGGGAAAGAGGGAAAGAGACATAAAAATATGCTCTCCCTTCCTGGAAGTGGTGCTGCAAGTTAGAAGCCCCAGGGTATGATCCAGGTGAGCAGTGCCCTGCAGAGGTCAGAGAGGCTCCTTGTCCCTGTCCCCGGTGCCTGGGCAGGCTCACCATCCTGGCCACATCTCCGCAGGGTATGGGCAACCATCAGGCATCAGTGATACAGCCTTTTCCTCAGCTTCCTCTTGGTGTGACACAGCTCTGCACCGCAGTCTAGTCACACTGGAGATACTGCACTACAGCTTTACACATTTAGGTGCACAGAGTGGAGAAAAACAAAACAGCACCGGCTCCACAACCTTGAGAATAAACTCATGACATGACTGCCAGCCGACATTGTATTCTCCATTTCATCCCTATTCTGTAAGCTCTCCTACCTATTTCCCATTCCTTTTATCAAAACTTCACTTCTCTTCTGTGTTACTGTTCTTCATGCTTTGTGTTCTTTACTTCCCCTCCTTTCTTCCCTTTTGAACGATCCGTGCTTTGTTCATAACAGCATGTGGTTAAGCCTGCTCCCTGGAAGCAATGTACCAGTATGAGTGTCACTGACAGTTTCCAAAAGGAAGATGCATGCCTGATTGCTCAGTGGAGAGATATTTGCAATGCTCATGAGGGCACACTTTCTCATTTTGGCCACAAACTCTGGCCTGGTTGCCATTGTGGGCTATGCCCCTCCAAGAGAAAGTCTATTTGACTGATGAAGTGAGCAATTAATTTGCTCTTCAGTGTCAGTCTATACAGGGTAGTTTCAACAACAGGGTTGAATTTAGCACTCGATCACAAAGACTGAGGGTGTCAGAGATTTTTATGATGTATGTCTTATTTTTATGATAAGCATGCCAGCAATATAGCAGAGCCATAATTGCTTAAGAAATGTTTGTTACATAAGACACGTTCTAGATTATTAAAGTTATGTTCCCACTACAAAAGTCTCTTAAACAAATATGAAATAAAAACAATTAAATTTTTATATAACTAGAAGCCCCATGTAGTAAATTGTGTAATATAATTACTGAACTACTGCCTAATTTGTTAAATGAACCAAATTCCTAAATTAGTAAATCTGCTGGGTATTTATATATTCCAGGGCAAATAACCTTGTGATTATATCATTAAAGTTGAGAATACATTGCCCTTTAAATTGGTGTTAACAGAATGTTTGTTAAATTGCACTACAAATTTCCAAAGCATCAAGAATCACATTACTATGCCAGTGTCAATTTTAAATGCGTCCTCATGTTCTCTTCTGCCTTACATCTACAGGAAACTCACAGCATGCACATCTGCAAGACAGATCAACAACGGTCATGTTGTTCCTGACCTGCTATATTCTCCCGAACTAGTAATTGTGTGCTATTACAATATCAAAGCTATAAAATACGTCACTGGTATACACAGCTATGGCAAAATTCTGTTGATTTGAGGCAGTGTGCCTAACCCTGAAACAAGCTACAAGCACTCAGAGAGGTAGCTACAGAATATAGCTTTCCTATCAGCTTTATTTATTAATTTATTAATTTATTAATATTCTCCAAAATTAGTGATGCATTTTAGCATGAAATGTGATGAAGAGTCAGTTTTAAAGGAAAATATTTTCTAAGGTTGCTTTTTCTTTTTCTTAGCCTGTAGATACAGATTAGACCACTACAAAACACTGGTTATGAGTGTGATGTGATGTATTTTGAGTACAGTGGATAACCATCTATGACATTAAGTTATTTCATAGTTCTTCAAACATGCCCCACTGTTCTGTATCAGGTTATGAAGGAAGAACACCATTTTGTGTTTTGTCCATGTAAGTCTGACCGAGTACTATATTTCCAGTAGAACTACATTTCCAACAAAGACATTTCCAACAAAGATTTTTCATTAAGGAAAAACCACTACAGGAGGTTGCACAATTAGGACACTTTAATTTCAGCTATATGGCCTTTGCTGAAGGGGAGGCCACGTGTAACTGTCACCCTTGCACTTGGATCAGGAGTAGGAACTCACTGTATCAGGCATCAGAGATATACAATGGTTCCTTGTCCTCTGGATCATTAGTAAACAAATTCAGATAACCTGCTTTTAGAAACATTGTATGTGACTTTCAGTGTGTCCTAGCCGGGGTTAAAAATGTGCAAAGGGCTCTCTTAGTGTCTCATTTGCTATCTCCTATGAGTTAAAAAAAAGGCAAGTATATATGTAGTAACACATATAATGTTCAGGCCCAACACTGCATAGAATATATAGAATATAGCAGTATACTTCTAGACTCTGAGATGTAAAAAAATAAAAATAAATTGAATAAATGGAACATGTTTTAATATTGTCTGTTGGTATACTGTCAACCAAAAATGTTAATGGAACAATTCATAAATTTGTATTACTGTCATAGTAATTTACCAAAAGGGTTTTTTTCCCAAATCACTTATTCTGAAGGATGATGATAATGGCTATTTTGACATTCTGATAGTTGCCCGATGTAAGCTACAAAAGATAAATTTAAACCTTTCAAAAATAAACGTGCAACATCCCCAATAGATATACACTTTCAAGCACAACTGCTGTGAGTTGAAAATCACTAAAAAACTACAAAAGTTTTTGAACAGATATTTATCTAGTAAGGCCCTGTACAGTAGGAGTTACTTCTTGGCTAACAGAGCAGTTTGTGTGAAACTGGCAGAACCTTAAAAGCAGAAATATTTTCAGTTTTTAAGTCGCATAGTTCATATTCCTAACTATTCTGAATTTTGGTCTTGCATGTTGAATATATTGCCTTAATCAAGGCACATTCCTTCTCTTAAATGGTGCAGTAAATCTACCCAGCCAAAGAAACTTTCAGGCACGTTCATTTCAATGATTTGGTCTTTTTTTAGACTCTTTCCTAGCAAATTCATCCTCCCAAATCTATCTATCTATCTATCTATCTATCTATCTATCTATTTATCTCTGTATATTGAACAGTAGGTAATAGATCATTTCTAGCCATACAAACAGAATTGGAACTGATGGTCTTTCTTTGTTCAGGGGTCTTTATCCCTAATGTTGCTTTCATACTTTAGCTAATAGGGCCAAACTTCAGGGCCTTTGGAACAAGCTTCAGTCAAGGTAGAAGGGAGGTGCAGGTTTGCTGTGGCTCATTTCTTTCCCCCAAGAAAAGTAACTATCCATTTCTGTCCCTGTCAGCTACTGCAACCTGGCAACTTTTTCCTCTTTTCAGGCAGTCAAGCCTCTGACTTCCTAGACTTGCATATTAGAAACTGTATTAGTGTTGTAGCCTGACAGTATGACAAGGATGACAAAATCATGACAATGTGACAAGGATGACACTCAGTCTTTCCTCTTATAAATTAAAATAAATAAATAAATAAAGTTTTAACAGGCAGATGAAGCTGCCTGAAATTCTCCTGTATGTCTCCTACATCGTCTCAGAGTGGGACCTCAGTCTGAGGCTGAGGGTAACAGAAAGAACAGGCAGAAAAATTATATTTAAAAAGAAAACACCTTGGAAAATAAGAAGCAGTTACAAAATATCTCCAAAAGGTTCATTTTTCTTTGCTGACAAAGATTATGGCAGAACTCTTTCTTTATTTTTCCTTGAAAAAATCATATGATTTTGAGACTTTATCACTTTTTATAAGATTTTGCCAGGGATTTCATCACATAATTAAACTTTTTAAATAATCTAACTTTTCATTGCTGTATGTTTCTACAGAAATCCACACACTAAGCAACCTGCAATTGCTCTCTGATTTTTGATCCAGAAGCTTAGCTTTGTGCACAACTTCCCTTGTTTTGATGCAAGAAGATCTACCACTGGGAACTGTGGCACTGGAGACAGGTCTCCAGTCTAGCTGATCACAGGGGAAACTTGGGATGAACCACAAGGCTCCCCAGGAGGTAATCTGGATGCTGCTGTTCTGCACCATTTCGGGTATGAATATTTATTCAAGGAGTGGTTAGTTGAAGTGTTCCCTTCAGTGAAGAGAAGCCAATATAATGAAATGAAAATTATATTTTTATTTGGCTGGGCCTCTGCCAGCTGCTACTTGTAAGTATTCAGATTTCATATTTGTTTGTCTATGGCAGATCAAAGCATCCTCTAGTAGATTGTGAAGTACATCTATTAAAATCAGTGAACCTATGCCAGCTTATATCTGGTGAGGATTATCCTAAATCACTGCAGTTCCCTTTATCAGTTGTAAATTTTTGTGAAATTCAGAGCATTAAAGCATGGTGTTTGAACACCATTTACTTATGAAACTATACTGGTTATAATCTGCAGAAGTATTTCAATGAAAAAGTATTCATTTTAGGCACAGTGACCGCGCTCTGAGGCAGTGTAATGGAATAGGTGGCGTTCTGGGCTCTCTTTCACTCCATGATTCGGCATGAATACAGGTTGCACAACCAAGGCATTAAGATTTTACTGAGGAATTACTGTTCCTGCTAATAATTTTGTTATCTTTTTACTACTTTGTGCCAAACAGGCTGTACTGACAGATGTGTCATAACATCAGGACTCTCTGCTCAATACTTCAGTTACAAATACCAAAAACGCATGGAAAGAATATGGTTTAAAAATGCATTGGAACCTGACAGATTTTGGTTTTGTTGACTGTCTTCATCCTGTGATATCAGAGGGATGCTTGAAGAAATCTTTCCAGCTGATTTCCAGGGAAAGTAAAAATTATAATTTAAATTCAATATAGCACAGCAATATAACCACATAGATTCACATAGAATTTTTTAATAGGATTCTGGAATTAAATTCTCCAGCAGGGGTTATACCTGTGGTAACATAGCAAAAACTGAGTGAGCGTGGGAATGCGTGTTTTAGATATGTTGTTAACCTTACAAGTTCGATCCAAAGCCTTTAATAGTGAATTCCCCTTGTCCCAGTGATGTGTTCTTTCAAGACAGTTTGTTTCAGCTGAGTGTAGCTGACCTTGTGGATAACTCACTAACAGAACTCCGAGCCGGCCTCAGCCACCCTTCAGCTCTTTCCAAGCTTTAGGAAAACCTGGTTGTTTATCCTGCACGTTCATTAGTCTAGTAAAGTTGTTTAATTAAAAGAGTTTTCAAATTACTTTCATGAAAGGACCTGGCTATGGGACATGAACAAATATGAGACATTCCACTTCTCTTTAACAAGATAATGGTTGCAGTGTTCCAAGGAACTTCCAAGGAACAGCAATGTCATTGAAATGATACACATCTCTAACAGCTTCTAACTTCATAAAAGAAAATATCAACAAAAATTTTTGCAAAAATAAGTAGAAGCTAGCACTGACAGTGTTAGTACAGTCTAGGATACAAAGACATGGAAATGACTGCACAGTTATCTACAAAATTATGGCTTTTTGTTTGCATGCATAGTGTTGAAAGCAGCTGTATTTTCACAAACTTTTTCTCTGTTTTAAGAGTCTTTACCATGGAAAGCTTGTAGGCAGAAATAAGTCTGGATTTCTAACATGTCAAGTGCAATGCTTGTGTGTTTTCTGGGAGTGAGACCAGGCATACTTCAAATCTTTGCAATGTGTGAACAGAACAGCTTATTTCACCTTAAGGAAAATCCATTACAATAAAACAGAAAACCAAGACACAAGCTCTTCAGGAGTTTTTCTCTTCCAGAACTCTAGTGAGAAAATAAGTGGGCACTCATTAGGGACCACTTAGAAGTCCTCAAATGTATTTTCAGAGTATTGGACGAAATGTTACAGCATTTCTCAGTTCTTATAGTGTTTCATCTGGTTTTGGCTTGGTTGGGTTGGGTTTTTTTGAGAAATCAATTAGCAATTTTATCAATAGGAATGCTGCTTCAGAAAATGAGTCTTTGCTTTCTCAATCAATGAAGCCTGCACATTGTAAACTATGGGCAACACCTCTCTCGCAACACTTCTCTTTCATTTCTTACACAAAGGCCATACTAATAGCACAGTAATTCACAGTTATGAATAGAATAACATTCTACACTGTTATTTCCCACTGCATTCTCCTCTATAGTTAAAATGAAGAGTTTAATGGCAGGTTGTCTGAATTATGCAACCCCACCCCTGCTGTTAATAGAGTTTAATGGAAATGTAGCTACTTCGTTTTATGATATGCAATATAAAGTTCACAAAGTGACTGACTGTGTTAGTGTTTTGTCACTCTGCCATCCCAAACAAGAGGTCCACTATTAGAAATTGTGGTTTAATAGAACTAATATTTTCTTTCCTAAAACTGTGATTGTATCTGTGGTATGAAGGAAAGTTCAAGTAAGGGAAGGCTGGATGCAAATAACTTGTACAAATGCAATATTTTAGAGGTTTAGGACAAGACCTAGCAGTTAAGTGCAGCACTTCACTTGGCTGAATTAAAAACTCAGGATTATGCTTAGCCACCTTGGCTCTATATATAATGTGGGAAAATAGTTAGGTGTCCTAAAAAATCTGTAGTGAAATGGTGACCTGAAACATCTACATGCTGAACAGGAAATTCTCTAACTTTAACCTACAGGAAATACAAGTAAAGGAGGAAGGAAATGCAGACACCTTGAACCTTTCAGTTCTCCAAGGTTTATATGCTGGAATCAGGGCTGAATGTCCACCTTTACACTTAAGAATACAGAGATGGGAATCTTCTCAAAAGGACAGCGTAGCTCTCTCTTTCTTCTTCTTCTTCTTTTTTTTTTTTCTTTAATTAATGGATCATGACACAATTTTCCATCAAACATACATGCTAGGGTACTCTTGCCATAGTCAGTGGTAAGACAACTTCCCAAGAGATCTCCTACCTGGAGATTATTACTACAGCATCACATGAACACAGAGAAGCTTCAGCCATACCATATTTTGATCAGAAGACAAGCACTGATGCCACTTAAGTGTCGCACTGAACCTCTACTTAACTATCGGCTCCTGAATGCAAGAAAAAAGGTGTAACAGCAGTTTTCACCCACATGCATTTTTTTTCCCCCTCACTTGCTTCCATAAGATCCAAAAGATCTGCTTAAGCACACATAATACTTTTACTGATCAACTTGCATGTTTCGCTAACTTTGCACTCAGGACTATTGGTATTTCTGTCTACGCTACTGTTTTCCTGGGGGGTCTGAGCAAGTATCACTGTACCTCCTACATCCAGAGCAGTCCAGAACCATGGCAGACCCAACCCTCAGCACACTTTCCAATACCTCAGTAGAAACACTATACAATCTACAAAAGAGGACTGACTTGGCTGCCTGTGGAGGAAGCACCTAGGTTCCTCCTAAAACAGTTCATGACATGGAAGAGGTTTAATAAGACTGCGACAAGTATTTCTCACCAACCTTTGAAAAAAAGACAAAGCTACAAGAATTGTTGTTAGTTGTTCTGATGGCTCAGGCAATTATACCCTGTCATTGGCATTCTATCTACATTTGCACAACTGTGGCTCCTGCTTGAACTTGACATCCATAATAAGCAGCTGCCATGACGGAAGTCTTTAAATCTCTGCTGCATTAGGTTGAGTGAAGATGTGTTTTTGTTCAAATGCAAGCAAATATCATTTTGACACAGAGGCTGAGAAATTTAGTACAAGCATTTACACAAACATCTGCTCTGAATGCACAGAATATTTACATATAAAAGCACTGCTGAAATGTTCCCATATTTCTATTGTTCATTCACTTCTAGGAATTTGCACCAAATGCCAAAGGAAATTCAAGTAATTAAAGTAATGTGGTACTTCAAATAGCAATTATGTTTGGATAGATGTTCCAAGTCTTCACTGCCATGCGAATATTCTCATGCAATACAGCAGATCTTTCATCAGCCAATGAATGAATTGTACAGAATTTCTTGATTTATAAACTATAAGGAAGGTAAGTTGATAGCAAATCTTACAAAAAAGAAACATCGCTGTTTCCAAGAGGAACAGAAGAAACAGAGGGGAAAATTTTGAAATCTACAAGACAAGGTTAGGTGTCTCACAAGGGATAGGTGTCTTGATTTCATGCCATTAAAAAAAACCAAACCCAAACCCTCACTTTGATTGTGGTTGAAAAACTATCCTGCATCTTTGACCATGACAGGTATTAAAAGCAGTAACTGCATTTTTGTTAATATTTAGTCCAGCATTTCCCCATAGAAACAGGCAATTTATAATCAGGTTTAAGTTTACCTTAGAGTTAAAAAGGATTGCAGAATGGAGTTAAACCTTTTTGTTTACATTTACAGGACACCACATACATAATATGAATGGCTACATCTGCCACAATGTTAGAAATTAAAATGGACAAAAAACAACTTACTTGGCTCTAGCAATCCTACGTTCAACTATTTCAGAAGACTCACATAACAAGGCAAAAATTTAGTCTTATATGTTGTTATCTGGTCTGTTGCAGGATAAAGAGAACGGATTCCATTTCTGGAAACCTGGGTTCATTGGCCACAGAAATAAGGACAACATGCATGAGGGAATCTCAAGTAGGCTCACATACCTTGCTCAGCTTTCTTCACGTGAGCCAGGAAAAAATAGGTTTTGGTGGAATGCTGTTGAGTCACATCCCTGACATATTCCAGATTCACTCAGTGGCTTGCTATAATTCTCCATAGGTGATGATTGTTCACTTGAAGGACAACGATCTCTGCAAAGATATATCTAATCATTAACCTAAAGGCCATCTGCCAGATCTAAGCACTTTCTCCTGCTGTTTTCTTGATCTGGTTGGATGTGCTTCCAGGAGGAATCTTCTGGCAAGCAAATATCAATCAGATGTAAAGGAAGTGAACCAGAAAATGAGTAAATACATTATAAGAAAGGGAAAGATGTGTTCCTGTTTTAAGGATTAAATGCATTTCTAAGGCTTGGTTTAGAGAGGATGGAGTAAATCTGTCTGAAAAAAATGGTTAGATATCTTTCATTACAGACCACAAACAATGGATGAGTTCCTTTGTTAGATGCCAGAGTAAAAGTGGTTGTCAGAACAGGTTGCCCTCTTTTCAAGAAAGAGCGATTTGCACACCATCCTCAGACATTTTGTGTTGGTGGGATTCTGCCTCCTTCATCCTGGAAAAGGGGGATAGTTTGAGACCTCTGCTTTCTGACATGATTCCTAGTGACTCTTTTGCTCTCTAAGGGACAAATAAATTCTGGGTTAATGAGGAATAAAGAAAATAAGTTAACCAAGTCTTAAAATAATCAAATCATAGAATCATAGAATCACAGAATGGTTTGGGATAGAAGGGACCTTCAAAGACCATCTAGTCTGAGCCCCCTTGCCATGGGCAGGGACATCTTTCACTAAATCAGGCTGCTCAAAGACCCATCCAACTTGGTCTTGAACACTTCCAGTGATGGGTGTGGTGGGTTGACGCTGGCTGAATGCCAGGTGCCCACCAAAGCCGTTCTATCACTTCCCCCCCTCAGCTGGACAGGGGAGAGAAAATACAACAAAGGGCTCGTGGGTGGAGATAAGGGCAGGGAGAGATCACTCAACCAATTACTATCACAGGCAAAACAGACTCAACTTGGGGAAAATTAACTTAATTTATTGCCAATCAACCAGAGTAGGGTAATGAGAGGTGAAACCAAATCTCAAAACACCTTCCATTCACCACTCCCCTCTTCCCGGGCACAGCTTCACTCCTGGATTCTCTACCTTACCCCCCTCAGCAGTGCAGGGGGACAAGGAATGGGGGTTATGGTCAGTTCATCACACGTCGTCTCTGCTGCTTCATCCTCTCCAGGGGCAGGACTCATCACATTTTCCCCTGCTCCAGCACGGGGTCCCTCCCACGGGAGACAGTCCTCCACAAACTTTTCCCCCGTGGGTCCTTCCCATGGGCTGCAGTTCTTCAAGAACTGCTCCAGCATGAGTCCTTTCCAGGGCATACAGTCCTTCAGGAGCACACTGCTCCAACGTGGGTCACCCGTGGGGTCACAAGTCCTGCCAGAAAACCTGCTCTGTGGGCTCCTCTCTCCATGGGGCCACCAGTCCTGCCAGGACCCTGCTCCATTGTGGGCTTCCCACAGGGTCACAGCCTCCTTTGGGCATCCAGCTGCTCCAGCATGGGGTCCACCCTGGGCTGCAGGTGGACATCTGCTCCCCCGTGGACCTCCATGGGCTGCAGGGGGACAGCCTGCCTCACCATGGTCTTCACCACGGGCTGCAGGGGAATCTCTGCTCCGGTGCCTGAGGCATCTCCTCCCCCTCCTTCTTCACTGGCCTTGGTGTCTGCAGGGTTGGTTCTCTTACATGGTTGGTTCTCAATCCTTTCTCCGGCTGCTGTTTCTGTGTTCCTTGCAACTTTTTTCCCTTCTTAAATATGTTATCACAGAGGCGCTACCACCATTGCTGATGGGTTTGGCCTTGGCTGGTGGCGGGTTCGTTTTAGACCCAGCTGCTATTGGCTCTGTCGGACATATGGGAAGGTTCTAGCAGCTTCTCACAGCATCCACAACTTCTCTGGGCAACCTGTTCCAGTGTCTCACCACCCTTTTTGTAAAAAATTTCTTCCTTATATCTGATCTAAATTGATTCTCTTTCAGTTTAAAACAGTTGCCCTTTGTCCTGACACTACAGACCTTGGTAAAAAGGCCTTTGTCTTTCTTATAAAGCCCCCTTTAAGTACTGAAAGGCCTTAAAGGGCCTTCCCAGGTCTTCCCAGAGCCTTCTCTTCTCCAGGCTGAACAACCCCAAGTCCCTCAGCCTTTCTTTGTAGGAGAGGTGTTCGGTGTTCCAGCCCTCTGACCATTTTTGTGGCCCTCCCCTGGATCCACTCCAACAGGTCCATATCTTTCTTTTACTGAGGACTCCAGAGCTGGATGCAGTACTCCAAGCCGGGTCTCACCAGAGCAGAGTAGAGGAGCAGAATCACTTCCCCTGACCTACTGGCCATGCTTCTTTTTATGCAGCCCAGGATACGATTGGCTTTCTGGGCTGCAAGCACATAGTATCAGCCCGTATCTGTATTTTCATACACCAGCATCCCCAAGTTCTTCTCCATGGGGCTGCTCTCAATCCCTTCATCCCCTATATTGCTATTGGGGATTACCCTGACCTTGCACTTGGCCTTGTTGAACTTCACAGGGTTCATGTGGGCCCACTCCTCGAGCCTGTCAAGGTCCCTCTGGATGGCATCCCATCCCTTCGGCATGTCAACTGCACTACTCAGCTCAGTGTTAGCTGCAAACTTGCCAAGGATGCATTCAAGCCCAGTGTCTATGTCGTTGATGAAGATAGTAAACAGTATTGGTCCCAGTATGGACCCTTGGGGGATGCCACTCATTACTGGTTTCCACCTGGACATCGAGCCGTTGACTGTAATTCTGTGGATGTGGCCATCCAGCCAATTCATTGTCCATCTAACAGTCCATCCATCAAATTTCTCCAGTTTAGAGGTAAGAATGTTGGGGAGGAACATATCAAAGGCCTTAGAGAAGTCCAGGTAGACGTATCAGTAGCTCTTCCATTGTCCACTGATCCAGACACTCTATCATAGAAGGCCACTGGATTAGTCTGGCATGATTTGCCCTTGGTGAAGCCATGTTGACTGTCTCTAATCATGTCCCTGTCTTCCATATGCTTCAACATAACTTCCAGGAGGATCTGTTCCATGATCTTACTGGGCACTGAGGGAGGGCTGACTGGTTGATAGTTTCCAGGGTCCTCCTTTTTACCCTTTTTAAAAATGGGTGTCTGTTTTGGGTTTGTGTGGCAGGGGTTTGGTAGTGGGGAGGGGCCGCAAGGGTGGCTCCTGTGAGAAGCTGCTAGAAACTTCCCTGGCTCCAAGTCAGACCCGCCTCTGGCCAAGACTGGCCCAATCAGCAATGGCAGTAGTGCCTCTGGGAGAACAGATTTAAGAGGGGAAATCTGCAGCGGAGAAGGGGTTTGGAATGTGAGAGAAACCTCTCTGTTGACAGCAAGGTCAGTGAAGAAGGAGGGGGAGGACGTGCGCCAGAGGAGGGGATGCTCCTGCAGCCCATGGAGAGAGGGCAGGCTGTCCCCTGGCAGCCCATGGAGGACCCCATACTGGAGCAGGTGGATGACTCCATGGGAAAGCCCACGCTGGAGCAGTCTGTGCCTGTAAGAACGCAGCCCGCGGAAAGAACCCATGGTGGAGCAGTTTGTGAAGGACTGCAGCCTGTGGGAAGGACTCACATTGGCGAAGATCATGGAGGACTGTCTCCTGTGGGAGGGACACCACACTGGAGGAGGGGACAAGTGAGGAGTCCTCCCCCTGAGGAGGAAGGAGCAGCAGAAACAATGTGTGATGAACTGACTGCAACCCCCATTCCCCATCTCCTTGTGTCACTGTGGGGAGGAGGTAGAGAAAATCAGGAGTGAAGCTGAGCTAGGAAGGAGGGAGGAGTAGGGGAAGGTGTTTTAAGATGTGGTTTTATTTCTCATTATCCTGTTTGATTTGATTGGTAACAAATTAAATTGATTTGCTTTTTTTTTTTTCCCCAAGTTGAGTCTGGTTTTTGCCTGTGACCATAACTGGTGAGTGATCCCTCCCTGTCCTTGTCTCGACCCATGAGCCTTTCATTATATTTTCTCCTTCCCATCCCAATAGGAGGGGGAGGAGTGAGTGAGTGATGGTGCTTTGTTGCTGGCTGGGTTTAAGCCACGACAGTGTGATACTTCCTTTTGTCCAGTCACTGGTGTCGTCACCTGGCTGCCATGACTTTTCAAATATGATGGGCAGTGGCTTAGCAACTATGTCTGCCAATTTCCTCAGGACTCTGGGACGCATTTCACTGAGTCCCATAGACTTGTATATGTTCCGGTTCCTCAGGTGGTCTCAAACCTGATCTTCTCCTAAGATGGGAAAGACTTTGTTCACCCAGTCCCTGCCTTAAGGTTCAGGGACTTGAGAGATGTAGGAAGAATGACTGCCAGTGAAAAATAAGGCAAAATATTAAGTGCTCTGGCCTTCTTCCTGTCAGTTGTCACCTGTTCTCCTGTGTTATTTTGGGGGGGCTGGTATATTTTCTTTAATCTTCCTTCTGACCAAAGTACCCGTAGAAGACCTTCTTACTGTCCTTCACATTCCGTGCCAAATAGCTTTCTTGATGCCACCCCTACACATCCCTGTAGTATCCCTATATTCTTCCCAAGATATGTGTCCCTGGTTCCACTGCCCATGCATTTCTTTCTCACACTTGACTTTGAGCAGGAAGTCCTCACTCAGCCATGCTGGTCTCCTGCCTTCCTGGTCTGATTTCTCACACACCGGAATTAGAAGGTCTTGTGCTCAAAGAAAAAAATCAGCTGCCAGCTTTGTTCTGCTCCTGTATCCCTGAGGCAATTTCCTAGGGGGTCTCATCCACTAATTCCTTGAACAATTGAAAGTTTCCTCTTCTAAAATTTAGGGTCTTATTGACTGATAGTTCAGTAAAGGTACAATACTATGGTGAGTTTGGCAGATTATTTAATTAATTCTATACCCACAATTGAATATCTTTATTTTTAGTCTTAGAGAAATTAAGAGTTTATTAGATTCTGTGGAACATGGTAGAAATGGGGAAAAAATGCCTTATCTTCTTTACACTGCTGTTGCAAAGCTCAGTTAGTTAGTATTTAAATACTCAATAATAAACCTAAAGTACTAAGTAAATATTAAATAGAACCATTTCATTTCTTTCACTGTCTCTCTTGCTAGTGTCGTAACTTCATTCTTCTTCATTAATTTTGAACAGATGAGTAATTTTACTGAGTGAAGCAAAGCAAGAGCTGGCATCCATCCCGCATCCCACCACTGTTGTGGCACACATATTCTTGGTCATGTTATATATTTGTGGCCGAATAATCTCCCCCAGTGTTAATTCTGAGGCTACATCCTTGTCCAGAATATTAAATTATATGATATTGCATTGGCTGTGTGTAATAATTAGCTTGTAAGGAACTGACCATGAGTTAGTCCATGACAAATCCAGCTATCTGGATTTTCAAAAGGTGTGGATGCATGACTCAGACCATTAAAAAGTGCTTTAAGCCTGGCACAACACTGGCAAATTTACCCCTAGATAAATCATGGCTAAATGTTGCCACTTTTTCAATTGCTTATTTTTCAGTGTGTGTTTCGCACACTTTGAAACATAAATCTGCTTATTTATACACAGCTGCCACAGCATGATTTGCTCTGGCTTCAAGAATTGCCTCTCTGTTCATGTGTTCCTGGACACAGTTACCTTTAAAAACCAATGTTAGCATAGAATAAATGGCCTTTAAAAGTTAGATAAACACTTGTTGTTTGTTCAGTAGACTTTGTTGGCAGATTTTGTCTTGTTCTAGGCAAACAATCATTTATATGTATAGTCAATTAGGGATGTATATGCAAAGGACAATTTGGCATCACTCCTCCCTTTAGCTTCTTTCATCTCCTCTGTCTATAGCTATTCTTTCAAGGTTTTGTAACAAAAAAAAAACCAAACCAAAACAAAAACCCCACACTTGATCTCCCTTCTTTTCAGTGTGCCTGTGGTTACTTTTCTGAAATCTGGGATTATTTTGTAGTTTTATCTTGAAATTGAGTAATGGAAATACTACTTAAACACTTACAATGTAGCAGCAGCACAACTCTCCAACAAGCAGAAAGGACTACTGCTAGACTTTCTCAAAACATTTTAAAGTTTACTGTAACTTCTCTTTCTGTAAACAAGTATTCTTGCACTAGGAAAAATTAACCTTTTAGAGTGAAGTATCTCACTAGAGACCATATCTGCAGCTTAGTCATCAGGTCTCTCACTAAATACAGCAAAATTTAGTGGTGAGCTGGGATCTACCATCAGTCACTGCTTAATGTAATTAAGTACAAACAATGAATGTCAAACCACTGTTTTCCTACACCAAATTCTTAGGAGACAATTTAAAGATGAAGCTGAAGGTCTAGTTCAAATCTAATTAACATTTTTTGCAAATCTCCTTTCGTTATTACGATAGATACCTAACAATTTTTTTCTCAAAACAAAGAAAAAAATATTAAGTACATGAAAACCCCCAACCTTTCAGTGAGACCTATGTAGAGATCCCAGAGGCAAAGAGGCAAGAGTAAAGATATTTATAGACACGTGAAAAGCCTCAGGAGAAATGTAGATAATTTTCCAAGGACTATTATTTGAGTTGGCACATTCAGATTAATGACAACTAACTGAATTACCTGCACCAGGGCACCAGTAATTACTTGTACATATATTCAGCTATGTCAGATTTCTCTTATGCTTTAAGATCCAAAGGCTAGTGTATGTGTAGGGTAGCAACACTCAAATAGATGAGATAGCTACAACAATAAATATTTTTCTTTTCTGAAACCATGTCTTATGTCATGGTTTAACCCCAGCCAGCAACTAAGTACCACGCAGCTGCTCACTCACTTCCCCCCACCAAGTGGGATGGGGGACAAAATCAGGAAAAGAAGTAAAACTTGTGGGTTGAGATAAGAACAGTTTAATAGAACAGAAAAGAAGAAACTAATAATG
>JAVJGG010000074.1:26545625-26559835 GCA_035590195.1 Aviceda cuculoides | reverse complement strand
AAGCGGGGCCGGCTGCGGGCCGGGCGGCCGGTGGCGGGGAGCGGGGCGGGCGTCCCGGGGGCCGGTTCCTCCCGCTTGTCATGGGATCTGGCTTAAAGGGACAGCGGCGGCTCGGGGGCGGCGCCCCTGGGCGGAATCTCGGCCGCCTGCTGCGGTGATGGGGAAAGATGGCTGAACGCAGGAGAGGCAGAGCCCCCTCGGACTTTGGCGCTGTTCTGTTGAGGCTGTCATTTTTTCACCTCTAGATGTCCAGCCATGGAAAGCAGTCAAGTGTTGACATTTTGTTAGTCTTGACTTCCAGCTGTTTTGAGCTGTGCTGGTATGGTTTCCATTAGTCCCTGGGAGTGGCTTTTTTTTTTTTTTTTCTTTCTTTCTTTCTTCTTTTTTTTATTTTTTAAGGTTCCACTGCTCATTCTGTTAATTATTTTAAAAACTCCTGCATTAGATCTTATGCGTTAGTTTTGAAAGATACATGTTTTCTGTGTCAGTCTCTCAGTTTTGAGTCACACATGTTTCTGAACATACCAAATAACTACTCGCTTGCCAGTGTGCGGCCATGCTGTGAGAATTGGTGTATGAACGGTGGGTCCCAAGTCCTTCTGGAATGGTAAAACCACTGTCAGTTCTCAGACCATCTTGTGGACCACCAGAATGGAAGTGTGGCATTGACAAGTTGGTATGTTTTACCGTAGTCTGTTTTCAGATTGCCTACTGTAGGCTTGCAGATAAGAGTTCTTACAGGCTCCAGTGAAAAAGAGAAATCCCTGGCATTAATTGGAATTTTTAAGCTACGTATTAAAGACTAAGTGTTTGTTTGACATGGAAATGGAAGTCTTCTTGTAAGAAGACAGGCATTTTAATATCTCAAGTCTCTTCATGACATGTCACTTGATATGAAAAAGGCCTTTTGTTTCCTTTTTGATATGGGGTACTCCTTCTGTGTCTTTACAGATGTTTCAGCATTAAAAGCATCAGTAATAAATTTAGCTTTCAGAAAATTACATTTCAGTTCCAAAACCTTAACCGAACTTAATTTTTTTAGGTAATTTAT
Source organism: Aviceda cuculoides (assembly GCA_035590195.1). NCBI lineage: Eukaryota > Metazoa > Chordata > Aves > Accipitriformes > Accipitridae > Aviceda > Aviceda cuculoides. The sequence goes on along the minus strand of JAVJGG010000074.1, from coordinate 26,558,784 downwards.
ATGTTAGACTCTTATTTATATTTCTGTTTTGTACTGTAGATCTGAAATCAGGAGATAGTTTTTAAAAATAACTTTACTGGAAGATTGATGCATGTTTGCCAACTAGTGCTTGCAGAAAAAATGGAAAGCAAGCTGAATTCAATCCTCATGTACTCAGCTAGTTTCTTTGATGTGGTGATCCCATCACTGGTGCAGGTTAAGATGGGAGATCTAGGAGGTGAGAGCTACAAGTAGCCAAAAGCAGGTGCAGAACACACAGCGCTTCCTTTGACAAATGGAAGTAGAGGTCTGCACAAGCATATGTGCAAGCAGGCTCAAAATAATCTCAGTGATCGATCCAAAACACAAGCCCACCATTTCATTGCTCTGTCTTGCTTCCTTGTCAAGTGAGATAGCCTCCAGGCCGCTAAGTGTCAAATAAAACAAGATACGATTGAATCTGCTCTTCTTGAAGTTATTTCCTGGCATGTGGCTGATAACACAAAACGTTCAGTTTGAGAGGAGTTTTCTTCTTGCTTCCTTACATATGAATCCTAAGGAACTGTGGTGTAAAATGCATACATCTTGAAGGCAAACTTATTCTCAGCATATTGCTTCCATTTTACATGTAGTCATGGCTTAAAGGGAGCTGAGAGGTTGGGATTCGTTCTGCAGTCCTCATTTTACAGATTGACAGAAGTATCCATGTTACATACTCAAGAACAATGGCATGCACAATGAAATGAAGACTATATTTAAAAGTCATTTTATAACTTGCCAGTTTTCCATTTAACACTTCATTGGATCTGACAATTACTGGTGATATTTGAGATGAATAAATCTTCTGGGATGCTTACACATATAACAGTTCTATCCAAAATTACAGCTATTAGTACAAACAAAGATTTGAAAAGTATCAGAAATGAAGCCAAGCAAACTAGAAAAATTATTTCTGGTTTACGCTGGAAAAAAATTTGTAAGAATTAGGATTAAACACTTTATGGAGTAGGTTATACCATATCTGCAATATTCCATATGGTAGGTTATACCATATTAATCATCTTGTATCTGGAGAATGATATCTGGTGCTGGCTGCTTTGAGCAAATTGTTGCTGGAATAGTTTACCAGTCTGTCCTAGAATGACAGCTTATATAGTGAAAGTATTTCAAATAACTTTTAATAAAACCCCTCTACTTGGGGCGTTGTGTTTCAGTCTAATGTTAAAGCAACAGAAAGAAACATTGGACATCCTCTAACTAGTGAGCCTTGTTGAAGTTCTGGTTTTTGGTGCTGCAGAACTTGGGTCATTCAGATAAATACAGGGTGTTTTCCCAAGGCAGAACTAGGTATTTTATGACTACATAGAGCTGTAGTTTAGAAGGAGATGGAGACATTGAGACATTTAATATTTGAAGGATAATGCATGGTAGCTTTCCTATTCCCCCCTTTTTTCCCCGCCCTTTTTCCCCCCTGCCCCCCCTTTTTTTTCTTTTGTAAGGCCATGAGAACATATAAAATCGAAATGCTTTGGACTGCTGAAAGACAGTGAGGATTTGCAACATATTCCTTAATGAATAACCCCCTTAATGTCTCTGTGGTAAGCGGAGGACTCTTTTGTAGTTTTCTAATGTCCCATCAGTCTTACCTGTACTCAGATTCAGTTTCTTCCGATTGGCCAAGGTAAGGAGGAGGGGCTGTTATTTATACACTGTCCAGGGCTGTTGAATCAAAGTAAAAGCACTTTTGAAATAATGATTCAACATGTTCCTACAGAAAGATCTAAAAATTTTACTTGAAAAATATTTTGATTCAGTATCTTAATTTTTGTGTGCTTTTCATAATTTGTGTTAAAATATATATTTCAATGCAATTTTGTAAATTTGCTATTAGAAGTATGAGGGAATGAAAGTGTGGAGAGCTTTGTATGTTAAGATTATGATAAAATTCTGGAAGCATAAGGTGAAATCAAGAAGATTATGAGATACAGCTCGTGAGCATGTGAGGAAGGAACAATGCTGACAAAGAAAAGTAGTGTAGGTATAAATGGTAAGCAAAATTCATGGTTAATGCTGGCTTTTGAAACTTACTATTCTTCAGTTATACCTCTAAAATTTTGGGGTTTGTTATCATTTTTGAGAAATGCAAGTTGCATAGAGACTCTCTTTTCCATCTCTATGAGAGAATGTGAATGAAATGTAAAAGTAGCCTCTTAAAAGATATATGCAGATTATATGTGAACAGGTGCCAAAAGAAAGAAAGCTTTTCTGATTTAGTTAATAGAAAAAAGCTGCCTGACCTCCATCTAAGGAAGATGCTTAACAGTCATTAGTTGGAAGAGCTCTGTCATAACAGCACTCCATGCACTGTGAGCACTTACCATACTTTTTACAGTAAGGGGTTTTCTCCCCCTCCTCCACCCATCAGTGTATCATGTTATTGTTAATCAAAATACTCAATTAGAGGAATCCACCATTTTACGCAAAGAAAAAAAGCGTGTTTTGCTGAAACCAAAAGACAGTAAATGATAAACTAGGCTGTTCCTGCTGCAGTGATGAACTTCCTACATTTTATGCAACAGATGTCACTTGGCAAATGGTCTGTTTTAAGATATTGTGGTTCCGCAACAGCCAAACAGGGTGTGTAACCAGATGAAGTGAAAGAGTTTAAAGTGCAGCATCCACTGGATGGAAGGAAACATGACTTTTATTTTGAACAAAACCAATTTTAGTAACTCTTACATGTTATCTCATGGATTTCTTTCATCCTTTCGTACTCATGCTTATGCAGTCCTACATTTATGAACACCAGGATAGATGGGTATCTGATTAGTCTGGCCAGGATTACTTGCAGTGACAAGGGGAGCAAGGGATGCTGGCTATCAAGTCCTCATCATGTCTTCTGAGTTATTCTTGACTGGTTAATTGTGCTGCATATCTTTGCTGCTTTTATGTTCCCTTTTGACAAAGAATGCCGAGGGTGATGTTATATCACATATTTGCGGTTCCATGTGTGTGGTATGGTCTCACATTCCACCAGTGCCTGCCAGTTCCTTTCTGTTATCAATATTCGCTCTTGGATTTTATGACTCCACTTGATCACTTAATTTGCAGCAGGTGTGCCATTCTTCTTACTCCTGCTCTGCTCTTTTAATCTGTGCTGTTGTACATTCATGGTCCTGGTGTACTAATACAATATGTACTATATAAATCTCTACAAAGGAAGGGTATCTCAAAAGTTTTAGTCTGTTTTAAAATCATCTATCTCTCTGTCATGGTCCCTCATGTTTAGGGTTAATCAAGACTTAAATAACTTAAAAAAACTTAAAAAAAGTTTGCTTCTGACACTCGCATTGGATGTTGCAAGTGGCCTAGTCATTTTCAGAGTCTTCTGTGTTAGTGTACACCTCAGTTCTTTCATACCTAGGAACAAAAAGGGATTATGAAGAAATGTTTATGTTGAACTTAAGATTTGTGATATTTTTTTTTTTTTTTTTAGTACAGGACTAGATTTAACCCTAGAGGACCACTGTAAAACTATGGAAGATTTGTTTCACTTTTATCCCTTCCACCCAAGTATGCAAATAAGTTTTTTCTTAGCTGTACGTTTGCTTTCTGTTGCAGGCCTGTAAATAATATTTTTCAATCCATGTGATATAACATTTATTCATATTGGGGGATGCTGTGGATCATAATTTTTTTTCTGCCTTGTTTAACAGATGTCCATCTAATTTACAGCCTAAATTATTCACAGCCTTCATATACTCATTTGTTCTTGTTTAGTATCATTCAGTAGCTTAATTCGTAGTTCTTTCCCTGTGATTGGTGTATACTTTGGTTTATTTATAGAGAGCAATCAGATTTACTTTTAGACTTCATGTTGCTAGGCTGAACTATCCAGGATGTCTTTGTCTTATTATGTACTGGGAAAATTAAGAGCTTGTTGGGTTCAGCCTGGAGAAGAGAAGGCTGAAGGAGGACCTCGTCGCAGTCTACAACTTCCTCAAGGTGGGCAGTGGAAGGGAGGTGCTGATCTCTTCTGTCTGGTGACCAGCGATAGGACACGAGGAGATGGAATGAAGCTGTGTCAAGGGAGGTTCAGATTGGACATTAGGAAATGGTTCTTCACTGAGAGGGTGGTCGGTCACTGGAACAGGCTCCCCGGGGAAGTGGTCACGGCACCAAGCCTGTCAAGAGTTTGAAGAGTGCCTGGACAATGCTGTTAGTCTTATGGTTAGGTATTAGGTAGTCCTGCAAGAAGCAGGGGGTTGGACTTGATAATCCATATGGGTCCCTTCCAACTTGAGATACTCTGTGATCCCAGGAGCCCTTTCTCCTTCTGCTTAGAGTTTGAACACATCTTTCTTGTACATGGTGACTGCGACTGTACTTGACGTTGCATATGAAGACAGTGACACTAGTATAAGCAGATCTGTAATGAAGTTGAAATTACTAAATACCTCTTAAAATTGCTTTTTATTGTTGCTCTTTGTTATTTTGAGTACATCATAGTAGCTGTGATCATGTAATCACTTGATACGATCTGTTCTTTCCAGCTGATAAACCAGTAGCTAAGAGCAGACAGTCCTGAAGTGTTTGACGTAAAAGGAGAAATTAAGAAAATAGATACTTTTGTTGTTTTGATCCTCAAAATTACCCATTCCTTTTTTATGGCACTCTGATCTTCCTGTGAATAAGTATTACCTCTTCAGCCCTGCTTCAGCAGAATTCTATAGGTTCTCACCTATATTTCGTGCTAGTTTCCTTTATGCAAATACTAAGGCTATATTTTTGAAACACTCTTAGTTAATGAAACACCATCACTTCATTTGTTTCAATGCTATGGTTGTCTTTGTTTAAGTACTCATACTGATTTTTTTTTTTTAACATCTTCTAATGCAGTTTCTTCCCGTTTAATAATATTCCATGTTGTAATATGGATGAAAATATACCGAATTCCTACCCCACCCCCTCCCCAGACCAGCTCTACTGCATTTTCTTTTGTCTGGGGGAAAGACCTTCTATTTTATCGAAGAAAAATGGTATAATCTGCCAAGACAATGTAAGTAAATTAATATTTAATTTCTTCTGCCACTCCATTTTTCATTTCCCTAAGTCTCTAATTATTCTTTACTTCAGAATCTGTTCCATTTCCCCTTCTCTTGATTGTTTTATTAAAAGCGCCTTCAGTGAAACTAAAATGAATTCATGTACAGGTGCGTAGATGTTAAGCAGAAGTAGCTCCAAGGTACATTTCTAAACTACAAGATGATAGTCAGCCTTGTACACTTAAAAAGGCTCTCTGATACTTCCCACAATAAGTTTCTGAGGTCTGTAACTTGTAGCGTCGACAAATTATTAAGTATTGGTGGTGAAGTCTTCCATGTCAGCGGAGAGGTGTTGCTTTGCTGTGAAGAGAATAGAGGACTGAGAAGCTGAGATTAGAAGAGAACTTGAGGAGAACTAGGTAGACTGGGGAGAAGAGGAGGAGTTGAGATGAATGTAAGTCTGCTGAAGGAAGCCAGTGTGCAAAGAAATGTGGCATCTGTAGATACTCTGGGGACCATGACCTGATGGGGATGTACAACCAGGAGAGGGAGAAATCCTGTGAAGTCTGGGGATGGGCTGACAGCAATGTAGATCAGGTGAGGAACTAGAAAACTGTAATAGGGGAAGGGCTTATATGAACTATTGACCAAAAAACTGAAGTGAAAGACTGGAAGATTGAAGATGAGGCTAATGTGAAGTGAGGTAGAAGAGAGAAGGAGACAGGAAAGACAGACTGGAATACGTCATGTATCTAACTTGCATTGCAGCAAATACATTACTTCTTGTGTCTTTGTTAACAGGTATTTAAAATGTTACATCAACAATTATTGATTACAGTTGGATGCTTTGTTCTGTGAGGTTCATTAACATGCATTCATACTCCAGCATCAGTGGTATTCAATTATACTTACTTTATTCATCCACAACTTTCCAGGAGGCCATAGCCTTTTCTTTTAGAAGCAGATACCTGCCTATCATCTGTGATTCCTCCCTGTACCCCTTCCCAGTTGAGTCAGCTCTATGTGAAACTACTCCTTTACATCTGTTTAGGTACTGAAATTGGTTGTAGGCCAGTGTTTTATCCACAACAGTGCTTATGGCTTTGGGACCGGTTTTGATTCTGGAGTGCCAGTGATTATTTTGTTTTACAAGTCAGCTTCCTTTAATAGAGTTCTTTTCTCCTTCAACCTTGTTCGTGGGCCCTAAAGCAGGATGTTTTCAGGAGTGAAGAAAAGGAACTTGAAAACTGATCAAGTCAGCCTTGTATGCTTACAGCAGTCCATTTAAAGAGGAGAAAAAAATTATGAAAGCTAGAGTTCATTTTAAATCAGCAGTGCTCTTTTGCAGACTTATATGCTATATTCTTTAGTTTTCCATGGATTATTTATATTCAGACTGGTTGAATGCAGTTAGTTTTAATTCCTTTCATGAGCATGTTCTACCCTGAACTCAAGTTAAGGAGCTGGATTGCATAGTACTAAGAATCCCAATCTCATTAGGGAAGAGATTAAGGATTTCTGGTGGATTTTAATGCATCTTTTTTATCCTGATTTAAAATAGCTTTTGTTTTCTGCTTGTTTACTGACATTTGGATTGAAACAGTGTTAATGTATTTTGATCACAAAATTACTGATTTTTTAAAGTATGTTAATTTAGAGTAGTCCTTTCAGAAGTACTTTCTGTGATATCTAATTTTAGAGAACCTAGCTGTTTCTGTATAAGCTATTCCAGTATAACATACCTTTTATTACATGTGACAGTTATGAGAATGTTAATTAAACAGTGATTTCTAGTTTTGTTTCTTTTTGACAGCAAAGATGCGCTTACTAATCCTTTTTTTTTTTTTTTTTTTTTTTTTACCCTCTCCTTTGACTGTTTCACCTGGTTTTATCCCTGTGAGGTTAATACAGAATCACAGGATGGTTGAGGTGCAAAGGAGCCTTTGGAGATCACGTAGTATAATCCTGCCCCCCGCCCTGCCCCATTTAAGCAGGGTCAGCTAGCTCAGGTTGCCCAGGACTGTGTTCAGTCAGGTTTTGAATACCTCCATGGATGGAGACTCCACAGCTTCTCTGGCCAGCCTTTTCCCATGTTTGACCACCTTCATAATGAGCAAGTGTTTTCTTTTGTTCAGACAGAATTTCTTGTGGTTCAATTTATGCCCATTGCCTCTTGTCTTGTCAATGGGCTGACACTGCTGAGAAAAGTCTGGTGCTCTCTTCTTTGCTTTCACCCCACACCAATCAATCTAATAGCTATATGTATTGGTAAGTTCCATGCCCTCCCCAGCGAGCTGCCTCCTCTTCAGGCTATAAACAGTCCCACCTCTCCTCATAGGGCAGATGCTCTAGTCCCTCAGTCATCTTTGTAGCCTTTTTCTGGACTTGTGCCAGTATGTCCATGTCCCTCTTGTGCTGGATTGCAGAGAACTGGACACAGCACTCTAGGTGTGGCCTCACCAGTGCTGACTGGAAGCTGAGGGATCACCTCTCTCAGCCTGCTGGTGATGCTGTTCCTCAAGCAGCCCAGGATGCCCCCGGCTCCCTCTGCCATGAGTGCACGTTGCTGGCTTCTTTTCACCTTGTCCACCAGGGCCTTTACTGCAGAACTACTTTCCAACTGGTCAGCCCCCAGCCTGTCCTGCCTAGTGCATGGAGTTGTCACTTCCCAGATGCAGAATGCTGTGTTTCTGTTGGTTGAACTTCATGAGGTTCATGTCAGCCCCTTTCTCCAGCCTGTTGAGGTCCCTCTGGATGGCTGCATGACCCTCTGGTGTATTGACCACACCTCCCAGTGATGTGTGGAAAACTGACTCCACAATCTGTGAGATTGTAAAGTAGGTATGTTTATTCAGTGCTGGGCAGCACGGGGGGGTAGTCCCATCAAAATTGTGCGCACCCAATGCGGCAACTTGTCTTATGTATATGTAACATTTCATTGTATATAACTAAAGTTTTACAATATGCCTATACATATTCATAACCCATCCCTGCTTCATATTAAAATTAGTTCCAAGAAGTTATTTCCATAAGTTCCTCCCAACTGTGCTTGTGCAGTGTCTCCTTGTGGTGGTTGTCAGGGGTCATGGGGATGAAGCCAAATGGTCCCTCTTCATCACAGCTAGTAACCTTTTGTTCTTGCGTAGGCTCAGTTGTTCTTTGGTTTTTATCCAAACTGCAAGGTCAGTTTTGGCTGGTTCTTAAGGCAAGTCCTTGACTCTTATCAATGACTGTCTTTTGTGAAGAACTACAGGACTTCTTGCTTCATTTGATTTACACAGTAGTCAGCAAAACATTAAGCAACATTTTATCCACTAAGATTCCCTTAACCCCTTCTCTCACCGGTTTGGTGTCATTAGCAAACTTGCTGAGGGTGGACTCTGCCCCACTGTCCAGGTCATTAATGAAGATCTTGAACAGGACTGGAGCCAGTATTCACTCCTGGGATACACTGCTAGTGACTGGCCTCCAGGTGGACTTTGTGCCACTGATTGCTACAGCCCTTTGAGCCTGGAAGCTTCAGCCAGTCCACCTAACTGTCCGTTGTTCTAGACCATACTTCTCAGCAGTTCCTCTGTGAGGATGTTATGAGAGAGTGTGTGAAATGCGGATACTTGGGTGGGGTGACTAAGTCTGTTTAGTTAAAATAACAGTTCTCCAAACTGGTGTGCGAAATGGATATTTTGGAGATTCACAGAGAAGGAGAAACCTTATCCAGGAGTTCTGCGTCCACCTGCTGCTACACACTAAGGGTCCAGCTCTTGCAATGGCTTGAGGTTGTTTTTGCAGACAGTAGCTTTGCAGGCGAGAAGATGTGTTCCTTTAGGACGTGATCTTAAAATCTAAAGTGGGCTTTAGTTAGTTAACAAGACAAACTGCTTCATGTGAAAATACCTTCTAATTCCCATAAGAAATCACCCATTTAATTTGCTTAGGAAGGGCAATTATCTTTTGTATTTTCCACAAGTCACATGCTGCGATGGTACTGGCAGTGAGTTATTATGGTCTTTCTTTTGTGGAATGGGCCTTAATAACTCTTATCATGGAAAAGATGTTTTAACGTTATAGTTTGTATGAAAGGAAGCTAGTAACTCTGAGAGGTGAGAGCAATCTGTAAGAGGTCGGTATTACGTAGCAGTGGTTATAAAGCAGTCTCTGCGAGGGTCATCAAGGCATGGGGGTCTTCCCCCACACCCCCTCTCCTGGCATCCTTGGACATTGACCAGCACAGACGTCTCCTAAAACCTGGCCTTTTAGTTCCCCCCCCCCCGAGTGTCCAGTGTCCCAAAGCCACACCAGGCCGGTGGGACTTGGCAGGTGGCTGTATGCCGCAGGCTGCCGTCGGATGTCTCTGTGGGCTAGGGCATGGCCCAGACTTCCTGGGGCGGAGGGAGGCCTGTATCCGCTTTCTGCGGCACTGGTGGATGGCACGGCCTTTGGTGAAATGTGTGTTGCAGAGCACATTGAGGAGTATCAGCTGCGTGTTCTGAAACTCAGAAGGTAGTCCCCAGCACCTGGGCCAGCAGCAACAACAGCCCAAAGCCGTTGTAGTTCTGCATTGATGGGGGCAAACTCTGAGGCCAAAAGCCCAACAATACATGCCACCTGTCCCCTTGCTGCCAGAGGCTCCGCTAAGCCATGTTCTCAGTCAATAGTAGGACTTTGAGCTCGAAAGGCTCATTGGCTAGTTTTTAGCCTAAAACTGCTGTGCGGGAAACTGCTTTCTGTGCTTGCTCAAAGACAAGTCTTACCTTTTCGTCTGGAAAGAACTGAACATTTTTTTTCTTACTATATTATATAATTGTCTTAATATCTGGGCCAAATGTGGTATAGATTGCCTCTGAAACCCACAAAGACCAATAATCCTCTGTGTTTCTACTTTGCTCTGTGTTTCTGCCATATAAAGTATGGTTTGTTTAGCTGATTTGGGCATTGCTCTGCAAAGTCTCTGCCAATTTATCCTTCCAAATTTTACTTCTGTGGCAGCTCTCTGAATTTTTGGGGGCCTAATTTCCCAACCATGATTTTGCATTGTCTCAGTAATGTTACTTGATGCTTCTCCCACTTCTTGCTCTGTGGTACCAGTGGTGCCTCTGGTGATGTGAGTAACATCATCCGCATAGCTGAGCTATTTACAGTGTGGGGAAGTATTGGAATCTTCCAAGCACTGGGCTGCCAGCCCACGGCAAATCATGGGGCTGTGTGGATACCTCTGGGACAGTACTGTGAAGGTGTACTGCTGACCCCAGCATGAGCGTGCAAATTGCTTCTGTGGTTCATTAGCAGCTGGAATGCCAAAGGAAGGCTTCACTGGATCCCACGCAGCATGCCACAGCTTCAGATACAGCATGCTGGAGGAGAGTAATAACATCGGGCAGTGCAGCTCTTGTGTGTGGGACAGCCTTGTTTAGTGATCATTAACCAGCTGTCATTCTCTGGGAGCTGTCAGGCATTTTCACTGCCCAGGTGCAGCTATTGAAGGGGGGGAATGGGCTCTCTGAGTAACTCCAGCCTCTAATAGCTGTAATCATCTGGGTGATCCCTATGTAGCCTGTACTGTTTGGCTGCAACCCATTTTGAGGGAGGCTCAAAATTAGCAGGAATCTTAACCACTTCTCCCACAGTGATAGTATGACTCCCAAAAGAATATTTGCCCACTGTTGCCATGAAAGTTTTGCCTGCCAACAAGTCATGCCCAGTAATGTATTCATATACTTTAGCTACCCGTACTTTTGTCATAAAAGGCAGGTGGGAACCCAACTGCAAAAGCAAAGATATTTAACAAGCAGGTTCTTCTACCTCCTTCTCTGCCCTCCACCCCCCAAGGGATTAATTTTAATCAGTTTATTTTTAAGGTAAGGGGATGGGTCCCTGTAAATTACAGTGACCTCAGGCCTGTAACCATTAGAGCCATCACTTGCTGATGGTTATGACTCCTCCAGTGTACTGTTAATGGAATATAAGATTTGTTACCTCCCTATGTACCCCAGACACCCAGTGCACCTTGTGAGAGAAAGATCCAAATCTGGTCAATTGATATGGGTTTTGTACATGAACCACCAGATTGGGGTAACTAATTGGTCCTTTTTTTTCCTTTGACTTGTTTATGTTTTTCCTGTAAATAGAGGGTGGTTTTCTATCAGTTTTGTCTTTTGAGACTCTGACTGGTGTAAAACTAAAAACATGTCCTTTTGAGTAACTCTTTGCTGTTGCAGAGGATATATCCACAGCGTGTATACAATATATCTTCCCCTGACAAGCAGGACGGTTGTCTCTTTCATGATACCCACCAGCACACAGCACAGGCTGGCATGGGGCACTCCAGCAGACTTCCTTGCAGCAGCTGCCCATACTGACATATGGGCTTCTCAAGCCTTACGTAAAAGGCCTGATAGATTAGATGTGGCTTGCCCAAGATCACTAACTCCTCAAATGTAGTGTCTTCCAGAGGGCTACCAACACAGCTCATGGTTTGTTGAATTTGAAATTATTGGGTCAGGGTTTAAAGAGGAGACGGTGAACAGAACATTTCAGAGCAGGCTTCTTTTTAGTATAAAAAAAGGGCTCTTTTTCACATTCATAGTTGATTCACTTTTGAAAGCAGAAATGCAGACAGTATTTGTACATTGATGTTGTATGGTGAAAAAGCTGATGAAGCTGAGACTGTATCTGACCTGAAACAAAATCAGTAGTGACCAGATATGAAAAACAGCATGTTGCAGTGAAACTTTCTGACCTTTCATTCTTGAAAAGAGTTGATCAAAGCAAAGGACATCATAGTTGTCTGCCTCAGTTTTGGACTATGTTCGGCTTATATCCTGAAAAGTTTGATACTGACTTTTTCACCACATGGGATATAGAATGCTCATTGCTTCTTTGTAACTGTTTTATCTAATGTGATCCATTTAATCTTCAGAAGAAATTGAACTGAACAAAGTGAATAGCTACCCAATCTTCTTCTGTTTCGCTTGTGTCAAAGACAAAAAAATCAGAGCTGCATTTAAAGACCCATTACTATTTTTATGTGGTCTTCAAAAGACATCTTGGATTTGGAAGTTGCTCTTCTAACAGTAGTCTCAGTGTCACGTGATACTTGTCCTTTTATTCCTAAAGTTGTGTGAAGGTAGTACAGATAGATAATGCAATGCTACATTACCTATATTATTATATCGATTCATGTACTGCTGTTGCACTCATGATACATATCAGTGGAAATTGTGAGCATGTATAGCGAATTGGTGATCAATTCAGTTCTTCTGCTTGCCTTAGATGGCTGGAAGCAAAATTCCATACTTTGTCTTTTTTTGTTGTTTTGTTTGTTTGTTTGTTTTTTTAAATAGGCATCAGAGCTAGCAACGTGTTAAGGAATTGGGAATGGTTATCGACCACTTGGAAAAAGTCAGATCAGCTTTTTGGATACACTTCTACCATTGTGATAACCTTGTTTGTGCGTTGTAGTAATGATTCTTTTTAATACTGTGTTGTTTCTTTACCATCCTTTTGCCTGCTGGTAAAGGTATTCCATAGTTAACTAACTTGGCAAGGAGTTGTCTGTTCATTTGATTAATTGTGGCTATTTCTTGCAGTAGTTGCTAGTTCAGAAGTTAATTGCAAGAGTGATTTTGATTGATCAGAAGCAATCTGTTTCGGAAAATTTGCTTTGAAGTGATGTAGCTTTTGTCAGATGTCTGTGCTTAGTCTCAGACCACTGCTTGATCATGGGAGAGGATCTTTGATCTGTGGAGATGCTTGGTTCTTTGGCCTTCCCAAGGCTATACTCTGGCTTGTACTGACGTTTGTCTTTATCCTGTTTTCCTGCTTGGGAGTAAATAATTAGCTTCTAGCATAAGTTCTCCCAGTTTTTAGATAATAAAGAGTAGAAAACTTGCTGGTATTCTCAGTGGATTCATTATGTTAATGTTTTATTCTTACCATATTGAGTTCTGCAGCCTTGAGCTTCAGGAAGGTGCCGAAAACATTAACTTCACTTTTCCATAAGAGTCTGTCGTGGTTTAACCCCAGCCAGTGACTAAGCACCACGCAGCTGCTCACTCACTCCCCCCCCACCCCCAGTGGGATGGGGGAGGAAATCAGGAAAAAGAAGTAAAACTCGTGGGTTGAGATAAGAACAGTTT
>JAVJGG010000074.1:26516560-26543144 GCA_035590195.1 Aviceda cuculoides | reverse complement strand
TTTTTTCCCCTTTAATTTTTGGAGACTTTTGAAAATAACTCAGCTTCATAATTATGTCCTCAAAATATTCTTTCAAAACAGTTGTTTTCCTGTAATTGGCTTTTCTAAATTGGGCTGGTTTTCTGTAGTTTTTTGTTGTTTCATATTTCTATTCTGATTATAGTTCATTAGTTTTGTGCCCTCTTTTGAACTTGATTTAATTCTGTCATGCAGTATTTTCATTTAATACTGGGTACTTTTTTTTCCTTGAGCAACTAAGGGAAATCAATACAGAGTTACTGCTTTATTGAAATTTAGAAGGCCACTGTTGAAAACTTTATTCAGGCTGACCTGAGCTTTTGAATTTGTGTTTTTATTTGATGCTTTCAGGATCAAGTATTTCCAAAGAAAGGAATATGTTTTCTAGTAACAGTGCTAAGAAGCCGTATGTTCACAACAGGGCTCTGTCTCCCTATAGTTTTTGTGGTTTTCAGTAAGCACTAAAGCTTTTCTTTGGATGATGTTCAAATCATGAAGATCTCCATCTGTGTCGTATTTCATCTTTTTCATCCCTGTCAAGACAACTTGACCTACCTACAATGACAGTAGTTTGCTTAGGAATATTTTTTGAGTTACAGTCTATATGTGTATGTATTGATTGAATATATAAAATCTTTTCAATTATGATAGCATATATTCAGTTATTAGTAATGAATTGACACTTAGACTGTGTCCTTGAAATTGATCTTTGAGATAAGATTTTTGGCAGGCATTACAGTATCTGGTTACTAGTTTTATTTGAAGTTGGAGGGTGTTGTTTTATTTGTTTGGTTTTTTAATGAATGGCTAGTAGTTGTCAAGAGCAGAAACTACCACTTGTTGACCTTGCTCTTCATTGCAAGTTGAAATTTCACTTGGGGCTAGATTGGCATAGTCACATCTGAAAGTGATTTGCTTTGTTTCACAGCTGCATTACTACTTCAGTGAAATCAAAGTCTGAACAGTTGTGTCAATCATTTACTGTGAGTATGGCCTGTTTTTTTTAAATTCCTAACAGAGTATGATGTGGGTTGAACTTGGCTGGCTGCCAGACCCCAACCCAGCTGCTCTCTCCCTCTCCCTCCTCAACAGGATGAGGGGGAAGGTGAGATGGAACAGCTCACGTGTCAGAACAAAGACTGGGAGAGCACTTGTCAATTACCATCATGGGCAGACAGACTTGACTTGAGGAAGACTAATTTAATTTATTGCCAATTAAAAATAGAGTAGCATGGGCTCTCCATAGGCTGCAGCTTCCTTCAGGGCATCTCCACCTGTGCTGGCATGGGGTCCTGCACAGGCTGCAAGGTGGATGAATACCTGCTCCAATGTGAGGCTCTCCAGAGCCCGCAGGGGAATCTCTGCTCCAGTGCCTGGAGCATCTCCTCCTTACTTCACTGGCCTTGGTGTCCGCAGGGCTGTTCCTCACACTTTTTCCTCACTTCTCTCTTGCACACTCTGCTGTGCAGTGGTTTTGCCTTTCTTAAATACTGTTTCCCAGAGTCGGCACCATCTTGGCTGCTGGGCTCAGCCGTGCTTGTGGCGGGTCCGTTGGAGCTGGCTGGAACTGGCTGTGTCTGGCACGGGGCAGCCCTGGCCTCTCCTCACAGAGACCCCCCCCTGCAGCTCCCTGCTGCTAGCACCTGGGCACAGAAACGCAGTAAGACTGTCCATGAAAAATCAAAACTTGATTAAAAATAACATGGATAATCCATTTTGGGGACACTTGCAGTGCCTCTTGCTTTGTATAGTCCTATAGAACAAGTCACATAGAACTAGTTAAATGGTTCAGTGTTTCCTGATTGTGTTTGCCTGTACATCTCTTGCAGTTGAAAATGCCTGGTGAAGGCTAAAATAACTATTAGTTTTCTTTACAAAATCAAAGAATAGTCAAGGTTGGCAGGGAGCACTGGAGGTCATCTTGTCCAGCCACCCTACTCAAGCAAGACCACCTAGAGGAGGTGCCCAGGAACATCTCCAGATGGCTTTTGAAAATCTCCAAGGGTGGAGGCTCCACAGCCTCACTGGGCAACCTGTGCCAGTGCCTGGTCACCTTCACAGATGATTTCTTCAGTCCTTGAGCACCTCTCCCACTCACCATGATTGATCAAAGATTATAAAGAGTGGGCTTGCAGTGACATCAGCCTGCTCCCTCAGCACTCATGGGTGCATCCCATCAGGGCCCATGGACTTACATATGTCATTGGCTTAAGTATTCCCTGACATGATCAAGGGTATGTCTTCCTTGCTCTAGACTTGCCCCCTGGTGTCCTTGCCTGGGATGTGATAATATGGTGATATTTAGTATGACATTTCCTCTCATTTTCTAACATAAAAAGAGGCCAAGAGATTGGTTCCAGTAAGGTTCATTATTTGCCTCTATGTGGACACAAAGCATTTTACACAGTAATTCGATGGATTTTATTTATTTCAATGGTAGCTGTTGCTGCTGTTAGCAGTATCAGCTCCTGCTCTGGGTTAGCTTTTGTCTAGTATGTCAGAGAGTACAGCTGCAGTCAGTTGTCTGCCTTGGAGCAGTTTTTGTGTGTGTCAATCTGGTGTTGATCCACAAGCAAGGAATATGCTTTTAATGAAAATGTGATATTTAGGCCAAGGCACATTCACTAGGCAGGTGAATGGGCAGTTACTTCAACCCTTCCAGCCCGTCAGCTGCATTTTTACACAGATGAGTTGCTCCTTGCCTGCTCTTCAATTTCAAACACAAGCTCTGTTTTGTGTGACCTCAAAGAATGTCCTCTGAGCCCAATTAGAACAAATATTATTACAGTCAGGATTTTTGTCTTTGATTTAACATAGCTTTCCAAAAAGGGATGGTAGCACAGACTTTGTAAAGGAGCAAACCAGTTCTCATCTTAAAAGCAGTTCTAGTATCTCGCATAACTGAATCTTCTAAGGCCATTTCCCTTGCTATGTATGAGCTGTCAGGTGTTTTTTGTTTTTGTTTTTGTTTTTTTTCCTTTCTGTTAATCTTTGAGGTGTCTGTAGCAGATCTTAAATATACACTGTTATAAATTTTGATGAACTGTACTGTAGTTATTTCCTTCTTTCAAGGGAGGATTAGGGAAAATTAGATTGTTTCAGCTTAATCACACAGTATCAGATAGGATTAGGCCTGGCATATCCAATTTTTGCAACTCTCATTAACTCATTTGCAAGCCACAGCTTTCTTTTAGGAATGAAGCCTGTCATGTATCCACATTTAGAAAAATAATTTATTGATTGGTAGTATAATGAAACTTAACAGTTATGTAAAATACAAAGCAATCATGCTGCACCGTGGATGTGAAGAATGATACACCTAGTAGGAGCATACTGTGATGATACTTTGACATGAATTTTTCATTTGTATCAAATTCTGTCTTCTGTAAGTTCTTGTGAGCCATGTCAAACTGTCCTTTCTTTCTCTGATTTTGCTAAAATTTTAATGCATCACTCTAGTATTTCTTGAGGTTCATTTTGTAGACCAAGCACAGCAGCTGCATAGGAGGTACCCTATGGTTTTGGGCCTCCATTAAGTGCTGTGTTGACACGGCAGCGTCAGCTCTCAAATAGAAATGCTGAAACTCTCGGGGGGTGAGATATTTGGTTGTTGGTGTGGTGCATGCAGCCTGAAGGAAAGCCTTGCGCATCTTCCTCCTTTTCATCATTGGGAGCTAATGAGAGCATATTCTGTGAATTTCTATCACTGCTTGGGTGTTAGGGGAGGAGTTCGTCAGCTATTGTTTTATACTGCTACCTGACAGTACTACTTTTCTCTAAAATAAAAATATGATTTACTCAGATCTGCTAGTTCATGTTGTATGTTTAGTTAGCTCACTGTTTTGTTTCCAAGCAGTCTGTGATTGCTCATAATCTTTAGGAGTGGTAGTGTCATATCCGTTGTTTATAGTTTTGTTAGAGCTGTTTGCTCTTTGTTGGTAAAACTCAAACTGATTGTTACAGGGAGTATTTTGTTTTTATTTAAATTGGTGTTAAGGGCAAGAATTGCGTATGTTACCAGTAGATAGGGGTTTAGGTTTATAACTGTGTTGGGGTTTTGTTGTGTTTAAAGGAGAGCTAATAAATTAGAGATATCTTTTAATAGATTTACATGCAGATAAGCAAAAAGGTGCTTTGTTTGAAGGCCTGTTAAAGTGCTGCTTCTCTTAGCATGCTCTGTCTTTCCAATTTACCTTAAAGAAAATCTTTTCACTGATTCTGTTTACTTTTTGTTTTCTCCACACTGCCAAAGCAAATTCCACTTGAATGACAAATCCTCATCAAAAGCAATTTTCCGTATGTTTTGTGCTCTGGCAAGGAATTATAAATTTGCATTCTTGATGCCTACGTAGGTGTATGACGCATAGGACAAAGAAGTAAATCAGTAATAAAACATGATGCAGTGGCGGTGGGTTCTGTTTTCTTTTTATATCTGTACTTTTCTTGTTTATATGTAAACCTTCCTGGAGAAAACATTACAGTTCTAGATACTGCTCTTGTGATTGTTTTGTGAAGATCATCACTGTAACTCATTTCACTATCCATGGTACAACTCTTCTATTTTAATTGACTAAATCAAGCATATCTGTCTTCTTGTAATAAATTTGGCCACTTTGAGTCATCTTGAAATAAAAATAAACCTTCCATCATAATCTGTATTTGCTCACCTGTAGGGCCAAGATGGAGAAACAACTGGCAGTGTAAGGTGCTCATTTCACTGTGAAGTCTAGACTCAGCTGAGCTAATTCAGGGAGTGTGGCTTGCCTTGCTCAGCTTGTTTACCAGATGTTCTGGAAGGCATTCCCTTGTCCTAATTAAATATTAAAGGTTCCGTGATCAAAATTTACCTTTTATATTTCTGTGTAAAAGCTAGACAGGAGCTACTGGAAGACACAGAAATAACATACTCCATCTGTAAAATATCCAGTGCGGAGATTTGCCAGTTATAAAGTGCTGTGCAACTGTAAATCACTTTAGCATGAAAACAAAGTCAGGTATTCAAATCCTTCTTACATGCCCCTCTCTCAGACTTTTTGTGGTTACAGGAGAGGAGATTGTAACCATGATGTTAAATTTTCTCATCTTTGTGTTCAGTTTGGAGTTGCTTATCTGAAAAAGTAACCCACTTAATTTGGCACAGTGGCTCTTTTATTTGTCTAGTAGTGATAAAGTTTGAGAGTGGGAACGTCTACAGCAAATAATTTACTCTTGCGCTATAAGCAGGCTGAGGTCTTTTCATAACTCATTTTGCTATATAAAAGCTAGAGACATCTTAAAGTGTGGTGATTGTGGAAAGGTCCTTCTTCTAGAGATAAATTTCTGACTCAAGAAAACAAGGTATGCACATGTCACAGATCTTTTTGAGATGTGGAAGCAATGTAAACTCAGTATGCTCCTTGAAGTGGAAGCATTGTTAAGGTTACTGCAGGACAGTAGAGTGGAATGAGGAGCTTAAAAGAATCAGTATTTGATTCACTCAAGCATTTAGCTGGCCTTTGGTGCACTTCAGTCAGTTCTTATGCCAGCAAAGCAGTAAAGAAATGGTGGCAGTCAATGACTGAAGGATAACCCTATTTTAGGGTAAAGCAGGAAATTTTGCTGTAAGCATCGAATGACAAACTGTGTTGTCATTCCCTTGGCAGAGCTGCAGAAGGTGTCTGATAATTGAACATGTGTGTATAAAGCTAAGGGGGTGGAAGGAGGTTAATGTGTATTTCTTTTTCTGTGTCTCTGTGAGGAGCAGATGGACAGAGCAAGACTAACATTTTTAGGTGATGGAAAGTTGAGATTTACTTTGGAATTCTTGTCTGAAATGCAGAAATGTAGAATGAAACAGAGTTTGAACAGTAAAGAGATCAGTCTTAGCAAGTGCTTAATTTTCTGGTCTCAAACAGGGTGATGTGAACTGCTTCACCCTTATGAATATAAGTAGATACTGTTGTGTGCACTGATGTTGCTTTTAAACAAATGTATCAGAGTTATCAGAAGTTTTATTTTCTACAGAAAAACCTGCTTGAGTGTTTCAAGGATCCGTGTTTACAAGCATTAATTGCATGTAGGTATTGTGGTACAGTGTTATATGTAGACCTTGATCTTCAGAGCTATGCTTGAACTGTAGAAAAGATCTACTGAGCATCTTTCTTCTTACATTATTTCAAAAGTTCACATATCAGTACAAGCGCCTAGGTACATGTTGTCTGTAAATACAATACACCGTAACTATTTTAGAAGTAGTAGTATAGTCCTGTCTCTTTCTGATTTCATTTTTGTAGTTAATCCCTGTGTAGTACATTAAGTAAATTTGCCCAGAACTCTAATTAAAGGAATGCATAGACTGAGAAAAATCGGATGTGTTCCAGGCACTTAAGGGGAAAAGATTTGTGTAGCTGTAGACAGACAAAATCACCTGTTGAGAACAGAGTTGTGCTGCTGCTTTGTTTGTTTTTTTTTTTTCTTTTCCCTCCTTGCCTTAAGAGTGTCCTTGAAGAGATAGGTCGTGGTGGTCATTCCAGAAGTATGTTCCCCCAGCATTACAACATTGGAAAAGATGTTTGTCATGAAGATAAGTGCAGGAATAAACAACATCTGAAAAAAAGGAAGTTGTGTTAGCATTCTGCTATTAATGCTGCTTCTGTGAAAGCCTCCTAGGACTACCCAGTTCATAATATGCTTGAAGTGGGACTGGTGCCAAGTAAGAGCCAGATTTGCATAGGTTTGGTAGTAGAACTGCATGAAATAATTAAAATACTTTGCTTGGCCTGTAACAGCTGTATATTATTTATGTGTTTGTGCTCCGTGATATGACCAAGTTCAGGAGTTGATACTATAGACTAAGGAGTTACTGCTTGAGAGTACTTTCCCTCCTTTTTACCATAGTGTTGGTGGTGATATGAATTGTAGTTCTCTTTTGGCAACATATCACTGTAGAAATTTGGACAAACCCTTCAGTCGGAGATGTACAGATGTGAAATAAAACACAATGCTTTCCTAATTCAAAATGTTTTGTGATTTAATTTGGTATTCATAATCCCTTACATTCCACCATACTAATAGTATATTTTTTGTGTGTAATGCGAATTTATCATTTCCTGCTTTGACAAATAACGATCTGATTATTTTCATCAATATTCTGTCATATGGTAAATGTTCATCACTTTGTAAGCTGGTACTTATAGCTTGTCCTGTATCTACCTGTTTAACAGTTACTGATTTAAATGGCTTGTGCCCAAATTTCAGTATGGATGAGAAGGTAAAAGTTGCTGAAAATGTTCTGGAAAACAGTGGTAAATGTTGTGTCTGTGTATTCCTGATCTCTTTTGCAGAAATTGTGTGTGTAAGATCTGTAGAAGAGATGGGAGTAAGTAGTTTATTATGCCTCTTAATAAGAACAGGACTTCAGAATATGCTGTTGTGGTTGCTTGAGCTATTCTCTTTCATTCTTTCTATTGCTGTAGGAATGAGATTCCTGGAAGATTATGGAGTATTAGTCTAATAGTCTTAAAAGCTTAAGCATATGAGGAAAGCATTACATGTGTCTGCAAAAATGAAGTCAAGATTGTTCTTCTACATACCAACCTTGATTTTTTTAGTACTTGACTTTTTGACCTTAAGAATTTGTGTTCTGTGCTTGCATCATTATTTGCAATCCCATTTTAACCTATGCTGATATCCTAACCTTGTGCCTGTCTACAGTCATCCAAAAATAGTGTGACTGCTTATTGGGTTTTTTTTTTGGTTGCTGGTTGTTTTTTTGGTTTTGGTTTTGTTTTGTTCATTTTGTTTGTTTGTTTGTTTTGTGGTTTTTTGGTGGGTTTTTTGGTGTTTTTTTGTTTGTTTGTTTTTTTCCTGCTTGGAACCCACACTTTATTCAGCTTAAAGGCTCTTAAGAAGCATGCAAAACTGTCATTTGGTATTTGGCATTCCACCCACTCCCCCCGCCTTTCTTATTGATACTTGTATCTGATCTAAATTGCTTGGGTTTCTGTGGGGATTCCAAAAGGTACATTGTATATACAAACCCTCTGGGCTGGCAGTATCAACTTTCCATACCAAATTAAGTCACTGCCTGAAGAATGAACAAGCTAGCTTAATTTTACGTAGTTTTTAAAGCAATCGTGTGAGTTAGCTTGAGATAGAAGAGGAAATTGTAGAATTTGCCCAGAGAAATACTTTCACATGAGATTCTACTTTGAAAAAACTGACACTTAGCCAATAAATCAAGACCTCTGAGATGATGGATTTATTTATTTATTATTACATCCTCTGAGGGGACGGATGTAATTTACTAGATGTGCCAGATACTGTCTGTTCCTTCTCTTCTCAAAATAGAAAGGAGATTGTGAGAAAGGTGTTTTGGATAAATGCCTCTTTAAAAGCTGTATGTGTCATCTAGCAATTTAAGATTGTGTAAGTTTTCATTTTCATCCTTTGTAACTACATTTTCACCTTTGTAGTTAAGGGATTAGTGCTTCAATTCTAGAACAAGCTTTTATATTTGGCTTCAGGCTGACCTATTTAGGTTTGGGGGTTTTTATTTTTTTAATTTTTTTTTATTATTATTATTATTCACTTGAGAATGTATTGGAGATAGTAAACACCTTTGCATCTTTCACAGCATGGCTTTAGAAGTTTCACTGTTAATATGGCTGTGGCCATTTTGGCTTTTGGGCTTCCTAACAAGAGCTAACTAGCTTGTTATGTCAATCTCTAAAGGTGGAGTTGGAGGGAATAGAGTGGGTACAATTTTCTGCTTCTGCTGAGCTACTATTTTGAGCTGCTATTTGTCTCTGTATCTATGCATCCACATAAATGAGTGCTGTTAGTGTCCTTTAGGGACCTAATACATGTCTGAACAGAGAATCAACAAAAAACCCCCTAGTTATTGCTTTCTACATTGCTGCAGTTAAGAGGGAACTTACTTGAGTTGTATATATAACTTCATGATAAAGACAATTCTCCAACTGTTTTCTACTTCTGTTCTTTACCTTTTCTTTTCCCTAAAGTGTGCATAGCATTATATGCATAAAGCAACACAGACTGATGGAGAGCCATACACTTCTTTGTACCTTAGATCAATGGTTTTGAAACCAGGTGCATGTGCAGAAAGTTTGCTATGAAAAGCAGTCTATGTATGTGAAGTATCTGAGGCATTTTGCACTTTTATTTGAAAAAGGGGCCACAAAGTGTGCTGCCTCTTTTTTTTTTTTTTTTTTTTTTTTTTAAACAAATAAAGGTGCAAAATGTAGTGAGCAAGATTTGTCATGTTGAATGACAACTAACTGTGGAAGTGGTTGGCCCACCAGCATTCTTAATCTCATGATCAGAGTTTTCAACCTAACTTTGGAAAGTGCAGCTTCTTTGCAAGGGTTTGATTGATATTAGAATTGAAACAATGACATTCATTAAACAACCAGTTTACAGCAGCTCTTCTAGACACTCCAAGTTGGGCGAATCCTAACTAACTGTGTGTCTAGAATCTGTGTGTGTAGGTAGGAAGCAGACATCATTCTTCTGCACAGGAGGTGATGTTGATTTCTTTAGAAATTTTTGTATTGGCAGGCTGCAGTCTAAACAGAACTATGCATATTTTAATCAGCTCCTTGTACTCAATACTGAGTGACAGTGGTTCATAATGAGGTCAGGTTGCTGGCCATACAGTTCACCATGGTATGCTATGTTCTTTTCCCACATATATGGAATATGAACTGACTGTCTCAGCTGTTATGTAAAAGAACTTGAGTAATTAATCATCCTATGAACTACTTTTTTCTTTGGAATGGTTTTTGCAATGAAGTGTTTAGACTTCTAAGTATTGTAGAATTTAATGAAAGCACTGTAGCGTTACAGTTGCAAAATTTAATGTATTGGTACATTGACAACTACTTGTGGGTTTTGGTTAGTTTGGGTTTTTTTGTTGGTTTGTGGTTTGGTTTGTTTTTTTTAAATATCTAACAGTTGTGGGGAGGGCGAGGTTAGTATTAGATTAGAATAGAAACTGTCAAAGATTACCCAATAATCTGATCTTCAAGGGAAAAATAAAATTCATTTGAAGATTCTAACTTAACAGCTTTGAGCCAAACCCAATAGATGAAATGGTTGATTCTGTCTTTTCTGGGGAAATAGTATGCGTCTGAAAAAAGAACTGTTAATTGAGCGTACTGCTTAGGCAGAACATTAGCTGGGCAAATGACCAGTAAGGGGAACTTAAGTGCCTAGAGAATTCAGAACTAGAGTGTCTGCATCATTGTTCTCTGATTTTTATCATATTTGTGTTAAAGCAGTGAAACTGATTTCACAATAACCCTATCATAGTTAAGCCAGACCTACGGACAGCAATTTCCTCCCCAGTGTGCCCTTAACAATTGAAAACCCAACCTTGTTGGAACTAAAAACTAAAGCCAATGCAACTTGGAGGTTTCTTTGGTCCTTTCTCCCTTTCATCCCCTACACTTCTGTTTTGGTTTTGTGTAATTCAGATTGTGTCATTAGTCTTGTGGTTATTTTTTAGTTTTGAAAAAACAAATAAACCCCAGCTGAGCTATTTGTATGCAAAATGCAGAGATAATACTGCAGTTTTCTGGAAAGCGTAGCAAAAACTGATTCAGTTACCTGTTGGCCATATCATGTCACTGCTGGTAATATTTACTTGAGCTTTGTCCTTCATAAGTGGTGTATTGGCAGAGTCATTGAAGTTGAGACAGACATGATACTAGGATAAATACCTCATTGTGCAGCATGTCAGTTTATATTGTACCTGAGTTCCAGTATTAGGACTTTACGTTCTGTTGTCATCAGTGTTTGACCCTCTGGTACAGAAGAACACTCTATACTTAAAACTATGCCATGATGTGAAGAAGGGGACATCTCAATGTGATAGTATCAACATGTGCAAATAGAGAAAACAAAATGCAAATGCTTATAAAATTACTACCTGACAGTATTACTTCTTGACCTGTGACTCCTGGCAGATCTTGCAGGTGTCAGAAATTTCATTAGTGGATTCAGGCTGTGACACTTACAATTTAAAAAGTCACATCACAATTAATAGATTCAGGATTCAGTGATTTTTTTTTTTTTTTTTTTTTCTGCAGTGTCACACTCATTGCCTCTGTGACAACCTTAATTTCCTTCTGAGCAAAAGGAAGCCCAGTAGCACGAACCTCAGGAAGTTGTTAAAGCAATTAAAGGCTTCTCTCTCTCAGCACATTGCGTGGTTACCATAGTATCCTCTGCCTCCAAGTCTTTACTGATGATGTCAGTATGCATACAGGGGCTATTCACAGCATCTACACGAAGATGATTCAGCCCTTGCTAAAGATCATCTCTCCATATGTTCTATTATCTAGTGTCATTTTAGGAATTCGTGAGACTGGAAGGTAAGTGGCTTTTGCCTCACATTTAATAATTTTTATGTATCCTTACACTGTGAGGTGTCAGGATTGCTTTTTATCCTCTCTTGCATTGTTTACTAAATGCATAAAGTGTGGTTTAGCTGAACCAATTGCATAGTTTATATAATTTAAACTTAGCAAAGTCTAGCTAGTCTTCAACAATGTGAAAGGAAAGCAAACTAAAAATTCCTGAAGTTAAAACCTGGGGTTTTTTTAAGTAATTACAGTTTTTTTACCAATTATAATTCCCAGAGCTTTTTTTTAATCATAAGAAGAGAACAGAAATTATGTAATGGGAGCAGTACCTGAGAGAAAAATGTTCAAGCTTTTTTTATTAAAACAACAAAAAATAACCCTCAACTCACATTACCTTTTCTTTTTTCTTGTCTTCTGTATATGGGTAGAACAGTGGATGAGCATACTCTCATGCAACTATTCGCCATGCAATTTTATTTGTATAAGGAAATTAGAATTCTTATTGAAATCTACTGTTATTCTTTAGGAAAGCAGAGGTTCTGTTGTTTATCTTGACTAGTGGAAAAACATAATGAAACACTGGACACTGGAGGAACTGATTTTAGGAGAAACTCAGAGGACTCCTGTGCATTTTGGCCTTGCAAACTAAGTTTATTTGTAAGCCTGAGATGCTAAGCTGTTAACTGTTTGGTTTCACAGTTGGAATTTTTCTTCTTCTCCCAGTTCACTTCCTGCATTGCTTTAGATTACTGTAGTTACAAATGGACATGCACAGTGTATGAAGTGTCTGATTCTGTCTTTTACCAAAACAACAAAAAAACCACCCCAAAACAAAAAAACCCAATCCTGCAGGAGCTAAGCTGTAGAACTATAATAAATGTCCTTTTAAAAATCATTTTTTAATGCCTTGTAACTTCATTTTGGGTTTATTGTATTTTGGTTTCTCCACCCTGAAAACTCTGGAGGGTTTTACTTATAAGAATATCTATGTATTTAATACTTAAAAGTAGAAGAATTTTGGGATGGGGGTGGGGAATGTGGAAAGAGCTATTAGTGTAGATGGAAACAAATTTGTAAAAAGGGAGTTTGGTGTTGCAGGAAATTCTACATTATGACAGTATGTTTTGTACAAGCCCACCAATTTACCACTCCCACTACCACGCCCCTTAAGTATACAGTATGCAGATAATTTTTCTTCCCCTCTACCTAAGTCTTTTTTGGGAACAGGGTCCTCTATTGACATTTCTTAAGCTAAGTGCTTAGTATGCACTGACTAATAAGACACTTGGGCAGTCTAATGCTACATACAAGATGAAATGTGGAAATACTGTTAATCACAATAGACATGGTGTATTAGAAGAATGAGGCAGATGGTCTCATGACAATATTATGGTTTTTTGAATATTTTTAAGTCCATGTAGACTAGGGATTTTTTTCTTTCTAGTACAAAGATATATGTGGTATTTTTTCTCTACTTGGCTGCCTAGCTATTAGTTTGGATATTAATATAGAGAAGAATAATATTTAGGGTAAACTGAAGAAGCCAACTACCATTCCAATGCTGATATCTATTAACTTTCATGTTTCATTCTTAAAAAAAATAAGTCTGTTTATGTATTAAATGCAATCTTTCATTGGTCACAGTGTACTCCTTTATTTTATGTCTTTAGGGGTTGTGCATCTTTTCTGTTTTAATCTGGAAGGTTACCGAGCAAGAAAGGACAACAAGATGCATAAAATGTTCAGGAACAGAATATTTAACTGTATTAACTATTAGAATTTGAATTAGTTTAAAGTTGCTTTCCAGGATTTTGTGGGAAAAAAACCCCCACCAACCCTGAGGGTTCTATAGTCAGAGCTTTGAAACTGCATTGGTTAACTGTCAGAAGTTTTATATAATTGTGCAGAAGAAATTAAGCATAAAGATCCACTCATAATTTCCCTCCTGAAAGCTCTGGAAAATTAGCTAGTGCTGAGGATGTTGTCATTTTTTTTAATTGAATTTCATTTGAGAACTTCCATGTTATGTGAATAATGAACCATATTTCAAGTTGCGTATATGTGTTGGTTGTCTCATGTAGCTTCTCATGAAGTTGAGAAGCTTGATGGTGGGCTTAAATGCAGACAAGATTATGATCCCAAGTAGTAGGAGTACTATTTTTAAGCCAAAAGCTTTTAGAAGACAGGTGAAGATTTTACTTGGCAAAAAACCACCTATCTATCTGGAGTACATGTAAATGGAATAGACTGTGTGTACAGTGGTGATATGCAAGTCAAGTCATCACATATATGAAAGAACAAACTGAATGCTTTGAAAAAAGTAAAGTCTTATTCTTCAAAACAAAATCATATTCTAAATTTATAATAAATCATTGTAATTGTCACTTTCAAAGTAAAAATTAATATGAAGTTTTATCATAGAAAGTATAACCTGTTTATCTTTCCTGAATAAACACTTTAAATGTGCAAAAAGAAATAAATACTTTACATACAAACATAAATACTTCATCTTTGCCAGTGCAGTTACTCACTAACATAGAATACCAGCTGTATTTAAATGTAAATGGACCCTGTTCCAGATGCAAGTCAAAGTTAAATATAACTACATTTTGGAAAGTTGTTAAAATGAGCTATTGATTCCAAATATCTTACTCAGATAGAAATGGAGTTTATACTTCTACCCTATTGAATCTAGATATTAATAATTACTGTTGTAATGTATTTAATCCCTGAAATGCAATTAGCAGTTTCAAGTGTTATTTTTCTGAAGTATGTGCTAGCAGCAATGACTTTTTTATAATTTTTAGGATTGTATTTCTTGTCCCAAAAGATACCATTGTATTAATTACTTTTTTTATGGTTGTATTTTCTCTAAAGCATGCACATTTGATTTTTACTACGGTCCCAATTAATAGGAGCATACTACGAATCATCTTGAAGTTGTTAAAATGACAATTAGCTATTGATTGTTACTTCCTAAATTTGCTTTTAAACTGCTTTTGATTGTGTTCTTTTGTGGATGCAAACAATGTAACATGGTTATCACTGAATGGAAACAAAGGTGTTTTTTTATTAAAAAAAAGAAGTTATTTTGGTCATTGGAGAGAATTTGTTGAAGAATGGTATTGTAAAGGCTAATGATCCAACCACAGATCATTGACAGTTTGCTGATGATTTGTGTACATAGATGGAGATTAAGTTCAGTTCTAGTTAATTTTAATTCTTTATACTTATATCCTGAGCAGTTCTTTAAGTGACTTTAAAAAAGCAAGGAAAAGTAAGCTGTGTTCAGCTAGTGGCAGACACCTGGCAGTTCCTGTGTGGGAGGAAGCCTGATTTTATATTTTTCTTCTCTTCAGGAGTTCTTTTATCCTGGCAGAGGAGGAAGAGTGAAATTCTGTATCCATTGAAAACTTGTTAGTATTGGTTTTGGGGAGCAGCTGTAAGAAGTCTATTTTTTTTTTACTGTGTCACATTAGACACAACCATCCAGTGAGTAAGACATGTAGCGAAGGAAAAGTGATTGTCTAAGGTACAGCTGTTTCTTTAACGATTCTTTCTGTGTAATGACATAGTAGTAGTTTGAGGTTGGGGGCTTCTTTTCTTCTTCATTTATAGGGTTTTTTTTTTCCCCACCAGGGCTTTTGACTCCATGTTCAGATTCCACATACAAATAATTTGTTACAGAAACAAGACTTCTGTTTGTTCTTCCACTATAATTCTGTTAGGTCATTTATAGGGGTGCATGTTTGCATGTAAACTATTTGTATTTTAATTCTTTTAGAGGTACTTGAGATCTTCTATTACAATGGTGTCATTAATCATTGGTGTGTTTTCTCCATTCTGAGCAGAAAACAAGCAGGATTATAAGAGGATGAGGGAAAGGGTAAAGACTACTTTAAGAAAGGAAACATGCCTTTTTCAAGTCTGTAATAGTGGACATACAGAAGGACGTTACAGAATTAGAGGGAGTTTCAAGAGGATGTGGAGAATGAAGAGATGGAGATAATTACCGTAAAAATGAACTGAAGGGGAAGTTATTAAAGAAAAATGGGCTTGAACAGGGTAAATTGGGAACCCTTTCTGCTTCTATTCTGTAACAAGAGAACAAGCTTAGGTAACCTAATGCTAATAAATTTTGGTGATGTTAAGTCAATTCAATACCTGGCTACTGCTGAAAAGAGTGGTCTTGCTCTTGCTTTCCTGGGCCTCACTCTCCTGGTGCTCTTTTCTCCCTACACAGCAGTCATAGGGTGAGTTCATCGAGCTGGCTGATGCAACAGAAACCTAATCTGTAACAGAACAAATGGCTTTTCCACCAAATTAGCAAAATAGACCTATTCCACTTGAAGCTATGGACTCACAAAGTCTGTGACAGTAGAGAAGACAGGATCAACTGCCCTGCGGAACATGAGCTCTGAGCACACCCTGCTTTATTAGCTTAGCCATAAAGTGGAACTGCACCCTAAAATTGTGGTGGGCTTTTATGGGATTTTTAAAATCTCTCTGTTCGAATGCAACTGTGAAATAGAAGAGCCAGTTGACACAGGAGATTTTAGTTAGTTGATTTAGTTCATTTAAATGGACAGTTTCTAAATGTTTTCCCTAAAATTCAGGAAAGTTACTATTCAGATAGAAATCTTAGATTAATTTTTTTACCTTGTTTGAACAAGAGAATTCAGTTCAAGATCTGACATTAGGACTGTGCTGTTTGGAAATGATGACACATCCCACCCCCACTCCCCAAATCTTTCAAGCAAGGGCAGAGTAGAAGATCACTGCAGCAGGATTAGTGTTAATATTTATTTTCTGTGTTTGATTAAAATCTGAAGTATTAGGTTATGTGATAAAAGGTGGTCTGCACACCCACAAAGGAGTAGAGAGACAAAGGTAGGCAACCTGAGTAACATCTTTCCCTGGCTGTGCCTCGGCCCTTGACAGGAGCCATCAGCACATCAAAGGTGTGGTCTCCAAAAACTCAGAAGAGCACAAGGGCACAAAGGTAGGCAGTGGGGGGTACCCCAAATTAGGGACTCAGAGGAAGGATACACCCTGTCTGGGGACCCTCCCAGGGCTGTCTCAGCAGAGTCTCAGCTCCAGTGTCTATCTGTGAAACCCATCAAGATGAATAACATGGGAGCACCTGAGGGGAGTTGCTGCCCAGGGTTGCAGGACACATTATGGGATGCAAGTAGTTTGGGTTTGCGCAAAGCTGCTTACGAGATGTGTAGGAGAGGAACCAAAGGCAGGGAAAGGGATGGAGTGAGGTGACCTGAGGATGGACAAGGGTGGGAAAATAGAGAGGTGAGGGGTTAAAAAAGGGCCAGTCATGTGCAAATAGTGTGCTGGTCAGTATACTTGTCTGGCCATGCCCTGTGTCTCTTCAGTGCGGTCTGTCCTGTGTAGTTGTTAAATTCCTTTCTAACTCTTTCCCTGGCGAGGGCTCCTTTCTGTGTGCACATGTGTGCATGGGGTCCAAGTGCAGCCACTGGGGTCGCAGCACAGGTTGGAGGGACCACATGTCAGTGGTGCAGTGGCTGGAGAGAGCAGAGTGAGTTAAGTGCCAATAACTGGAGTGAGACCTTGGGTCATGGGGGCCTGTGTGTCCCTGGCACCAGCAACTGGAGCAAGCATAGGCGTGCGAGTGGGGATATGATGGCTAACGAAGGTAAAGCCAGACTAGCTGGGGAGTATGTGAAGTGAGCTGGGAGCCAGATGTGTGTGCCTCTAAGGACAAGACCATGAGAGGAGCTGGCTAGTGAGGGGACCAGGAGGGTGCCAGCCAGCTGCCAGACAGACTGCAAGTCTGGGGTTCTCCAGGGGTGAGACCTGCTCTTGTGGGTCTCAGTGACACCCAGTGAGACCACAGGGGGCTGGCTGCTGGGGGACCAGGGTAGTCTCAGCCAGCTCTGTATGTCTGTGTGTGCATGAGTGAGGCTGTGCCAGCAATGGGAGCGTTCCTGTGGCCCTGGGGGCTCGTATGTCCAGACGCCAGCAACTAGGGAGACTGAGATCCAGAGACCAGCTGCTGGGCAGACTGAGGGTCTGAGCCCAACTGCTGGAGAGACTCACATTGCACGTACTGAATCTTCTCATCAGTGGACCTCCATCCTGCTCAGCCAGAAGGGAGTGGGATGAGATTGTGGGCACTCTTTGTGTCTGTCTGTCTGATGTGTATCTCTGGCCAAGTGTATAATTATTATAAGTGGTATATACACATGCTTTGTGTGCGTGTGCTTAATAGGAATACCTGCTTAACTTCACTATGGTTGGATGTGGGGACAGGGAGCTGTGGCCGCCTTGCCTTTCTTGGCCAGCTTGATCTGGACAGGTTTTCCCCTAACACAAAGTTTTAAGCTGTTTTGCATAGTTGTATCTTTAAAGCATGGAGCTTCTGCCTTTTTTCCACGTAAGTTAATTATAATGGAGGAAATGCATAGTCTTTCGGAATCAATCAGTGATGTTTACTCAGTTGCCTCCTGTCTCTTGCAACATTATTTGTACATCTGTATGTGGAATGGGGAGATAAAGGCCATAAGACTTGTGTTTTAGTCAATAGGAGAAAAATTGTGCCCTAATCTTGCTAAGATTTGCTGACAGCAGGATGTATGTAATATTTTTAGTCTTGTCAAAATAAATGAAATTAGAGATAAGCAGTCACGTAATTCTGTAAGATTGGATCATTTAATCAGGAGGGCTACAAATGTTCAAAAATCTATATGCAACAGTGGTGTGGGTTTTTTTTTTTGTTTTTTTTTTTTTTTTTTTTTATTCCAAAAATCTCCTTTCTGCTGTGCCCCTGAGATGTAGAATTTATCCTTTGTATCTGTATGAAGATGAGGAACAATCTGCTAAAATCCTTTTAACTGGCATGTGTGTAAAAAAAAAGAAAATGTTAATAAAACAGGCAGAACTGGTAGTTAGAACTGGTATTCTCCTGAACGTATTCCTCAAGTTCTGGCGTTTTTATAAATACTTCCAGTCCATATTGACTGGTAACCTGTTTTCATTCCAGTAGTGTATTGATTTCCAAAATTATGTTCTTCTGTTATAAAAATACTGCTTTCTGGTCTTGGGAATATTGTGATATCCTGTAAATATGATTATTTTGCAATGGTGGGTAGCTTAGGTGATAGTTCTTCAGGAAGAACAACTATAAAGGCAAATATACGACAGAAATAATAGTGTACTAAGAAAAGCATTTTAGCATTCTGTAGAGCTTGTGTTATCCTGAACTGGCTACTTTGTGTCTGCCGTGTTTATCTACAACACCTAATTCTGGAGAAGTTTTTAAAAAGTGAAAGAATCCCTTGACAGTATTTAGCTTGTTCTGCGTGAGGGGGATGTAGGAATTCACTGATACATATATTTTTTTTTAGGATTTAATTTTGGGCTTGTATAGTTTTTTTGCTTGTATTTTGGTTTTCAGGCCCCCTTTTCCCTATCCCCCAAGTTGCAGTATTGTTGGCTGGTTGGTTGTTTATTTTTTTTCCTGAATAGAACTTAAAATTATGCAGCCACACAATTATTTTGCCTTCTTGCTCTCAATCTTTTGAGTATTTAACCTCAGAATAGAAACAGTGCTGTGCATCTAGCAGAGGCATTAAATTATGATTCAATTAAGTACTGCTGTTCCTGCAGTTCCATCATGTATTACCTCAGAGAGGTTGTAGATGAGGGTTTTGTCTTTTTTTTTTTTTCCTTTAAAAAAAACCAAAACAAAACAGTAGTATTATTTTCAATGCACTAGAATTTATATGAGGGTAAAAGGATTTCACCTGGAGGTGCTGCAAGAATCTTGGCTGAAAATAAATTATGTTGACTTAAGTGAAAGCTGCACAGTTTATACTGGGAGTGAATTTGATTTTCAGTTTTCTGAATGTAAATCAGTAAGTAATTTACAATGGGAAGGAGTGGGAGTCAGAAGGGAGCTTTAAGTCCAGAACTAAACCAGACTGGGTTTCTGCAGGAATTAAAGTGTCTTGGACCTCTGCAATATTTCTGTGTCTGACTTCTATTACTTATTGAGCAAGTCCAGTAGCTTATTTCTTTTTTTTTTCTTTTTTTTTTTTTTTTTTTTAGTTGTGTGATAGAATTAGGCTGATGAATCTTTTTTCTTGATGGTATGTAGGGGGTCTCTTACCAACTGTTTGCGTCCTTGCAACACATGTGAAAGAAGCTTTAGTGAATGAGAGCATCGTGGATCAGTCACTCTTGTTCCTTAAATGCTTCAGCTGCAGAGAAATACTGCCACTGGGCCAGTGAAGAAAGATCAGATTGCTACAATGAAAACAGTAGTGTTACAATCACTGTACTACTTTTAGTATTCTGTTTTTTCTTTAATTAAACATTTAACATAACTTGAAGGCTTTGGGGGCTTTTGCTTTATCAGTAAATACATCCGTGAAAAGAGCATTGTAGTTTATTCTGTACTGCTTTCTTTCAGAAATGCACTTAGGGAAGTGACACATGGATTTGAAGGGCAGGAAAGGAGAAAGTTGTTCAGAAAAGTAGTTTAGAACTCCAGTGTTGCAGTGACTTGGTGTTTAAAGTGGGCTTTATAGTCAGTCAGGAGGAACATGACAGTACAAAGTTTCCTTGAGGTTCCCCTGGAGTACCCTAACCGAGATCTGTCGAGTTGTGAAGTACTCATTTAGTAGTATGGCATTCCTCCCTCTCCTACTCAGAAGGACCCTACCTGGAAACAGGGATGCCTCAGGGGTTCCCTGGCTGACAACTCTGAGACTGGCTGCACTGCCACCTCCGAGTAATCGCTGCTGTAGACCTTTTGGATGTGATGACTGTTTTGTGCATGACTGGAGAAGGGTGGGGTGCGGAGCTTTTTTTATGCTCCCCCCTCCCGTCCCCCCGCTCCCATTCCCAGCAGAATTTATTAAATAATGAGTGAATGGGAGTTTACTTAAGTAGGTATTTGCAACATACACTTTAACAGAAAACTATTTTTTTCAGGAAGCTGTTTAGTTTTATCTATGTGTCAATATTTTAACCTTTTCCTCTGCAAAGAGTGCACAATGGCAACTCATGCGTAACCTTTATTTAAAAGAGTTTATCTTGTAATGTTACAAAATAGTGGAGCCATTGGAAGTATAATGGATGGTTTTGCTATAGTAATTAAAACACAGATGGAGCTCGTATCTAAAGTTTATTTGAATGGCAGTCAGTGTTACTTGGTGCTGAACATAAGCCCCATCTGCCTTCAGCCTGATTGAAAGGGTGTTCTCAGGAGAATTTTTGATGATTATCATGAGGTAATTTTAACTTCTCTGCTTAGCAAAATATCTATCTCCTGCCAGAAGATACTACAGGTAGCTGGAAGACAAATCTACACTGTTGGGTAAGACAGAAATTTTCGGGTTGTAGTATTTACTAAAGTGACAGTTCTTAGTCATGTCAGTAACATGATCAGTAACTTTTTTTTTAACATTTAGTGTCCACTGTTGCATCAAGTAAAAGGTGAGTTTGTAATCCAATAAAATAACAATGAGAATGTTTCCAATTTTAGGCAATGCCATGAACTACTTTTTGTAGATTTTCCTTAAAAATTTTTTTCTTTCTGCAGATAATATATTGTAAAATTCAGAATTTATCACCAGAAGAGAACTTTTCTGGGTTTTTGAGATGATTTAAGATCAAGTTTAGACTGAAAAAATCTGTATAAACATTTACTTGGTTTTTGGTGGTTTGGTGATTGTTTTTTTTCTTCCAGTAAGGAATGGTCTTATTTGTCTTTAAACTTATCCCGTGTCAGTTTTTTTTCTTATTCTCTCATGTAGTCAAATCTCAAGTTTTGTTTTACTATGTAACATAAAACCTTTCTGTCCTTCTTGTGCTTTC
Source organism: Aviceda cuculoides (assembly GCA_035590195.1). Taxonomy (NCBI): domain Eukaryota; kingdom Metazoa; phylum Chordata; class Aves; order Accipitriformes; family Accipitridae; genus Aviceda; species Aviceda cuculoides. The sequence continues at coordinate 26,521,905 of JAVJGG010000074.1, read as the reverse complement.
CTGGACATCCTTAAAAATAGGTGTTAAGTAGAAACAATTCAGTCATGTCTATTAGAGCTGACAGCTTGGGACAAAAGATCAAAGACAATGGTGAAGTATTGATGCTTTTCATTTCAAGCAAAGACTGAATTAACTCAAGTACAATGTTTTAAACTTCAAAAGTAGCCATATCTTTGCTGATCAAAGCAGATACAAAATAGCCACTGTAGGCAAAGGTTCAAACTGTTGGGCTATTTGAAATGCAGTTGGTTTTACAGATTTTAGCTTATAAGTAAGAGTAGTCTGCTATCTGGGCTGGGAAGCCAGACCTGTTTGTTCAGGCAGCTTGATTTTCTCAACTCAAAACACTTTAATGACTATCACAAGCTGTGGAAATTAAAGCAGTGTTTGCTATTTCTACTGTTCTTTCTTACGGTGTAGTCCAGTTTTCAAAATGGGCTGAACTTAAAAATGACGTATTTAAATGGGAGAATCCTCCACTCTACTATAAAGATTAAGCGGCTTCTTAAAATTAAAATTGCTGCTTCCGTTGTTTTAATTTGGGCTTGTTGAGTCTGCTGACAGACTGCATTCTTTAGATGTGATCTCTGTTTTCTCGTTTCAGTCGGCACAAAGCTGCTTAATTTTACTGCCCTGCTGGAGCTTACCCCTTTCCTGTCCTGCTGGGGTAGGCCAAGAGCTCTGTGCACAAGTGGGAAGGAACTTGCCTAAGTTTGAACAAACTGCTACTTAAAAACAAACAGAATACAACCAAAAAAACTCTTCAGTGAATTCAGCTAGCTGCTATAAGGATGAAGATGTTTTTATTATCTCAGAGGCACCATACACAAACAAGCATTTAATTTATTATGGGTGAAGTATAACAGGGTATGGAAAAAAAATCTGTGATTGCTGACTTTTAATGGGAATAGTTATAGCTATCAGTGAAACACAGTTTTGAAAATGTTTGTTCTGGTAAGACTGTTTAGAATGAGAGAACAACTTGATCTTTTTTGAACATATTTTGAAAAGTAGTCTTTGCATTGCTTGTGTAAATACATAAACTTTTGTGAATAACTGGCAGATTTGCTTTATAAATCTACTTTTTTCAAAAGAAAGTTGTCAGATTTTAATTTGTCAATTACTTTTATTTATTATTATTTATTTTCTGACTCTTAGTTTGTACAACATTATGACTGACAAACCTGGAGGTAGGGCTGCTACTGAATACCTGGTTTCCCATTATGTTTGATAGTGGATTTTTATGACTACTTTGTTTTCTGTCTTTACAACGAGCAAATGCTTAACAGCAAAGCAAACTTCAGATACACACTGCATCTATTTTCAGAGCAGTGTCTTGAAAGGGCAGTTGTAGTTGTTATCTTTTTGCTTAACTTTCTGAAACTGGATGGTAAGAAAGCACATGGTGTAAATGCGCTTCAGTGTAAATCTGTTGTCTGCAGCACATCAGCAGTAGCTGCTGAAGGCCCCTGGAAAGCTGTCAGGCTTTCTGTTTAGTACTGCCAGTTTTATGGCTTTTATTTGTGCAGTGCTAAATATAGCTTATATTAACACAGCTGTGTTTTTTGGGTTTTTTGGCTTCACAATGATCATCAAATTATATCAGGCCTCTCTGACTGCCAAATAATGTAAGAATATAGAAAATCTATTTCTTTGCAGCTTAATGCAGAATCTGATTTGATTCTTTTTAGCCAAAGTACACTGCCAAGTCTGATAAGAGATGCAGCTGTTCTGTCATGTGATACATCTGATACAAAATACCTATGAAAGTACTGGATAAGTAATTGGAGATTAAATAGAATTGCCTATTTTGAGAAAAGGATGAATAGGAAAATTCAAACGTGGGGAAAGCAAGAAACAATGTTAGAACCAATTCTATCTGTTTTTGTTAGAGAATGCTTGCAGTATCCTGTGTTTCTGTCTTTCTCTTTCGAACCTTAATGGCAATTTTTTTGAAAGTATGAAAATCCGTTAAAACTGTTTGAAAACAAATTTGAGATGACTCAGCTGCTAGACATGAATTCTGGAAAGTTCTTCCATGTGGTGGATATGTGGCAAGGAAATGAAGATCACCTTCCATCTAGCAGTTATGTTATAAGCATGTGAAGAGTACATGCAACTTAACAGCATTAGGGATTTTTGCTGTGCCAGCTTTATACTGCCTACATGCTCTTCCTCTGCACTGCCCAGCTCCTTCATTTCTGTAGAAGTTAATTTCTGTCTTTGCAGCTGTCTCCTTATTTAACTGCCTTTAAAAGGAGCATGGATCCCGAGTAAAGAACAAAGCAGTCTGTGACGACTGTGAGGCATCTGGTTGCAGGCACAGTAGTGACACTGGTGCCTGGTGCTCCAAAATTGCTTCTTCCCACTTGGTCCAGATAGTTTGTTGTACTTCAGCAGGTTGCTTGTAGGAAACTATAGCTATGTGACACATTGTGAGATTTTATTGATGTATTTTGTACAGCTACAGCACTAATAAATAAAGCCTATGCCCATGATTGAAATCCCATGCAAATGCAGCGCAATGGTGCAGCTCAGGCTTCTGGCAGCCTGATGCAGTTTGTCTCGTGGTGCTTGCAGAGCAAGACATTGAGGTACTGGAGCATGTCCAGAGAAGGGCAGCGAAGCTGGTGAAGGGTCTAGAAGACAAGTGCTATGAGGAATGACTGAGGGAGCTGGGGTTGTTTAGCCTGGAGAAAAGGAGGCTGAAGGGAGACCTTATCGTTCTCTACAACTACCTGGAAGGAGGTCGTAGTGAGACGGGTGCTGGTCTCTTCTCCCGAGTAACAAGCCATAGGACAGAGGAAATGGGCTCAAATTGTACCAGGTGAGGTTTAGATTGGATATTAGGAAAAATTTCTTCACTGAAAGGGTTATCGAGCGCTGGAACAGGCTGCCCAGCGAAGTGGTGGCGTCACCGTCCCTGGAGATATTTTAAAAGATGTGTAGACATGGTGCTTAGGAACATACATGCTTCAGCGGTGGACTTGGCAGTGTTAGGTTAACGGTTGGACTCGGTGATCCTAAGGGTCTCTTCCATCCAAAATGATTCTATGATTCTATCTGCCAGCTTTTAGTGTCTGTGGTTCTCTGGTGTCTGCACATGACTTCTTAAAGGAGATGCTCTTGGCTGTCCCTGGGCTCAGAGATAGACTAAATGTGGGAAGGAAGAGGCATAACACAGGAGAAAGTTAGGAGGTCCTTTTCAAGGTAATGGCCATTTTTTCCCATTCTTTTTAGTATTATCTTGCTAATGAATAGTTTTATCTCATCATATAGATATCATACATAAACATCTCCTAAACTTCTCTGTTATACAAGTGCACAAAAAACATCTATCAAATTTTCTGATGAGATGCCAACCAGTTACAAAGTGTTCACGTTGGCTCTGCTTTCAAGTATTATCTGAAAAAACAGCATTAACATGTTTTATAAAGATCTAATAAAGTGCTATGGTTAATTCTTATATCAAGTGGTAGATGTGGGGTCTTTGCTGGTGATGTAAGACACCATTTCTCCCTTGAAAGTTTTACGTAGAAATGACATTTATTCACTGTGGAAAACCAGTGCTCTAATAATTCTGTATTCCTCACAAACAATGTGACTATAAATAAACTATTATATACTCATACAAAGATGATTGTAAAAATGTGTTGCCAAAGGAAACTGGGAATGCTTACTGGGCTGGCATGAGTAGCTGTTACAGTAATCCAGCTTCAAGTAGAGAAAATTGACAGAGTTCTTAAGCCTGATTTTCAGAAGAATATGTATATCTAAAATCAATACTCTTACTTTTAGTTCGCAAACAGTTTGCAATGCCCTAATCATTGGATACAAAGTGCAGTTTAGACCATGGAGTTTCAATGGTGAAATTTCCCATGTCCCCCTTTCCAACTTCCCCTCTAGTAACTCTGGCACATATTTGTATTCTGTCATCACGCAGCAATTCCGACTCCAACTTCTTTTTCTTAGCTTAAAACATCCAAATTTGAGTTTGCCTTGACATTAATGAATCCCCTAGACGGAAGGCTGAAGAATGCAAACCTCAATCCTCACAGCACTGTGAGTGTAACCCTCTTGAACAGGCATGTTGCTAACATGCACTGGCACTTTTATGGATTGCTGTACCAGATTACATCTTCATACAAAGACAGATGTCCCTAACGTTACAAAAAATTTTGCTAAAAAGATGACTTGAAAGGCAGTCTAAAAGCCAGGTCTGTCATCTGGGTTTTTGTGACAGTAAGGTTTTATGGGTTTAGTGAAAAACTTTGAAAGATAATTCTGCTTATGATGCAATGTATAAAATGTAAGAGCTTTACAGATGCTACCAGAAGTGCTTTGAATAACAAAAGTATTTATATTATCCCTTCCCATTCCTAAAGGCTGAACTGGAAGATAGAAACCCACTTCTGGAGGATAAGGGAAGATGGAAATATAAAGTAAAAACATTTGAGTCACTGAGGCTGTCATCTTTGATGAGAGCAAACAGCTGTATTTGGAAAAGAGCTGCACATCGTCACACCTGCAGTCCTATCTTGCGGAAGAGCCAGAAAGGACTCTTTGAATAAAAAGAGGGAAGGTAATACATAGGATGTGATTTGAACCTGGGGAAAAGTCAAATCTCTCTTCTTGCTGGTGCGGAGGTTGCACTCTGAGTTATGCCCTTGTTTCTTACACTTAAAATGTCTTGATTCCAGCTGAAAGAGGCCATGCCAATTACATTGTTTAATACAGAATTGCTACCTTTTTTGTTATTTGGTCACCTGGCTTCCATCTTTGACTTGAAGCTTGATCTTCACCTCATTGCACCATGTTCTTTAGTACCTTGATTTCAAGCCTGTGTTGCCAGAAGGCAGTTCAGGTAAAAACACAGATTTATGGTGTGTTTGTAACTGTGGAAATTGCAAATTTAATTTGAAAAGCTAAGGGCAGGTAAGCACTGTACTCCAAGGTGAGTTTGGAGTATGTTGTATGTTCCCTGCCAAGCTGTACGCCTCTGTACAGGCCTTATAGTATCAGAAGCAGAATTAATGTGTAATACTAAAGTCTTTCTCCCCTTTCCATGACTGTTGTTTGGCTATGCAGTTTCTATGGGCTAGCTGGTGCAGTTGGTTTTTTGAAAACACTTTATTATAATTACTACCTTATTTTTATTTTACACCAATTTGTTTTATTAGTCAGTGAAATAATTTGCCTTATATTGAACTGTCAATTAATGTAACCCATTGGAAAAACAAGTGTTTCTTCACTTGAGGTAGTAAGTGTTTGTCCTGATTTCAGCTGGGATAGAGTTAATTGTCTTCCTAGTAGCTGGTACAGTGCTGTGTTTTGAGTTCAGTATG
>JAVJGG010000074.1:26472205-26491910 GCA_035590195.1 Aviceda cuculoides | reverse complement strand
CTTGTTGAACTCCGTGAGGTTACTGTTAGGCCATTTCTCCAGCCTGTTGAGGTCCCTCTGGATGGCAGCATGACCCTCTGGTTTATCAGCCACTCCTCCCAGCGTGGTGTCATCAGCATTATACACCTGTGTTTCTGATAATTGCTCTCACGACCCCTAGATATCTAACTGTTTTGTGAGATTTTTTTTTACTGATGTTGAGGCTCAAGAGTTTGTCTAATTTGGAAGCTTCTTGCCAAATTCTTTTTGTGTGCATCTTTGACCAAAGTGTCATAAGTGGCTGTATTTAGTGCATTAATGAATCAGCTTAATGATCTAAGCTGATCCCACAACATTCCGGTTTTTCCTGTGTTACTGGAACCAAAGTGCTTCGACTTGGAGTCCTAGCTGCAGTTCATTTGTTGAACTGGCTATTGTTTGGGTACACAATTGTTGCTTAAGCTTTGAAGTTTTGTCTAAGATGAAATGTGGACTCTCTGCTCTAGCTGGAGACAGAATTCAGGTAATCCTTGCTCAATTCCGTGATTGAAATGCATAAGAAACAAGAAAAGAGATTCAGTTACGAGAAATTACCACGTGTGACAGACTTTCATATCAATCCCCATAAGCTATGACCGTCTTTTTTTTTTTTTTCTTTGAAGGTTGGTGGTTGAAAGTGAGTTTGCTGCTTCTGTCTTGTTTGCTTGGTACTGTATATAAAAAGTTCTAGTGACTAAACTGAAAATGAGAAATTATTATAATGAGCTTTATGAACCTGTGGTTAATACAGAGCTTTCTTTTCCTGTAGTTGATTTTTGGAAATTGATCATTCAATTCCTATTCTTTTAAAAGACTCACTGTTTAATTTGTATAACAACGCATTGTAATATTGTTACTTCATTTTGCATGCTATTTTGAGTCATATTTTGAATTCCACCTTCTTGGCCACTGTTTTTTCCTTTTTTTTTTTTTTTCCCCCCAGCCTATTCAGTAAGATGTCTTCATGCTAGTTGCTGTTGACTGTTTTGTTTTTCTTTGCTCCCTTGTTTTATATAATTGTTTTCTGCTATGTCTGGGTGGGGCATGTGGGATAAAATAATGTACTTATATTGCCCAATCTAATTTTCATCTCCCTTTCTCTCCTCTCACTCTAGTCTTTGTCATTAATTATGTCTTTTTTACTTCACTTCTTCTGTTCCCTTGGGATCTCTTACCCCAAAATAAAAGCAAAACAGTGGTATCAAGATGTCCACATAATGAACCTAAGTAACTGTGTAATCTTATTATTGAATCTCTCATCCTCACTTTTTTTCCTTATTCTCTGGTATACTTATGTATTGCGTCATACTTAAAATTACATTGAAATCTCTTCAGGGTAATGCTACCTTTTCTTTTTCTTCTTTTTCTTCTTTTTTCTTCTTTTCACCCAAATGTAAAATCTGGGTGTGCAGGAGTCTAATCTTAAGTACCAGGTGCATTTATCCATTTCGTATCCATCCAGTTGATGAAACTAGTTAAAAACAAAGCTTATGCATGAAATTGGCCCATTTTTTAAGTAGAATGTGCAGATGTTAGGCATACATGTATTGAACTCGCTGCAGATTTAATTTCTTTGCTTTTTTTATATAATTCCAGATTATTAGTCTTTTTTTTCCCCCTCTCTTATGGTCAGCATTCTAAAAGCTATGAATTGTCAGATGTTCTTCTGTAACATTAAGGTGTGTTCTGGTGATTTTTACAGTTACCATGCTTAACTGTGCAGTGAGAATTGAAAGCTGCTGCAAAGAAACCCTCATATTTCTGGTGTGGAGGGACTATTAATGATCACATTTCTCAGTAGCTGTCTTTTATTAATTTGTATACCAGGTAGATGTTTGTAACAGACTTGATGTAACCAATCACAGACTTCTGAAAGCTGGCAAAAATTAAGTGTTTGTTTTTATTTCTAGTCACTGGAAAATATCTTTCCAGATTCCAAAAAATTAAGTCAGAACATTGTAATCCTGTGTATGTTAAAATCCAGTGTATTTCTTCTGCCTCTGTTCTGAAAATAAAGGCATAATTTATTGGGTTATACAAATAAGAAAAGCACTAGAACTTCCAGCCAGACAGCTTGCAAAGATACTGAGCAGTTATTGTTGCATAATTATACCTTACGAGTAAAAGTAATGAAGTCTTCTGTTTTTATAGAAAAATACACTTAACTTTTTGTGAAGCATATCACACTTGTCTTTTTTTTTTAAAATTATTTTTTATTTTCATCATAACACAGTCCTTTAAATGTGTTGCAGCTTTCCATAGTTCACTAGTGAAGATGATTTAGATCACAGAAGTGAAGACATGGAAATTTACATTGAAAAAAGGAATTAGGCTTGTATATTGCTTGCATGAATGATTTTGGACAGCTTTGGCATGTTTTTGGCAAGCTGAAAACTAAGATGAAGTCTATTTTTAGTTGTTTGTGACTGAATCTTTTGTGTAATCCTTCAGCGAATAAAATATGGAAGTTTAATGATGATTAATGTAATCAGGTTTTTAAATCTTACAAATAGTTCAGTGCAAATCTAGTGTAGCTGCTAAACAACAGGCAAGTGGCCAGCATGTCTTCTTAGTCTATGTATCAGCACTTTTGTTTCATAAGAAGCCTTTTCGGTACATGTGTCCTGAGATGGAATTGATTTTTAATAAAACACATTAATTTAATCATGTTTCATGTCAGAATCCTTCTTTTTTATTTTGTTCTTATAGCAGTATTTTGACTGGGTTGTTCCAGGGGCTGGGAGACTGTTGCGTTTGGGTGGGTTTTTCCTATTAATATTTATCTTAAAAGAATTACTATATAATACATTTTAAAGATTTTGATTTTTATTATGACTAGAAAATTTTCTTCTGCCAGAAGTGGAATGCTCAAGAAAAATACTAGATGTCTTCAGTAACACATGCTGTGATTTTCTAGCTTACTTATAAACGAACTTAAAATTTTGAAATTAAAATGTTGCATAAACTAACATGAGGAAGTAAGAACATTTGAAGTAGAAGCAATGAGGAGAGTAATAGTTTACGCTGATTTAACCTCAATATATGAAAGGATAGAAAAATTCGACTAATATAAAGCAGTCTGATCTCAATAGTTCTTGTTGCAGTATTTCAAATAATTTGTATCAATTTTCTGAAATTGATATAAAAAGTAACTAAAGTACATGAGAAACAGGTACCTTAATGACAATGGTGTATTACAGGTTGTATTAAAAGTAAAATATTCTCCCAGCCTGCAATATGTGCAGAAACATTTAGTGGTAGTTGATAAAATTTACAAACCTTGTTTCTTGTCATGTCAGCGTTAGGCTTTTTTTTTGCTGCTCGTAGAACACATTATATTAGTGTTAGTATCTGTGAAATACTCCATGCTTTGCCTTTTGCATATTGAGGGTTTTTTATATTTCTTCCTATCATGTAAAATGCATTTGAAACTCTGTTTTGTGTACCAATATGACATGTGTCAGTTTCTGACCATGCATGGATGGGAGGGGAGGAAAAGAAGGGGAGGAAAAGGAGGAATCAACAGACTTGGTGCAGTCTTCGCTGGGTTGGGCTAAAGCTTGTGAGAGAACTTACTAATGTATTAAAATGCCTCAACAGGGATTTGCTGAGAACTAATGCTGTAATGTCTTAGTCATGCTTTATCTGTTTCTATTTTTACAGGCTCTGAAGGATGACTGACGCTGGTTTCTGTGATGCCGCTTGGAGTCTCTGGCACTGTGGATTGATAAGTAACATGCAGATTTAACTGCGCAACCTGGGCAGAAAGCGTCAGGAGTGCTACTACTTTTCAGCTCCTTAAGTGGACAGAAATACAGTGTCATCTATCTGCAAGGGAAGATTCTTCAACACATTTTTACAGCTAATAATAAAGACAACATAGCATCATCCATCTTCCTGATTTACAGCGCATCACCTTCCAAGACAGATGATCTGTCCAAAGCTGGAGGATGCCTACAGAGCACATAATAATGAAGTAGTGAATTAATACTGCTACTTCTGCTGCCTAATTGTCAGCATCACAATAGATAGAACGGCACTGCCCTTTTTCTGCACACTTAATCAGGGCAGAAACAGCAGGGTGGACATGGCTGGCCTCGTTAACAACCTGCTAATACTGTTTTTGTTTTTTCAAAACATCTGTTTGGGTTTCAGAAGCCCGCTTTCTGTCTTCAAGAGGTGGGTTATGTAGGAAGACCTTATGTGTTGAATACATGCAGTCACTTATGATATGATGATGGAAGTATGAAAAAGCACGTCCTAGATAAAAATGTGTATGGTATTTGTTCAGTTTTGCTCGCTTACTCTGAATTTTCTTTCTGCAATTTTGAAATGTCACTCTTACATTGAAGACAGAAACTCTTGTTTTATCCATAGGTTGCTCTATAAAATATGAGTTTAGGATGATAAACCAGCAATTAATAGAACTTTTTCAATAACACCACATTAGTGTAGTTGAGACTACACATGGAGTAAATATATTTCAGCTGCTCAAGTTAGCTTGCAGCATAAAATTATGTTTTAACGAGAAATTGCATAGGTGAAGTTTAAGGTAGTGTAGAGAAGTAGCCTGCTAGCTCTCAAAAAAAGTGGTTTACTGTTTGTGAGGTATATTGGGCACTGTAGTTACCATATCGCTTCTGTATTTATATATATACATGAAGGTACATATTCAAAATTTATAACAATGTTGGATCATGTTTCAGGTGTCTTACCATTTAGTTCCTTACAGTGTTTGCATTTTTTTACAATTTGTTTGCACATTGCATTCAATACAGACTTTGATATTCATGTGAAGTTGTAAAACTTACTGTTTTACTTTGCTGATTATAATAGGAGTTGCTATAAATGTTGTGGTGTTGGAATTAAAAATTTCCTCTTTACACATTATTTCAAATTAATCTGTATTGAATTATATATCAGGTACATAGTCTTAAAAAAAACCCCAAAACTGTTGCGAATGATTAACAGTACTTGACATTTTCAGGTGAATTAGTTCTCCATTTGTATGTCCATGTACCTCAGACAATTATTTAGATGAAATCACAGGTTACGTTTTCAGCTACTGTTTTCCAAACTAGTCTATCTGATTGCTCAGAGGAACTACTTCAGTAAGTGCTTGATAACTAAGATGTTTTCCTCAACTCAGGAAGGACTGAAATTTCCAGATCACTCCTGGAGCTACTCAGCATTGTCAAACTTCTTTACTAGTTCTGAAGACACTTCTTTTTAGAAAGATGTAACAAAAATCAGTTTTTTTAAAAATCTTTCCTCTTTCTTTTTAAGGTATAAAGATACCACCAGATCTCTTTCCAGTGAATGCCTTGGAAGCAACCAGCCGGTGATTTCACTTGGTCTGTCAGATTTTGCATTGGACATTCGCATGCCTGGGGTGACGCCTAAGCAGGTGAGAGAAATACAGTTTTTCTATTTGTTGTGGTTTAAGCACAGCCGGTAACAAAGCATCACAAAGCCCCTTGCTCACTCCTCCCTGCCAGCCCCAGTGGGATGAGGAGAAAATATAGAAAAAAGCTCGTGGGTCAAGACAAGGACCGGGAGGGATCACTCCCCACGTATGGTCACAGGCAAAAGACGGGCTCAACTTGGGGAAGAAACAAAATCAATTTAATTTACTACCAATCAAATCAAAACAAGTATACTGAGAAGTAAACCCAAATCTTAGAACACCTCCCCCCACCCCTCCCTCCTTCCCAGCTCAACTCCACTCCCAGTTCTCTACCTCCTCCCCCCGCAGTGCAGAGGAACAGGGGATGGGGGTTGGGGGCAGCTCATCACACATCTCTGCCACTCCTTCTTCCTCAGGGGGAGGACTCCTCACTCTTCCCCTGCTCCAGTGTGGGGTCCCTTCCATGGGAGACAGTTCCCCGTGAACTTCTCCAATGTGAGTCCTCTCTGTGGGCTGCAGTCCTTCATGAACTGGTCCAGCATGGGTCCTTTCCATGGGCTGCAGTCCTTCAGTCACAGACTGCTCCAGCACGGGCTTTCCCATGGCGTCACAGGCATCTTTGGGGGCATCCACCTGCTCTGATGTGGGCTCTCCCTGGGCTGCAGGTGGGCATCTGCTCCCCCATTCACCTACATGGGCTGGAGGAGACAGCCTGCCGTTTCACCACGGGCTGCAGGGGCATCCCCTCCTCTGACGCACCTCCTCCCCTCCTTCTTCACTGACCTTGGTATCTGCACAGGGTTTTCTCTCACATCCCACTCCCCTCTTTGCTGCAGATTTCCTCTTCTTAAATCTGTTCTCCCAGAGGCGGTACCACTGTTGCTGATTGGGTCAGCCTTGGCCAGAGGTGGGTCCAACTTGGAGATGGGGAAGCTTCTGGCAGCTTCTCACTGGAGCCACAACTGCAGCCCCTCCCCTGCTACCAAAACCCCACTACACAAACTCGAAGCACTTTTTGACACTTTTTTTTTATTTTTAATAAGCTAGGAAAATAAAGCTGTGTCTAGAATACCACTCCCATAAAAAGAACAAAAAAACCAGGGTAACTTTTATAGGTATATGTATGTCCAGAGAAAAGTAAGAAACAGAAAAGTAATCTCAAATAAGAGAAAAATCTTTTCATCTGATTAATTTTATTTGTAAAATGTTGGTTTCATAAACTGAATTACTGAAGTTTATTAAAACAAGGAATATGAGTTTTATAAAAGTGAAATATTTCCAGCTGTGCTAGTAAGACATACATTTATTTAGAGTTGCAGTTTCCACCAGCTCTTAGATGATGCCTCAGTGAATTTAGATACATTAAATTGAACATTGCTGCAATGTTGGCAAGCTGAGCAAAAACAAGCAAAAAGCATTTTCTAACGGTAATACTTTTGACACAGTATTTGAAACCTTTAAAATACTCCAGGAAGGCTACTGTAAACAAGTTATAATGGTATACTCTTTCAAGTTTGAAGTTGCTTATCTTCTAATGAGCCAAATGAGTAAAAATGAAGACAATAATTAAGATTTTTAACATTAACATTAGCATTTTTAAGATTTGCATAAAAGTCTGAGAATCTACTGTCATTTTCACATGTAGTTTCATTAAACAAGATAAACAATGATTAATGGGGCTTTTTTGCAATGCAGGGAATTATATATGCCATTAAAAGACCCTGTGTCTCTTTTAGAGGGCTGCAGATGCTTGGAAAGAGCAGGATGTTGTGCTGCAGTAGATGATGACTCATTGTTGCAGATAGCACTTCAAAAAAAAACTGAAGGGAAAATGAGGTTTTCAGTTATCGGGGAGCACCCCTCTGGAACATGTAATTTAAAGTGGTGTCGTTCCAATGAGTGCAAAACAGAAATATAGTTTCTACTAGATTTTATTTGTCTGCAGCAAAATACTAAACTTCTCTTTCAGAAAGAGTGAAAAGTACTCTCAGCTCATCCAGGTGCACATTTGTAATTATGTTTTATTGATTTTACCTGAGTATCCATTAGTTGAAGAGCTAGGAAACACATATAAAGGGATCAGTCACTTCAGATTCCTATTAAAAAAAGAAAACCAAAACCCAACACCACCAACAAAAGGCTGTGGTAGTTGATAGAGAGGACATACTACTTTTCACATTCATGTGTACCTGTAGCCAACAAGCCTTTGTGTACACAATAAACTGAAATGGTACAGTCTAGTGTAGATTTGGGTGAAGGACAGGGAAAGACAGCAACAAAGCAACTTGCCAAGTTAATTCCTAAAAAGGTAAGTGAAAATAATCAATAACTAGCATTATATACTTTTAAGTCTAGCTTTTATTTTCCTTTCTTGTTCTCACTTGCCCTTCTTCTCATTTCCCTTCTTTACACAGCGTGCCACACTAACTGTCCAGGAAACTTTGTTCCCATTTAGACAAGTTAAACACTGATATACTCAGCAAGAAGCAATGGCAGAAGAGACAATCTTCATTTTCTTGCAGTTCACAGAAGGAGATAACCAACAGCTTCATAGCTCTAGTGCCATTAGTTTATTTTTTTGGCAGAAAGAACATAGAAGGGAAGAATCCTCTTTAGAGAGGAAATTCTGTAGAGGCTTCCTTCTAGCTCGCTATCTTCTTCATGTACCTCTTGGCTGTAATTGTGGGCAGGTGTATTTAGCAACTGTGGATCTGCTGTGAGTTCAAGTTGTCCATACTGATGTTTATGTAAGACTGTAAGTTGGGAGTTAGACTCAATGATTCTTATGGGTCCCTTCCAACTCAAGATACTCTATGATATATAGGTTTCTGCTTCCAGGGTGTATCTGCAAGTTTATCTCTATTCATGAAAGTTGCAAAAATAAACCAAAGAGCAACAGGACAAGTGAAATTGGTAAAATGCTTTATTAAGGGCTTTCTGGAGGTGTGTCACTGTTTGACTGTGTGCACACTGTATGACTAATTGCAGTTCCTAAGTTCTCAAGTATAACAATTTATGTGGGAAAGGTGGGAGAACTAAAAAAAAAAAGAGGAGAAGCAGAAATTAGTGCAGAAGATGTGAATGAGTTAAATTCTAGAGAACAAGAGAGTATCTTCAGAGCAGTAAGTTCTGTGCTATCTCTTCTCTGTCATACATTTTTTTGTGAAAAGAAAATCTTGTTTCAGCTGGATTGCTACAAATTCTCAATTCACTGTTTGGCCACAGGTTAGTACTTTCGGGAGACCTCATAAACAGAATTTTTCTGGCCTCTTTCTCTCTCGGTGTTACACACACATGACAGTAACATTTCTTATCTAGAGTCACAGCTAGCTAACACAGAGATGTCTAATGTAACTAACCAGGTCTTTGTTTACAATTGATGACCAGTGTGACCTGCGGTAGATGTACAATCAGAAGGTTCATGTAATGTAAGAATTGTTCTACGAGGGCTGGACTTACTGGTTGTTTAGTCAGAAATATCTCCAGGCTGGAGAAAGAAAGGGACCTTCTGAAATAGTACTGCTGCTGAGTTGAGTTGTTCCATAGCATAACTGTAGGCAGTTGTATTTAATTTTATTTTCCAAGGTCCTTGATACTCCAGCTTCCCAGATAATTCTTACTGAAAACAAATACTGAAAATAAATCTCTTTGGATTCCAGGAAGTCCAAGTATATGCATGTATTCCTTGAAACTGACATGAATTCTTGGTACTACCAATAAGGTTGTACCTTGATTGTGAGCGTTCACGTTGTTTTGGAGTGATCACTGTAGGAATCACTGAATTCTCTTAATGTAGAGGCATACAGATAACAGACAGCTTAAACTCTGTAAAATATTAACCTGGTTCACGGAGGAAATATGTACACATTTCCAACTGGAGGAGGAGGGAAAAGAAATCCCAAATGATTTTGTATTGTTTGCATAGGTAGCACCTTATAATGGTGGAGGTGGCATAATTCTTGGTGGAATGATTTGCAAATGGCTGGAGCCAAGTTTAACATCTGTCCGTGTATTGGTAGGTTAGTTGCATAAAATTAAATTCGTATGTATCTCATGTTTGTCAAAGCTGTGGGAGAGGTTGTCAAAAAACCTTCGTTTTTTTTGCAATGAGATACTAGACTCATAGTGACTTTGGGGGTTTGGGAGGTGAAGGACACCCCCCCAAACTCCCAAAGTGGGAGTTTGCCTTACATTCTGTAGCTGCAGCTGCCATGTGGTTGAATGGAGAACCAACCCCTTATGTGGCTTAGGAGTATGCTAACTGTGCATAATCTGCCCTGAAGTTGTGCGTTCTTTTGGCACAAGTACCAAACATGAACATTCATGTGAAACTGTTCCAAGTGTTCCTTATGAACAAGGGCACTGAAATCTGTATTCGAGCGATATGAACCTGGAAATCAGTAAGGTATAATAGTTCTCCAGCTCAGTTAATAAACGTTGGTACCTCTGTTAAGTGGGGGAAACAATATCTGCGGTATTTAAATACTCTATTTTTTCCTTAATAATTATTCCAATTGCACAGTAGGGAAAAATGCAACTAACGTATCATGTGAAAAGTAATTTTGGTGTGCTGCCGAAGGGTGGAGGACATCTAAGAGCTGTGGAGAGGAAGACTGAAGGGCTTTTTCATTTCTGAGGGAAAAGTTCTATAATAATTTTTTATACTTAAGGTAATTATAAGAAAATTATCCCTTTGCACAGTAAATTACCAGTATGTTAGGACTTAATATTTAAATGGGAAGCTGTATGTTTTTTCTTCCAAGACGGGATGGGACCAGCTCATTTTGAAAATTTTAAAATTTCAGATACAAAGCCCAATACTGTTAAGCAAATTGAATGCTCTTTTGTGAAATTAAGAATGTGGGGTAAACATGTTTACTCTGACGGTAACGTGGTTTTGCTGCTGTGAATATCTGTGGTTGTTACAAATCAAATAAGAAATAATGATAAAAAATTATAGTGCAGTTAAAACTGTATCTGGAGTAATTTTGTTCATAAATAATAGTTTGGTGTTTATTAATTAATTATTACTATGTTTGAGGCTGAACAAACTTTTCATTGGTAAATTAATTTTGGTACAGCATTGGCTGAGTTCTTAAATGTACACTTGAAACTTCATGAATATTGCTAAAGGCACAAAAAAGTGGTAAAAGATGTTGTTATTTGGTATCCAAAACAATATTTGGATATTGTTAGTGTGGAAGGGTTGTGGGTGGAGGGCTTCTTGTCTAGTGGAATTTGTAAGTCTTTTTTTTTTTTTTTTTTTTTTCCTCTGAAACTGCTTGTCTTGAGCTTCTACCAATAGGTCAGCAGTGACTTGTAATACCTGCATATTCAATAACTTTAGTTTCTCAGTTTGAATGCATTGGTTAAAATTTCCCTTCTCGTCTCCAGTTTGCTTGGGTATACCATACAAGATAAAAATACATGAAAGGAGAAGGTAATTTGATCATTTGGATACCCATAAATTACTGACACCTCTTTCTTTACTGTTGCTATGACAACCAAGTTGAGATCATGACCTAAGGTCCCCCAAAACTTGCCCTGACTCTGGAGAAAGTTGTGTGAATTACTTGGGGTAATTCCTAAGCAATAACTTAGGGTGAAATTCTGTAAAAAGTACAGTTTTGTTACTTACATGAATCTGGACCCTGGCACAGTGAATGTCAATACCAGAGATTTATGAGAACTGATGCAATTATTAGTCAGTAATGTCCCTTATTAATAAGAAAGATTTTTCCTTTAAAGAAAAGGGGGGAGGGGGCAGGATGTGGGAGGGAAAGCGTGGGGCTTTTCTCTTCCCCCCTCCCTAGTATGCTTTCAAAAGGCAGCCTGTGGCACATCTAAAGTTCTATCAGTCTTGTCTTTTCACTTTTTTTGGAAACATCTGAATTGATGGGGTTGAGCCAAGTAAAGCGATCTCACTTTTTTTTCCTCCCTGCTTGTTTCTTACACAAGATGAAGTCTACATAATCATTTTCTTATGAAGATGGATCAAGTATGCACCCTCATGCTCACAGACCTGCTTGTGGTGAGGTAGAGAAAACAGGACAGAATTACTGTGGATTCTGCAGCATGCCTTTTGTAATACTTTAGTGTCAGGATGTTCCTACTCTTCTTGTGTTTGAAGTCGGGAACATTGGCAACTGGAGATAAGCCGACAGAATCTGTTTTGTTGAATCCAATAGCTGTTTTGTCATTTACTCATTTTATCTTATTAGCTAAATACAACCTGGCTTGTACATCAGAAACAAAATTTAAAACCTTTGTGATTATGCCAGGATGAGCTTTCATGCCAGTAATGGTAAAGACTTCAGAATGACCACATTGATTGACTGCATTATCCATTTGGCCAAGCAGTCTCTCCTCTGACTATACCTCGTAGGAGTTATTTACGGAAAGACCAGAAAAGGTACAATAGGAGAGTAGTAATGCAAAGATTAGAACATACCCTGCCTGTTTACAGTAATAGTGAGAGGGTGCTGGCTTGGAGTTTTAGTCCAGACTATCTTATTTAATATATAGTGATAGTTCTTTGTGTCATGAATTTATCGAATACATTTTAAACCATAGACAATCTTGATTTATTTTTTTTTTAAATGTGCTTCTTTCCTTCTAAGAAGTTATTGGAAACATTTTGAAAAGGGTTGTAGTTAGGGTAATTTTATGGGTTTGTTTCCTGGTTTCTCTGCTTTTGAAAAATACATTTTGGTAGGGAAGAAGAGGAGATAAATTCTTTAAAAACAATGTGGGTAGTAGGATGGAACAGTAGGAAGGGGTAAGGGATATGAGACTACACTGTGAGTAGTATGGAATTTTAACAATTCAATGCTTTACCTGTACCTATCATCTATAGGCTTGTCATGTTAAAGTAACTGCTGGCCAGGATCTCTCATTAATGGAATGAAGTCCTTCAGATTACTTTGGGGGACAATCTGAAGTGGCTAGAGTAAGGCAACACAAATAATAACAAACAGATGAAAAATAAAAAACTTTGAATGTTCCCTTTTGTCTTCCTACCCCCACCCACCCCCCCGTTTCTTCTTCAAAACAGTGGGTCTTGCAATTTTTTTTTTTTTTCTCTTAAAAAAAACTTTGCTCTTTTTTAGGATTAAAATCATAAAGGCACATCAGATTACCTAGGAGCATGTCTCTAAACTATACAATGTAGAGTACATTGGTATTGAAGAGAGATGACAAAGAACATGGAAGAAAGATGTTTAACCGGGACAGTTGTTACTTGTAGATGTATTATACCACTGAGACAGAGAGGCATGACTGAGTTCTGCAACAGCTCACATAATGAGTAGCACACTACCGTTTTAATACATCTATAATTTCCAGTTTACAGTCTTTGATTAAAAAAAGAAAGAGCCAAAAATAATAGTACATCTAGACTTCTAATAATCTTTGTAGATGTTATGACACAAGTTATAAAATCTCAGCCATTGCATCCATGATAAGTCCTAATACTCTGTTCTTAACTATTTTAATTCTTAATTGGGTAAATCATACTTTCAAAGAATACGTGCATCCTTATTTTTAGTCCACACTGTTTCTAAATTCAATTTGTGTTTAAAGACAAAGAATCTACTGTTTATTTCTACCACAATGGGAATTGCTGCCATTGACTTTCAAAGTTTGGCATTTGGGTATAAGGTTCTAAATGAAGGTTTTTTTTAAAAATACTTCTGAACCCAGGTTGAACAGAAAAGGTAGAATATTTCCTTTTCTATTCTAGAAGGCTTTAGTATGTTCATTCTGTAAATGCATATAACTAGAGTACACAAAGGCATTCACATCAGTTGTATCAGCTGACCTCTCTTCACCCTTCCCATCTTCTAGCAAAAACATCAAAAATGGTTTCTTAGCTGTGCACATCACTGCTTTGTCTAATCACATATTGTTATCACCACTGTGCCTGTCCTTCCTTCTCATTTAATTGTTTACACCTATTTGCAGTGTCTTCTTTTAAATTAGGTTTGAAGTTTTTCATAGCAGGAATTTCATCTTCATCTGTTTAGTATAGTCCTTATGAAAGTCCTGTCAGATTTTGAGTTCATGGGTGTAGTGAAATTCCAGTAGCTGACGTCTTTCCTGTCTCAAACAGTCTTAAAAGTTGCAAAAAAAAAAGGTTTAAAATAGTTAATCATGTAGCTGTCAACCTAATAGCCACATTGCTGACCTTATAGCCTAATCTCTGTTACATGTAAATAAACCATGGCAATGAATTTATTTCTTAGAATAGTAATCTAGATATTCTACATCATCTTTGGCCAAATATCTCAGTAAAGCAGGTGGTGTTTTCATAGATGGTGCTTTTGTAGGACCTGTCCTTCATCTAGCTGACAAAGATGAGACCGATTCCATTTTCTGTTTGCATAGTTTACATGTAATTTTGTGCTGTTTCAATGATTTACTGACCTTTTTTGATGTACAAAGTAAGAGCCTTCCTTTCAATAGGATTGCCATATTGTTCTCAAAGACTTTGTTTTATACTCCAAGTTCTTGTAGATGGAAAACCTGGATTTTGTTTGTGGCCACTGATCTGAGTTTACTGTGTTCATATTTTAATCCAGGAATACTTTCAAGGCTTGCATGCTGAGTGTTTTAAACTCAAACCAAAAGTCTTTTAGGCAACAAAGGCAACTGTATCATCATGGAGAGGGCATTCTTGATAAGTTTTCTGCCTGGAGTGCCCATTAAACTGTATCTTATGCAGATTGTTCATCCAATTGCTCCAGGAAAATGGTAGTCCTTTACAGTGCTTAAGCAAGAAAATCAAATTGTTTGGGTTTTTAATTGATTCTGTTATTTTTCTTTGTTTTAAGGGATATGTGATGTTTGTCAGAATGCCCAGGGAAGAATATTTTCATTGATCATAATAGAATTAAGTGCTTGAATCAAAAATAAATGTATTTCTATGGTTGCTGCTACAATGGCACAGCATTTTTACTCTTGGTGGTCCGGTTAGATAAATCTTGGAACAGGGTAAAATACTGCTTTAGGTAGAAGTCTATTTAGTTTTAGAATATCTCAAGTTGGAAGGGACCCATGGAGTCCAACTCCCTGCTCCTCGCGGGACTACCTAAAACTAAACCATATGACTAAGAGCTTTGTCCAGACCCTGCTTAAACTGTGACACTTGGTGCTGTGACCACTTCCCTAGGGAGCCTGTTCCAGTGACTGACCACCCTCTCGGTGAAGAACCATTTCCTAATGTCCAATGTGAACTTCCCCTGATGCAGCTTCATTCCATCTCCTTGTGTCCTACTGCTGGTCACCAGAGGGATGAGATCAGCACCACTCAAGTGCCATTAATTCTTAGATTATAGTAAGTTTATAAGTACTAAGAAAGTAGTGCATGCCAAGGACACAGTGAGTCAGAAGCTGAATAATTCTTTTCACTTTATGTAGCACACTCATTGATTCATGCTGTTTGTTTGGACATTGGGAGGGCACTGTTACTCCTTCAGATTTTTAGTGGACAGGGAGGAGGCAATGTTTGTTTAACCACTGCAGATAAATTCAGTGCTAAGGCTTATAAGTATATAATTTTTATATATTAGTTTATTCAGCATTCTCACATTGATCTTCAGAAAGTGTAGAGAATTTTGGTGCTTTGTTTCTATTCTTTTCATTCTGAATATTTTCAATTTAAAGGTAATTTCTGTTCTTTTGTCTTTTAATAGTCTGATACCTACCTCTGCATGTCAGTACCCCTGCCGGTGGATGATGAAGCCTATGTAGGTGAGTATTGGTTGACTGGAAGAACCTAAGCAAGCCATTTTGAAGAACCTCAGCATTTTCTTTTTTTGTTTGACTCTTATTGACTTATTGGCTGTCAGAGTTTCCAAAATGCATTCATCATGTCTAATGCAGAAACAAACGAGAGAGAGCTACTTAGAGTCAAGATAACAAAGTGTATCTGGAGAGATTAATGAGTAATAGTAGTTAGGGAGCTGCATGCAGATGCCTCTGGCAGTCAGTAGCAAAGAGTCCCATTTATAAAGTATTGGCTTTCTGTCTCTGGCCGGATACTTAATTCTGCTCCAGTGAGCAGACTGTTTATTTACCTGCTGGTACAGGCTGTAAATCCTTTTACTTACAGTCAGTGTTGGCCGCAGTAAGATTTTACTTATCTGGGGGAAAAAACCAAAACCAACAAAGCCCTCTCGCCTCCTGGGTTTTTTTTAATGTTGTGGCATGAATAAGATGGCAGACAAACAAAAGGAAATACTGTAATAATGTACAGACACTGAGATCATATAGATCAGCAAAACAACACCATCTGTTCAGAAGGTCTTTGAGATACTTTTTATTTTGCCTCACTTGTGAACATACAGTTGTTCAGGTAGAGAGAAGGCTTGTTGATTTGGCTGAAGATAGTTTCACTATCAGAACATCCTATAAATGGAAATAAAAGAAACCAATGAGAAGTTAAAACCTCTATATTTTTATTCCCTTACTCTTTTGTTGCTTTTTAGGATATCAGCACTAAAAATAAATATGGTAGGAATCCTATGTAGATTTTGTTGTAGTGTATTATAAGACTATTGTTCTATGTGGATTTCCATGTGGAAATCCTTCAGAAATAGAGTATTCTCTTTAGATTTTCATGTTGTGTTATGGTAACTACAAAAATTGAGTAAATTTTCTTCAGTGCTTTCTTTGTATATCTGTTTTGTAAAGAAGTCAGAACCTGACCTCACATTTTGGCTATGAGTTTGACCCCAGAAAGAAAAATGAGCATAAAAGGGAGGTGTTCATTCTCTGATAAACTATACTTGCTGTGCAGTGTGTGCAATAGACTTTTCTGCTTTCAGGTGAAATATAGAAAGGCATAATACTAACATGCTGCGTAAGCAACTTTTATGTAGTGCTTCACTGAATTGCAAAATTGTGTAGTTCAATTCTTAGATTGCTGCACAATCTAAGTGCAGTTCTCTACTTTGGTGCTTACATGTGTTAAAGCTACATAACCTTCTTTCAGTGATGTATATGTTTAAAAGGACCTACGAAAAGAATTTTCTTAAAAGTGGTATTTATGCAAAGTCTCAATGTCAATCATGCAAGACAACCCATTTTTTTCTCTGAAGACTGAGAAACTTTTAGGGTTTTGGTATTTACATGGTCTTCACCAGATTTTTACAGGATTTGGTCACCTTTCCAGTGATCACTTTGCTTGAGTACATGTGATTACAAAGCAGAATAAGGTCTGGACAAAGAAACCATTCTAGTTGTCAGGTGGAGCTTTGAAGAGCAAGAGGAACTTGGTGAGCAAATTTTAAAAAAACCCTTGTTCTGTGAACATGAAGTTTTCTCATGATAGCATTGCTTACAACCTCTTGTATCTGGATGCCTTGACAATAAAACAAAATTACTTGCTTTTGTTTTTTCTCTTTGGTCCCTTCCACTAAAATGGGTAGGCATATGGTCAGTCTTAAGCATGTGATCAGTTCCTTCTCACTTCTGTAAAGTCTCTGGAAAGTATTTTCAGTGGAACAGATTTGTCAGATTGGAGTCTTCGCAATCAACAGAAGTTACCTAATTATTGGAAGAGTAGAATCATAGAATCATTTAGGTTGGAAAACACCTTCAAGATCATCAAGTCCAACCATCAACCATGCCCACTAAACCATGTCCTGAAGTGCCTTGTCTACCTACAAGTCTGAGTAGACTCAAACATATCCAATTGTAGAGAACAGAAAGAATGCAAACTGACCTATCTTATGAAACACTTGGATAGCAAATTAAATCTTCTTCTCAGGAAAGAGATTTTTACAATAGGTATCATCATCTAAGAAATTAGATGCTTACTGGAGTTTTTCCTTAAATACTTCTTAATACCATTAAGTGTTGTGAAGCTAATAACTTATGTGCATGTGTGTACTTTGTGTTGCTTAAATAAGCATAGTAGATTGACACACACAGAATGAAATACTTCTTTTGAAAACGATAGTGTCTACATTTTTATGGTTTAAGCAGAATCTGCGTTCATTGCATTGCAAATAAATGGTGTAATTAACTTTCATTAATTACTGTTTTACTTTGTGATAGAGGCATCTAAAAACTAACATATGAACTGTCACTCTGGGTGGTTGTTCAGTGATGTGTTGAGAAGACTGTGTTCCGAAGAGCTTCAACATGAAGAGATGTGATTACACAGAATTAAAACAATAACCTGAGTTTCTGAGACAGTGCAATGATAAAGCTGAGACCAGAAACTACATGTTCTAGTTAACTTTATTTGCACATAATGCTGCCAATTAAATGCCTTCTCTTTTGTGTGTTGTGGTTTTTTTCCTTTTACACTTTAAAAAGACACTTTTATGACCAAGTGTCCTTACACTTTGACCAAGAATCACTTGTTTATTCCTTTTTTACTTTGTTTTCCTATTTTTTACCCCATTTTCTTCCCTCCTCCAAGACTGTGTGGAAGAGGAGGTTCTGTTTGTAGAACCTGCAGAGGGTAGGTTTTTTGCATACTGGTAAAATATAAGGGCCTTGGAAGAGAGAACTTTTTTTTAGCGTTGTATGTGGGCAGCACTACCTTTTTAGTAAGGCGAAAATATCTTCTGTAACTTTTTTCAATATTTTTTATTATTTTGTATTTGAGGACTTTGAATTCAGATTTCAGCTTTGCTATTCCCTTCAAGATTTAAAACCACTAGATGGTCCAGCTTGCACAGGGACAAAGGGTATAATTTCATACTGCAAAGCTGGAAGGATACTGTACCAGAATTTACCAACTTGATCGGAGTCAGTTCTCAGACATTATCAAAAGAAGGAACTGATGAAACTTACTTAGGAAATGTTACCAACTAGAAGGGGGAGTAGAGCAAGTTTTGCCCTAGAGGTCTTTTTCAGGAGTGCATCTGTATTTTTGCAGATGCAGTTAGTTTTCTGTGTGATATGCTTTAGTGGAGGGTCAGACTGTCAAGACTGAGATTTCTGTTTGAAACAGTTGTTTTTCTGTCCCAAAGGGCTATAAATGCTGACAAACTGGGGTAGGCAAATGTTTGTTTGTTTATGGGGTGGGTTGGTTTACATTTGGGTTAATGTTAGAAACATACCTTTTGATTCTGTGAAATGAAATGGCTGTGAGATTAATATGTAAGAGATATTTATGAGTTAGATTAATATGTAATTTTTCAAGAAAGTATCATTCCAGTTGCATTCGAAAAACATATTGTGGTTTTCTTCTTCCACCTCATATTTGCTTAATGTTTATCAATAAGTAGCTAAACCAGAAACTAGATTGAGTCTAATGGTGCAGGCATTGATAAAAATAATTTTTTGTTTACTGAGCTGTAGTGATAGCTAAAGGGTGCTCTGCAAACACTTATAAGAGTTGAGTCTGACAGCAAGCCACTCGGCCAAAAAACTTGACTGTCATCTTCAGCTTCTTACATTCATTCACATGGGTAACTAGTAAATAAATGTGTCTTTTTCTTACTGACTCATGGTAAGTCCCTGGCAGATTGTGCTGTAGAAATGAAATGGAGCCTATGACGTTCAGCAACACAAATTGAAGTAATTAGATGATTTATTACACTTTGTCCATACATGAGTCTCAGACACTGTGGGTTTGTTACTATAGTATGGCATATATAAATTTCCCTATTGCCAAGTAATGATGAGTTCACTGTGTTGAAGGCCTCTAATGTCTCCCTAATCTGCTAAAATGTAGACACTGCTATGTTGATAAATTTCTTTAAAGTTAATTCCATTATAAGGAAGACAGTTTTTTTTTTTTTTTTTTTTAAATAATATCAACTTTATATCATGTTGTTATTTGTAAAGATGAACATCTTGGAAAGTAATTTTTTAAATACATACCTTAACTAGAAACTGTTAAGATTAAACTGGTGTCATGTTCTCTTAATTCCTGTTTTTCCTGGAGTTCATAATTCAAAGTAGTACTTAGTCAAGAAAGCAAGTCAGACTTTATTCAGATTTGGTATATATACGAAAACTGTTAACTGTTATTTTAGTAATTATTCTGTAGCACTTCTCCATGCATAAAAAGTATTTAACTATTGAGTAATTTTCTGTTCATTATTGTAAAATGTGGAGTCTCTCAACTAGGAATATAAGGCTTTTGTTTGATATTTCTTAAGCCATTGGTAGTGACAGGTTGTCGTGGTTTAACCCCAGCCAGCAACTAAGCACCACGCAGCCGCTCACTCACTCCCCCCCACCCCTCAGTGGGATGGGGGAGGAAATCAGGAAAAAGAAGTAAAACTCGTGGGTTGAGATAAGAACAGTTTAATAGAA
>JAVJGG010000074.1:26460369-26472105 GCA_035590195.1 Aviceda cuculoides | reverse complement strand
GAACTCAAAACACAGCACTGTACCAGCTACTAGGAAGACAATTAACTCTATCCCAGCTGAAACCAGGACACAGGTACTGCATTTGGCTTGAATTTTATGCTAATTTGTGTGGCTTTTACATATAGGATTTTTTAAATGGCCTTTTTTTGACCTTCTGTTTGGAAGAGTATAAGCCTCAGCGTGGTGCTAAGAAAATAACCGTAAAGGAACAGAGTAACCAACTGTACAAAGCTTTCCTGAGCTCACAGGCAGACCAAGAGGTTTTTCAACTCTTCCTTCAGAAACATGATGAGATATGTGAGCTAAAACAGTGTATACAAGTGGCTTACGCAGAAATCTGATTTTGGTTTGTTAACTGTGGTGCATCATTTTCTACTAGTGAGAGTAGTACTTAGTAAGCTATTTGTAATAATATTTTATATTTTTATATTTTATATTTTATAATAGTGCTTAAAGGTCCTGTCCATCACCTTTTATTTTACCTTTATTGAAGGCTGCCTTTCTAGGTGTTATTTACAGTATGTTTTGTACAGGTATCAAGTTCGACAATAAACCTCATTAGATTTCACATCTGTGAACTGCTTATAAAGTCCTTCAGAAATTTAATCTCTCCCTTAAATGGATAGCAGGAGCTTAAAACACCTTGAACACCTGAAAACTAGGGTAGGAAGTCCACATAAAATGGCACATTGTCTGTCCCATGTGAGAGTTAACCATAATTTCACTAATTGTTACAGATAAAAATGTCAAAACAGAAGGTCTTTCTGTAGCACGAATTAGATTTTTAGCTATGAAATTAGTATAATTTGCTTCTAGGAAAAAAAAGATGTTATGTAGTCTTTAGACTTTAATCATGATGGCAAGTTTAGCACTTCTGAATTCATACATGGTGCTCAAAGTACCCTCTCAGGGCATGTGTGTGCATCTCTCAATTCCCAAACCAAGCCCTCAGCTCTGGCATGCTCATCTGACTTCATGCCTTATGTCTGCAAGCTAGAATTTGACTCGCATGCCTTAACTTTTGGCTCTTTTTCCTCCCTTCTCAAAACAGGCCTCAGCTCCAAAAATAGGGTTAGAATCTATTTGATTAGGTTTTTTTCCCTCATAAAACTGGGTCAATAATCCACATCATCACTCACTTCAGGAACCCTGCTTCAGCTGCATGTTAAAATACTGAATTCAGACTGCACATAGATCTGCAAACTTTGGGAGCAGAATAGTGTTTCAGCGGTTTGCAACTTCACCATTTGCCCATGTTAAGACTCTTAAAATAGCTAAAAGACACTTCCTTGAAGGTTCCTCAATGTCTATGTACATGTAAGGGCAGGACTGATTCCACTGTTTTGGAATTTGTGCTGTAGTATAAGGTTTGACAACCCCTCCAAGGGTTTGACATTATTAGTGAGAATAAATCATAATCCCATCATGGAACTGTTGTCCCAAGAAAGATGCAGCAAAAATGTAAACCAGGTGGAATACTGGAAGAAGATATCACTAACACATAAGATGTTAGTTACTCTTAACTGTAACTTACTGTTTGTATTTTTGATGAAGAAGTACAAAAGAAGTAGAAAAGTATTAATAAATCACAAGTGCAAATTTCAAATCTAGATTGAAATTAGACTGGTTACAGTAAAATTTTGTGGTTTGTGATACATAGATATTTTTACTAAGTGTCATATTTAACTTTCGGGGGAAAACGCAGCAGTTTTCGGTGGGAACTTGGAATTTCTTTTTCTTAGTGACTATGTGAGGTACAGTGTTTTAGCCTGGGAGACAGGCTGTTGAATGGAAATTTAAGTAAAGCTTTTAAGTAGAATGCAGAAGGTAAATAAATGAGTGGGGATGTACATGCCATGTTCCTAGTATTGCAGAGAAAAAATGGCACAAAATGTTCTTGCTGATGTAACTAATAGTGAGAGTAAGGATAGCTTATTTGTTTTACCATTTTGTTTTTCAGTTGACTTTAAGCCTCATGCCAGCATGGACACTGTCCATCACATGTTACTTTTCGGATGTAATGAACCCTCTTCTACTGATAATTACTGGTAAGAGTTGCAACTTGCTTTTGTTATTGTTCTAACTTTTCTTGTGTTAATTGCTTCTACATAAACCTTTTCCAGTGTCTTAATTTACTGGAAAAGTAGAAAAATTTGTAAGGAAGAAGAAATATATGACATTCCAGTCTTTCTAAACTTAAAGTGTTTATTTTTTTTAACTAACTCCTCTGTAAGGTGGAGAAAAAGATCTGTTTTCTGATTCTTCATGACTAATTGACTGTGTCCGAGGCAGAAACAGGAGCTATAGTGGGCAGGGTGCCATTGGATACCAAGAAATCTAGGCTTCCTTTATAGTTGGCTGCTTTTCTGTGTATGAAGAAGTATTGTAAGGGTAAGCTGAAGAAGATTCTCTGTGTCAAGTGGTTTGGTAGTTGACTTGCCCTGCAAAATGCCTAAGCAGTAAGGGCAGAGGGAAGCTCTCAATGCCACTAAAACAGGTGTGGGGAGCCAAAGTGAAGAGAATGTGAAGGTGGGTGGAAATCAATGGTCTGTCAGTAATTTTGCAAGTTTTCTCCAGGTTTTCAAGAGAGAACGGGTAGAGTAGTTTTGCTGACACTGCAAAGCTTATATGACTTATTCTGATATGTAGAACCATTTTAATACAGCTTTTCTGGTAGAGTTGTGTAATCACTATTTAAGTATTTACCAAAAAGGTAACTAGAGCTGGAATTTAGAACTAATAGCGTAGTATAATATATTTTCCACTACAAATATGAATTTATCATTTTGAATAATCTCTGCATGGGTTTGGGTGATGATTTGATTAATATTTTAAACATACAACAAACTTTCACCAGAAGTTTTATCTCCCTTCTACCTATCAACCAACAGTTCTAATAATGAAAATGTTGTAATCTTGTCTTGCAAGAAAAGCAAGTGCTTAAAAAGTTCAGATAAAACTGTGAAAGCACAGAATTTTTATTTATTTCTTTTCCCAGCAGACAGCTTTTCTATGTTCTTTTTATTGTATCTTATTTGTTAGAATATGTTTTTTGAATAGTTTAATGGGAAAAATATGCCAACATAAAACTGTTCCCATTGTGGTCTGTTAAAACCAGTTTAGATCTTGACTGTCCTGTTTAAAACTGAGTAGATTGTACTTGTAGTACATTTTGCTTTCATATATCAGGCAGTAGTTTTATTAGAGCCTTGAAATAATCCATACATGAAAGAATTATATTGTTATAGATTTATCAGGTGCTTGCATTGAGATGAAGTCACAAGATGATGCTTAAGTCACATCTAGCTGATGTTCTGAAGATGGAGGTGAAATATTTAGTTCCTAAGCTTTCAAATATGAAGAGATGGATCAAACGGTGGAAAGTCATAAAGTTCTTCAAAGCTGAATCAGACACAAGTCCTAGGTTTGAGACTAGGGTTCAGGTAGTTTGAGCTCCCTGGCTGTACCATCACTTCCTGGAGAAGAACGATTGCCCAGCAGAAAACTCATCAGGTAGCTGTCAAATGATGAAGGATGTAATTGGTTGTGGTGGGTTGACCTTGGCTGGATGGCAGGTGCCCACCAAGCTGCTCTATCACTCCCCTCCTCAGCAGGGCAGGGAGGAGAGAAAATAAGATGGAAAAAACCTCATAGGTCAGGATAAAGGTAGTTTAATAAAGTGAAAACAAAGGCTGTGTATGGAAGCGAAGGAGAACAAAAGATTTATTCTCTACTTGGCACTTGCCGGAAAGTAAGGCTTCAGTACACATAGTGGTTGCTCCAGAAGACAAAAGTCATAATAATGAATGCCCCCCCTGCTCCTCCTTTCTCTTAGCTTTTATTGCTGAGCAGATGTCACTTCATATGGAATATCCCTTTGGTCAGTTTGGGTCAGCTGTCCTGGCTATGTCCCCTCCCCAAATCTTGCCTACCCCCAGCCTACTGGTGAGGGGAGAATGTTGGAGAGACAGCCTTGATGCTGTGCAAGCACTTCTCAGCAGCAGCCAAAACACTGGTGTGTTATCAACACCTTCCTGGCTACCAATACAAAGCACAGCACTGTGGGGGCTGCTATAAGGAAAATTAACTCCGTCACAGCCAGACCCAATACATTAGTGTTGTATTTAAATCTGATATTTCAAATTTTTCATATGCAGGTTTTGATTAAATCTTGCTTTTTTTTCATGTGTAGTTTCTGAGGTGTAATATTTGCTTTACATTCTTAAAATAAAAACTCTTCATTCAGTGTCTCATCATTTCACATCCCTGTTGTTGCAACAGTTTGCAGCGTTTCATCTTGCTCTGCCCTTGGCTATCTGCAAGGCTGGAAAGACAATCACATCTGTTCTACATAGAAGAGGCTTTAGACAGATGCATTTGTGCCTGTTTGACACATAAGCTTGTATAAATGCCTGTTTACTATGTATCTGTGTGTGTATATAATTAGTGTAGTATATATGTGTATAGACATATATGTGTGTGTATACATATATATGTGTATATCTGTAAATGTCTGTGTTGTAAATATATTTGTTTAAATGTCCAGATGCGTAGAAACTGTTGCACATTTTGTAAGTCATTGCAGAGAGTATGTATAGTTTAAAAGCATTTTCCTACTACTTTAAATTCTCTAGAGGCTTCAAGCCATTAGAACTAATTTTGTTAAAGTAATTCTGATGGCTGTGTATTAATGATGAAACATCTTTGGGTTTTGTTTTTATTTTGGTTTGTTATTTGTTATTCTTTTTGTTACCTGCAGACTATTAGTGATGACTTCACTTGCTCTTCCATCTGCTAAGGGAAAGAATGGTTGGTTGAGAACTAATGTTTGAGGACACCACTACAAGACTTGTTTAGCAAGGATCCTTCCCTTATTGTTTGCATGGTCAACATTTTGACCTAGCCAGTTTTTATTCAATTAAGGCATACTTCATTGATTTTTTGCTTTCTTGTAGTTTCTTCATCAAAATTGTGGGCAACACTAGTTAGATGGTTTGTAATCAGTTGCAAGGACATTAAAAATACCAAGTCAAGAGCTATTTTTCATACCATCATGATGTGGATTAGGTGTATTATGGATTAAGTAGTGCTTTAGGAGCATTCAGAATGCAAGGAAAAATTTCGTTTCCCTGAGGCTTGAAGTTTTATTCAGGCCAGTTTTGAGTGTGGATGAATGGGAGAGGAGAAGATACAGCATCCAGAAAACTCTGTTTGGATTAGCTGCCCTGCGGCTGTAGCAGCTCTGAGCCAAAATTTGTGTCACCACTCTGGTGTGCTGGCTTTTCTGGTGACATGATGCTATTCATGCTAATGCCCCTGGCTTCTGAAGGGCTGTCTAACGGTGTGGGACCTGTGCTGGTGCTGCAGTGACACATTCACTGCAACATGGTAGAATCTTTATCTGAACAAATGCTAAAGGGGTGCACAGGTGTTTCTCCCTTCTTGAAATACCCAGGCCTTTCCACAGAAGTAAAGTAGGCTCCCAAGGCTCGTTTGCTCAGGTTTTGTTCACTGCACCAAAAAAAGGTGTAGCTCCTTCTGTTTCTTGTTCATAATTAGTCCTAAAAGCAGTTCAGCCACTATGACAAAAAGTTTAGCCCGACCTGATAAACTGTGCTGAAATCCAAGTAGCATGCCTGAGCTGATTCATCAGAAGTTCAGATTCTCCAAAGATAATCAAGAACACACTTGAATGATTTAAAAGAAGATGTTGAATTACGCAGAACTTCTGAGTTGCCTGGCGAGACAGGTGTCGCGCTATATCAAACCTGACACTGAAATGAGCTCCCGTGGATGAGATGATGCATAGACATAGCCTTTATTTTGGGATCAGGCCGGGCAACTTTAAATAGTTACCTAAGCTAAACAAATGTGTTAAGTACAGATTGTAGATCACCACGCAGTAATTCCTCTGTCAGACTAGCTGCTTCTGTTGGCAGGAGAGCATGGTTGTGGAAGCTTTTAACATCAATAGTTCAGTAAAGGTTGCAAAAGATGTCAAGACTGGTTCAGTGAAATACTTGTATTTCACTGCTTAGGAGAGGGTGGGAAAAATATAAAGATATGTATTCCTGAGTATAGTTTCTTACCATTGTCACTGCCCCAGAATGTTCTGCACCATTCAGCTCAAGAACTAAAAATTATCTTTTTTCTTACTCTATCACCTCAATTATCTTTTTTCACAAGTCTTGGTTAGAATCAAGGAGCATAGTGTAATAGAGAAAGAAAAGTAAAAGATTCTTTTTTCCTAAACAATGCAAATATCCTAAAAGGATAGACAAATACTGGGCTTGCTGACATAGTGAAATATTTTGCTTTTGGTCTAAGTAATTAGTCAAAACCCCAGTGCCATTAAAAAACACAGCTCCTGAGCTTGCCCAAGATGGAGAAGAATGCCTTTCAAAAGTCCAGGAGAGATAACAAAAAACAAAGATCTGAGAAGCAGTCAGTAAGCTCTATTTCCACACCCTCCCCTCCCCCTCTCACCCCCAAATTTTGACCACAGTCAAAATTAGTCGTTAGTACAGTACTGTATAGTATGCAGTGATAGTCCATTTTTAAGGTGTTCTGTGCTACTCATTCTGTTCAGAATCTCATGACTTTTTTTGCATGTAAAGAAGCTATGAATTTCAGTGATGGGTTATATTTTTTTGTTTGTTTGTAAATTTATACTTTTTACTAGCTTTCTGCTTTTAAATCTGTTCCATGAGTTATCTTAACTCTTCTTTGTAATCTCCTCTAGGTTTGTTTTTTTCTGAAAACTCGATGTTTCAAGATCAGCATTGGTGGCTAAATGAGAGAGTTGACCATTTTTTAAGCATAATGAAAGAGCAATGTGTGTATTTCATCTTTCTCCCCTGCAGTCTTCTCCCTCCATCAGTCAGCATCTCAGGAGGAAAGTTTAGAACAGCCTATGCAGTTTTTGTTACCAAGCTAATGTGGTTCTAAAAAGTACCGTTGTATAAATGAAGGCTATGTGGCCCAGAGTGTGGTAGTGAAGCTGCGACTGTGCTGTGGTTTCTGCTGTTGTTCTTCCTAACCAATCTCTTCAACACATTTCCAAACTCAGCTCAATACCTGGTTAGATCCCTGAAGTCTTCTGGGTTTTTTTAGATTGTAGCAGTTGAAACTTGCACAGCTTTTACCTGCAGCTGTATGAATTGTTAGGGGTGAAACATTTCACTTATCCTGAAATAAGTTTTGCTTGTCCATTGGGGAATGTTTGAAGGGGGAGATGACCAAACTAGTAGCTGTGAAGGTCTAGAAAGATGTGTTATGAGCAAAATTAATGCAAAGCAAGAAGTGACATGTTCCCTTTTCTCTTGGTAGTCTGATGATTATGGCAATACTTTCTGTCAGACGAAAACACAGCAGCTACATTGCAGTAGCGCTCTCTGGGATCACAGAAACGCGTAATGTCCTGCTGAGGTGGTTTTCCCTACATGCAGGAAGAACTGGTTATCTCTGGGGGAGCAGCCTGGAAAGCAGCATCATCATTTGTTCTGAGAGGTGGCACATATGGCTCAGGCATCCTCAACAGCCTGCATCTATGAAAAGTCCTGGTCTTTTATACTCTTCCTCACACTGTGTGAGACTATTTTCCCCAGTATTTAAGGTGACTGAAACCGTGCTTTATGTGTACAAATGTTTTCCGAGGTCTCATTTTACCAGCAGTAATAAACAGAGAAGGGGCTGGTTGTTTTGAATCGAAAACCTGGCATGGGTATCAACCTTCATTGCATCTGGCTTGGATTAGTTGATGTAGTCTGAATAGTTTCAGGTTGAGGCTTTCTAAAAGTCATACCCATGTATGCTGCACCTGTGGAGTGACTTCTACATTCTGTGCTCAGTGCTGCAATGCTTTGCCACTGAAAAACATACAGTCTGTAAATAACCCTTTTCCTTAATAGAGGATTGAGATGGAGAAGTGGCTTCTAGGTGGGTGTTTGGAAAGCCCCTCAGCAGGACACTGTTTATCTGTGAATATCATCCTGTAGCCTACATCCACATACAGCAGTCAGTGCCCTCTTGGATGTGGTCCAGGTACATTGTACTGTCTGTACACCTGTGTCTGGCCTTTTACAGATTTGGTAGTGTCTATGCCCTGAGTTTATCAGTTCTTGTGGATTCAAGGTATCTAGAGCTTAACAGTCTTTGTGAGTCTTTCACACTCCACCCTTAGTGTCGCTGGCAAGGTGTTAGCTGCACAGACTAAGGACAACTCTAGAGCTCTGTTATTGTAAGTATTTGTGACCTGTTTGTGGTCTGTAACTTGACAAACACTTCTTTTTTCTTTCTTTTTTCCTCAGCTGTGTGTGTTTCTTTTTTTGGTGTGTGTGATTTTTCTGTTTATAAAAAAAGAACCCAAAAAATTGTGCAGTGGAATAAAAATTAACTTCAGGGAGTGAGCTTGCATTAAGTACAGGGAAGCACATGAGTGCCTCTTACCTGCTGGTTCATATACAGCTTCCTGTCACCTTTTTTTTGTCAACAGTTTTTCCATTAATTTTAACTATCAGTTTTGACTTAAAGCTTTGATGTCTTCTGGGTTTTTTCTGCTTTGCGCACGAGTCCTGTCCCTCTGTGTAAATATGGCAGCCATTGTCATTCTGTGGCCCTTGAGCTAATAATGCTAGAAATTTTCATATGGTTCATTCTCACAAAAGGTTCCTTTATTTTTTTCATTTCTGACTACTAGGCTGGCAGGGACTATCAGAACTGTCTGTGGTTTTGACCCTGTTTGCCTAACACTATCTTAAGGCAGAGGGAAGGAAAAAAAAAAGAAGATGGAGGATCTAAAGATACCCAGGAAAGCATTAAAAGAACTGTGTTTAATCAACATACATACAAAAACATCTTCATAGATCTTAAAATTAGTGGTTTTGAATGTAATTCACCTGCCCTTTTCTGATTTCAAAATTAAAAAATTATATTCCTTTTTGTTTTCTTTCCTCATATTTTTAGGGACTGTGATGAAGGAACATGCAAAGACAAATCTAACATTTTGTATGCTTGGGCGAGAAATGCTCCACCCACCAGGCTACCGAAAGGTATTGTGCCTTTAATATGAAGTTCCTTTGTACAAGGGCAGGGGAGAGAAGATGTGGAATTAAGCACCTGGCATGTCTAGGAACTTCCTATAATATTTTTATTATGTCTAGTTGATGGAAACTGTATAAACATCAACCTCATAACTATGAATATATTATGCTAGCTAATATACTTGGGGTTTTTTTGTCATCCTGTTTGCTATAACATTATGGGTTTCAGTAGAGGGGAAAAAAGGCTAAGGGAGAGATGATGGTCATACTATAATGCTTTATTTTTATATAGCATTAAACTTGCATTTCCTACTACATGTTACTATTTATATATCTTTCAGTAGCACACAAACCGCATTAAAATATTTTTGTGTGTTTGGGAGAGCACAAACAAGTTCAGTGTAAACATTGGGTTTTTTTCTGTGTCTTAAGTGTACTTGACAATTTTATGTGCTTTTCATTTCTCAATACTTTGATGTGGTTGAATAACATGTTTATATACCTATTTTCTTGTATCATAGATTACTTCACTGAATTCAGTCAAAATTTACTAAGCTACTCAGAGTGGTATGTCTGGAATACAGGGAGAAGTGGTTCTTTCTAATAACCACTAAGAGTTCTAGAAATATCTACCATCTATACAGCCTCAGTCTGAAAATACCTGGAATTCTAAAAATTTTTTCTTTTATCTTTTACTCTCTCCTTTCAAAACCAGGAGCAGTGCACAGTATCATAAAGAAGTTTATTTCTAATAATCCATTCACTTATCAGCATGAATGTTATTCGATTTTGTTATCAGAATGTCAAGTTTAAAAAAACATTGTTTGAAGGATTCTATGGAAGCCTGATATTTGCTTTGCTGTTAAACCCCAGCTAGTAATAATTTTCTTGGCTCTAAGCTGTTCATAAATACAAGGTTTGTGGAGAGGGTTCATAATACTACATTTGTGCACAGAGAGGCTGCAGTCCCATTTATAAGAAGGCTTTGCCATGGGCAGTGTTTAATCTAGTGGGATTCACTGACCGAATAGGAAGAAATTGCTTTCTCTCTTCTTTTGAAGAGCGTTCATTGTAGAATCAGTTTAGAGAAATCCCTTTTGGTGACGGTGATATTTTGCCATTTCATTATTTCAAATTATTTCAAATTCTTCCATTTTCTTCTGTGCCTGTGCTTACTTCTGTCAACAAGTAACATAGCTTCATAAATTCCACAAGATTTTTTCTGCATACAATATTAATTTACATCTCAAAATATTTTACTGCAGTTCTTATTTTTTTCACTCTCAGTGTGTTCTTAGTAAGTCAGTGTTAATCAGTTTATATCATTCACAGGTTGTATGAGAAATTAAAGTTTACCAAATCCTACAAGGCTGGTAAAACTTGATTTTTCCAATTTTTTTTTAATATAGTTGTGTATATATATAAAATCTGTATTCATATTCTTGGACTGAGACAATTCTCTACTGAATGCAGATATCTGTTCATTAATAGCTAAATTGTGGTCCTAGCTTCTTAGTCTGTTTGGGAACGTGTGTTGTGATGGTGGTTTTCCCAGTTTTCAGGACATCGGTGTCTCTGAAATATTCTACCCCTTCACTCTTAAGTCATTACATTGATTTGTATTTTTAGATATGGTCAGCAGTGATGAACCATCTTACATTTTAGTGTTTCTGAAAACAATGCATTTTCCTTCTCTTAGGTGTTGGATTCAGAGTTGGAGGAGAAACAGGTGGCAGATTTTTTGTGCTCCAGGTACACTATGGGGATATCAGTGCATTTAGAGGTATGCATTTTGGAAATTTGTTCTGTAAGTTTTATCAGTTACAGCGTCAAAAGTATTTACATTACCTGTAGAAGAAAATTTTCCTGTTAGTGACACTCACAAAGGTAAAGATTATTAAGCATATTTGTAATAAACTATGTATGTTAACTTGACTTGTTTATAAACTTGCTTTATCTCTATAAATGTTTGAAAGGTGAACAGATTTCTTTTCTTCAAAAAATGTAAAGTAAATTGCTTAAAGTAATGAAGAAGCAGATTAATAATTTTAAGTGTAGGAAGAAGCTTGTTTTTCCCTGTATAATTCAGTGTGTTCTTTAGGAAAGTTGAAACAAATACCTGTGAACACCCTTAACCTGTCAACTTACTTGAATAGCTGGTGAGAAAGATGACATACACTGGTCAGTCAATCACAGGAACTGTGTTTGGAAAAAGTTGTAACTAGTGGAGACGGTGTCTTTTCATATTAAAAAAAAAAAAAAATTAAACACTCTTTTCAAGCATGGCAATATGCTTGTTGTTGTCAGGGAGTGTTTCATAGAATCACAAGAATGGTTGAGGTTGGAAGGGACCTCTGGAGGTTATCTGGTCCATCTGCCCCTGCTCAAGCAGGGCCACCTGCAGCTGGTTGTCCAGAACCATGTCCAGGCAGCTTTTGCATATCTTCAAGGATGGAGACTCTACAACCTCTCTGGGCAACCTGTGCCAGTCCTCATTCACCTTCACAGTGAAGGTGTTTCCTGATGTACTCAGGGAACCTCCTGTGTTTCAGTTTATGCCCATTGCGTCTCGACCTGTCACTGGGCACCACTGAAAAGAGCCTGGCTCCATGTTGTGGTTTAACCCCAGCCAGCAACTAAGCACCATGCAGCCGCTCACTCCCTCCCCCCCCCCCCCCCCCCGGGGGGGGGGGGG
>JAVJGG010000074.1:26429879-26459394 GCA_035590195.1 Aviceda cuculoides | reverse complement strand
CTTGTTGAACTCCGTGAGGTTACTGTTAGGCCATTTCTCCAGCCTGTTGAGGTCCCTCTGGATGGCAGCATGACCCTGGTTTATCAGCCACTCCTCCCAGCCTGGTGTCATCAGCAAACTTGCTGAGGATACAGTCTGCCCTATCATACAGGTCGTTAATGAAGATATTGAACAGGACTGGACCCAGTATTGACCCCTGGGCTACATTGCCAGTTGCCATCCTCCAACTGGACTTCACACCACTGATCACCACACTCTCGGCCTGACCATTCAGCCAGTTTTCAATCCACCTTACTGTCTGCTAATCCAGCCCATACATTATAAGATTGGATTAATGAAATTTGGACTTCATTAATGCACCTGGAGATACTGATGATCTGAGATTTTTAGGGACAAAATTAATTTTTTTATTTATTTGTGTTTCATGTTGTACTTTGTTCTTTAAACCTGAAATGTCTTGTTCTGACACCTTTGAGATGCATCAGTTCTTATTTTTACTCTGTGAATCATGTCCTTTGTGGAGTTCTTGGGTTAAGGCCTCTCTGAGCTTTAAGATCAAAAAACCTGTGGGTCATCATTCTCTTGGAACTTGGCTGCGATACACTACTGCATAGGATTTAAACAAGAATGTGAAGTTCCTCATGGGGTAAATGATAATCAAAATGTTGGACTTGAAAGAAGAAGGGGGAAGTAAGCTGAATAACAGCAAAAAATTAAGGGTGGAATATGTATTACATCAATAGTTTGAGCTATGCCCATGGCCTCTGAATCCTTCTGCAGTACCATGGTAAATGATCCACAGGCTGTACTTGGTTTTGAACAGAGAGGTTACCCTGTAGCTGGCAGCTTCCTGGTGTCATGCAGCCTCTCTTCTGTACACCTCTGGAAAGGTTTGGGCAATACTCATCTAGAATTTTCAGCAGCACTGAAGCTGAAGGTATGGTTTCTACCATGATGTGAAGATATAATGTAGCATAATGGCAATAATGGTAACTGAGGAGGAGGAGGAGAAGAAGAAGGAAGGAATAAACTGAGTGTGCCAGCACCGTTTAAATGGAGCACATATCCAAATGTGCACAACTGAAGTTGAAAGAACTGATTTTCGTGAGACAGTTCAGATGGACCCGCACAGCCCATGAGAGTCTTCGCCTGCTAAAATCACAAATAATTAAACTTACAAACCTCTAAAGAAAGCATGTTAGTTAAGAGCCTGCTCTTCATTATTGCTTGGGGACAGTGAGAGTTCTCACTGTTCATTTTCACTCTTAAGTATAATTTACGTGTAGGTAGTTATTAATAAAAAAAAAGAAACAAGTGAGATCCATAACCTCCATTGCACATTAGTTGAGGATGTGTTCAGAATTTTTTATTAGTAAATTAACTTGGTAGTCAAAGCTTCTACTGAAAAAATCCACTTGCCCACTTAGAGAAACCGTAGTGAAATAAGTTAGCACGTGAAATTAAAACTTAATTTTACACCAACACGCTCCCTGCAGCAGAGTTCCTTATTTTTTGTCTAGAAATCTGTGCAGGACTCTAGAGTAACCAATGTCATAGATACAAGCCTGCAAAATTATGAAAGTTTAAGAAGTGTGAACTGATAGGACTATAATTTAGGAGATGATACTAGTGTCATATACTGTTTCAGCAGTTAAAAGAGTATGACAGAATACCCTCTGGTTTTTTTCAGTGCCTTTTACTAGATAGTCTGCTATCTTATTTTTAAAGAGAAAAATAATCTACCTTTTCTGCTGGTTTTGTGAGAAAAAAATGTTTTCAGTGTAGTCTGCCTGTGAAATTCCAGTAGAGAAAAATATAATTTAAATCTCCTAATAATTTAAATGTCCTAAACCTTGATTCTGGTGTTCAAGGATATTGAACACGTGACCTTCAACCAGTCATACAGGTATTTTTAAACTTCAGGAATGATGTAAAGGCAGGTTTTCTGTATGAATGAGATGTCTGTTGATAACTGTGGCTTGTCAAAGTATAAGAATACAGTCGTTAGAGTTTATATGTAAGCACATGCAGTTGTTGCAATTTGGAACAGAGGACAAATGATGAAATAGTCAGTTAACTGATGCTTTCAGTAGCACATCAAAGATTCAGAAGCACTGTTCAGAGTTTAATTTTCTGACTTACAAGTCATTGCAAATATAAAATATTTGGCCTGTGGTAGTAATTATTTATATATTAGCACCCAATTCTACTTCCTACCAATTTGGGGAGAAAAAATGTCACAGTTAAAATTTATCAACTCTCATTTTCAACTCTTTGTAAAAAGGATATTTCTTCATTTTATTAACTGGTTATTAAACTAATTCTCCTTTCCTTCCCTCCTTAGCTATAATCCAGAGCTAACTATTCATATTTAGATATGCACTTTATGCTCAGGTATCAAAATAAAACTTATTGTGTCTTGTCTAAAATACATATAATTTAAAAAATAAGCTGGAAAATGAAAAATAAATTCTATAAAAAAATTGAGGGTATGTGCAAAGAACCGTCTTAGAAAAATAGTAATTGCTGTATTTGACTTTCTTCACTTTTTATATTTAAAAGCAAAAATTATTTTGGTTTGGAGTTATGGTCGATAGTATATACAGTTATGGAACAAGTAAAATGTTATCAGAAGTCTGTCTTTTTTATATATTCATAAGTGTTTAGGGTTCAGATTCAAATTAAAGTAAATCTAGCCATCTGGAGATCTATAAAGGCACCCAGTCAACTTTCAGGTTGGGCTGTAGGGATATGCAATGCAGTTGTCACACTGTTCTTGATTTATTCTTCCATATAAGTGCCTTCAAATCTGATTTTAAAAAACGTGGGGTTTTTTTCCAATCCTTAGAGTTTCTTTTTTTCCTGCCCTCCCTATAAACAAAGACTAATGTTGTTTCTAACTGACCATACTATTATCTTTGTCCTTTCCGGCACATAAGAGAAGATAGATGTTATCCCCAAGAATCAATGTAATTAAAAGTTATCAATAATAATCTCTTTTAACTTGTTCTGTATGAAAGGTAATGACATTCTGTCATTTTCTATGTGTGTTGCTGTTGCTTTTTTTTGAAGCAATTAATGATTTTTGTCACTATGCTTGGAGCAAACTTTTGGGGAATTCTTTAATTTTTGTTCAACTTTGGCTCCTTTCTCATTCCCTTTCTTGTTCCCTCTCTTTTCTTGCACAAGGAATGCATAATATTTGTGTTCTCAGCTCCTTCTCCTAACCCCCACTTCTTCAATGGGAATAGATATATTTCTTCCCGCTATCATTTCCTACAAGAATTATGTTACACACATCACATATAATATCACAGACGTACCTGCTTTTGTGAGAGGGATGTAGGGTTCTTAGTTTTGGGT
The DNA here is from genome assembly GCA_035590195.1 of Aviceda cuculoides. Lineage (NCBI taxonomy): Eukaryota > Metazoa > Chordata > Aves > Accipitriformes > Accipitridae > Aviceda > Aviceda cuculoides. The sequence continues at coordinate 26,456,031 of JAVJGG010000074.1, read as the reverse complement.
TTGTTTGGGGTTTTTTTAGTTGGGGAGGGTAATTAATTTTGGCCACCAAGCTGGTAGATGTCTTAAAAATAACTGTTTTCTTCACAAGACTGTGAATTGTAAGCTGTCATTTGAATTCTAGTCTTATTTGACCACTGCATTCAGTGCACTTCGCTTTGATAACCGGAAGGCTTAACATTGGTGTCATGAATCAAATTAATTTTGCTTATTCCCAGATGTTCATGTTTATGATACATTATGATACCCTTTTAGCAAATCAGTCATCTGTGACCTTTACAAGGTATTTATTTGTTAAAAAAATTATACTGGACCAGGATCAACAATTGTTTGTCTCTTTTCTATTTGGAAAGTAAGTTGTGAAGATGGCACTGGGGAATCTGTGGTTGCATTTTGTTTTTCACAAACTGAATAAAGGTAGAGTCTCATTCTACCTTTTACTTGACTTTTAAAGAGCATGTGGCTGAATTGATTTTGGATGAGTGAACAGATCAGCAAGAGCAAGCACCTTGACTCTCATGAAAAAAACAAATTCAGCTAGTGTTCTTTTATGTATCAGATATTAGGTATCAATACTGAATGCAACATACTGAATTTGTCTCTTTCTTTACCAAGGCTTCAAGTTCATTTTTATGCTACATATCTTTGTCTTTTTAAATATAACTTCTACAAAGGTAATTCCCAGTGGGCATTAGCTTTGGAATTGCCTTGCTCAGAGGTTGTGCTCCAGCTTTGAGGCTACTTCGTATCTTTAATGAGGCAAAGCCAATCCTGAGACCATATGTGGAGTTTCTGGTACAAAACAAAGGGCTGACTTTGAAATAACAGGGGGGTTGGAGCTTCATAAATAGCACCACTCTGTTAGAGTGAAAGCTTTTAAGTGTTCTAGTAGCCACGTACGAGTGCTATACTGTTACAATTAAATATTAGAAACAGAGCAATGAAGAAGCTAAATAAATAGTTTGAACAGTGTGTTCTATAATTTGTAATCCATGTACCCAGAGTGCAAAGAAAATAGGTTTTGAAGAGTGTTTATTTTTCTAATTCTGAGTAAAAAACCACAGAATTTTAAGTATCTAGGAAGCCCTAGAAGTCTCAACTTCTGTGGCAGATTATCATATATGTAACTAATGAATTCAGGACTGTAGATCTGGATAGACAGACTGGCAGGAAGCCTGTCAGGCTCTCATTGGAAGTTTTATCAAAATCAGCCTACAGAAAGAGAATTGTTTCTGTGCAGGATAATTTGGCTTCTCTTCAGTTATCAGTGTTTCATTTAACAAACTGTGAGTGTTTCTACTATTTGAAATATTTCTCTTAGAAAAAATGGTTAACAGGAGTAGCATGGGAGATTGTTTTTAACTAATTGAAGCATTATTAGCAGCTAACTTGGAATTACCATTACAAATTTGTCATGTACCGTTTTCAAAAATTATGTATTTAAAATCTGAAGCCAGTGTTAGGCTTTAACATGCACCATTGACTTTGTTTGACATAGATAAATAAAAGCAGATATTATTTAATACAATTGTTATATTTGCACACCACACAAAAGGCGGTCATAAGGTCATAAGCACAGCTTCTATTGTCATTTGAGTTAGAAACTCTGCATGGAAAATTGGCTTTCATTTGAACCTGTTTCTGATGTTTATAAAAATGCATTTTCCTGTCTTTGCCACATGGCAAGTAGTAACTAGTAACTTCTTTGTCCCAGAGCAGTGCATAATTGCCAAATAGCTGAAACAAAGAAATCACCGTAGTTAGATCAGCTGGACTTACAGACTGGAAATGAGACTTTAAGGTTTTGTTTGGTTTGTGCATTGTTTAAGGAAATTTTTGCTTAGGTCACACAGCAAAGCTCGGAAAGATTTTGCACCAGTAACTGGTATGACCTCGCTGCTGTTACTGTTCTTGGGTGGAGGGTTCAGCAGCTTTGAGTGTTTCAAGGAGGTGAGCTGTAGGAGGGAGAATCAAGGAAAGAGCATTTCCAGCATACCTCTGTAGTTGTTAGGAAAATGTTTAGCTCAGTCATGGCTAAATATAACCAGAGACAAAATTATAATGTGCTGTAGGAATTTCTTAAAAGTCTAGACCAATATATGCATCCAGATTCTGTGCCAGAAGTTGATTTATATTTTTCCCTATACTGATTAATAAGATTACATTGTATAGTAGCAATAATAACTTTCCCATTGTCTTCAGTTCATTTTGAAATTGCTTAATTTGGATGAAAATACTGAATGAAAATCTTTTCAATACTCTGAAAATTTAAATAGTGTGAAAACACTTTAATATTGGCAAACTCAAATATACTGGAGTCATTTCCCTCCTACCACTGCACTACTTTTAAGAGCCACAACGACATAGTAAGGGTTAAATTTTTCAAACATGACTCGTGTTTGGCATATGACAGGTTTGGTTTTATTGTTTTGGGATAGTTTTTCAGCAGTGTTTAAAAGACAGTTGATGTTTTCAACTGCAAATTGCAAAACTGAGAGCCACAAAACTACCAATTGCATTTTAAATTTTATTACTCTAAGTAATAAAGTAAAATGTTCTGAGAGGAAGCAAGCATTTCCCAACTTCCATTAAAATTGATGTAGTGCAAACTTTCTAACAATGTTAAACTTATTAAAGCTGAGTTATGCAGCACCACATGTGTTACATGAATAGCCAAAAATTTAGTAAAAAAATTTAGTTTGAAACAGGGAAGGTGAGGCAAAAGAGACTTCACAAAGACCTTTATAGAAAACATAGAGGTTTTGAGATTGTGAGTGAAGCTTCCTACAATGAAGAGTAGAGGAGAATGACCAGAATATGCATATCTTGAACTTCTTCTAAAACCATGGACAAAGAATTTAATTTCTCTGTCTCTTGAATGTTTTCCTACCATTCCCCTACCTTTACCCTAACAGCTTAGTCTTTCTGGTGCTTTTGTATTCATGACTTAGCCATTTGGAAGCAACATTTTTTATCTGTGATTGAAAACTAGTGGTTATTCTGGCATGGCATAACTTCAGTTTTTCTTTCCGTCTTTAGCCAATGCTGACCATATCTTGACTTTGTCATTTTTCCCTTTTCTACTCTTAGTCAGTCTTTTATTTGGTCCTATCCCTTCTCTCTCCTTCAACCTTTTCTCCTCTCCCTTTACCTCCCTCTGCCACCCCCTGCAGTGCATGTATTCATGGAAAGTTGTGGGTTTGTTTTTTTGTTTTTTATTCCATTTTTAAGAAGTAACTTTAAAAAAAAATTTGAAGACTATATTTTAAATGTACTTTAAAGACTGTTCTTTAAATCAGAGAATTTTTATCTCGAATTTTAGATTAATTTTTCAGTGTCTATTTTTCTGTACAAACATGCATGTTTGCATAAAAATGATATGTAAGAATGTATGTTGTACTGAAAATCTCTATTTTCTACAATACATTGTTTATTTGGCTGTTTTGTAGAACAGAGAAAATGTGGGTGATACAGCAGCAATAACTAGCTGACTAGCTTTGCATTTTCATGCACATGTACATAGTTTTAAAATACTTGTACTGTAATTGCAAGTGAACTTTGTCAGTACCCTCCAAACCCATATTCAATCCTTTATACAGACTATAGGTCCTGAACTCTCTCTGTTTGAGGCAATATTACATGTAGCTTGACACAGACAGTCAGAAATTCCATCTGCGTTGAATGGGTATGCTTTTGTTTCTAGATAACCAATAGAATTTTCAGCTGCTTTCCTTCTGATTCATTACACTTGGTTTCAAACATTCTCATAAGACATGGTTTCCAAACAATCAATGCAACTACAGTGGTGGGTAGTCTTGATGAAAGAGCTACTGTTCTAATTTTTCTTCTGCATATACAGTGAAGACTCCTTTTTTTTGTTATTTGTAAAAGTACAACTGTGATTTTCTGATTCAGATTTTTAATTACGGAAGTGTTTGTTGAGGCACACAGAGATGCAGAAACGAAGAATTCTCAAATGCCATGATGATGAGCATTATGAGAACCTAGTGAAATTGGGTTAGCAGGTTTTTCACTTGCGTAACATATGTACTAATTTATACATTTTGTAAAAACAGTAACTGTTTACTTTGTTAACATACTGAAAACAAGTTCTAGTATCAATGGTGGTAAAAACCAAACTGCATATTATCCCTTAATAATGAAATGTGGTGTGACTAAAATAGCTAATGTTTGAAAAAGTAAACTGATATTTCTTAATCTGTAAAGTCTCCCTCTTTCATTCCACTCTAGTCACTATCCTTTCTTCTGTTCAAAAGCACTGCTTTTTTCAGTTTGGAATCTGGCTACTGATGGGAGGAGAATCTCTCCCAAGTTACCACTTGTCAGCAGATCCACAGCTACTCTGGTGTCTTTCTTACCTGAAGCATATAGTTAGACGGTATTTTTTCAGCATTTTCTGTTCAGTTACTTTGGAGTTATATCCATCTTCTAACTACAGCTGTTTTTTATATGGATGTGAGAAAATGAAACTTTCTTGAAAAAGAATGAAGATTAAACTCCCAGATCACCAACTAAAATTAAGTAACTATCAAGATAATAATATCTTTAAATTAAAATGTGAAACATATTAGATAATGCTGATACAGTACATTAACAAATGAATTAACTACTTTTACTGTCCTTCTAGGATATCTAATGTTAAACAGAACCACTGTCTGTACTGGTATCTCAAGTTCACCTGTTGACTTTATTACAAGGGTTTCTGGCTGTTCCATTACTAATGGCTAAAATAATTGTTTTTCCACATATCTTTCATTTTTCTAACTTTTTTCAAAATACAGATTTGTTTGAAGCAAACCAGCCTTTTCTGCTATTGTTTTTCATCCACCACAGTTTTGCTCTATGTTAGGATTTTGCTACAAATGCAGCACTGTGGTGTTCAAGTTTGTGCAAATTGGGGTAATGTTTCCACAGTATGAAAATTTTACTGCAAACAGTGAGATTAAAACTTACTTTGTCTTCTGGTATATTTATACAGCAGAAGAATGTTGTTAATGTGGAATAATTTTGCATGGCTTCAATTGCTAATGATTAAACTGTTTTGTGATCTGTACAGATAAACACAAGGACTGCTCTGGTGTAACTCTACATCTCACACATCTAAAGTAAGTATCTTTAAAAACACTTATTATGATTTTTTCATTGGAACATAAGGCATGGAAACTCCTCTTTTAGATTCTTTTGAAAACATTTGAAATAAAAATAATACATACTTTGCAATATTAAGAATTTTGAAGCAATGTGACATCTGTTGGCAAAAATTTTCGTTTCTGCTAAGAAACTTGATAAAACGGTGCTATCAGTACTGAGTTAATCCAGCTTAAGAGGTTCATATTTAAAAATCTTGGACAAGGAGAACAATTATATAGAAGATCGTTTTGTCCTATTTCACATATGTTGTAGAAGATGCTTTAAAAATTGTAGGTCAGTATGAAAAAAAAAGGACAGAAAAGGAAGTGCTGTGTAGCAGCTACTTTCTCAGTAGACCAACAGTTAGAGATTAGTGGTGTTAAATGGTATTGCATATCGTGTCACTTGCAGTTGGGTTTTACAAAGGACATGTTTAGCAGAGCTTGGGTTTTGAATTACAGGCAGCCTTTGATTGCTGGAATGTATCTTATGATGTCTGTGAACACTGTAATACCACCAGGCGAGAAAGGTGAGTCATAATTCTACAAAGTGATTATATAATTTCAGCATCTGATTTATTTTTATTGCTTATTGTGGAAGAAAATTTAGCAGAGACTCACTGAATTGTAGGTGAAGAAATTAATTGCTTAATTAAACAAATGATGAAAAAAATAACTATAATTTTAAAATTGTATCATATTTACCGATGACTATGTTGGCAAAGACAATCAATGTTGTAGAAAACAATGTTATACAAAAGAAAAATTATCTGTGCAATACTGAAGTTTCTGGGATTCTTAAGAGTATTTCTTTGATTTATTTTTGTCTTAATATTTTACCAAAAAAGGCCTACCTATTTTCTTATTCCTCCATTCCACCAAAAAACCAATTTTTTTTTACTATTCTTCATCTGTGTTTGTCATTCATGCTATTTGTGATTTACTAAGAGTTCAGTTTTAATAAACGAATTTCCATCAGTAAGGAGCTGCTCTTTAAAGATTTTATTCCTATGTTCCTAGATGGTTAAAAGGTCAAAATCCTGAAAAAAACCATTGTAAAACAAAGTTTCCAAACAGTTTCTATCCAGAATCTTACTCAGTGGATTTTATGTGAAATTCAGCTTGGATAGTCCCAGTATCATTTCTTCAAGCTAGCATGGAATGTTCTGTTTTAAGGAAGTTGAACATTGACTTTACATTTTCCTATGCTATACTGGAATTTTAAATTAAATATCCGAGAACAACATTTGTCCCATTTACAATTTGCTGGCTAAATAGGATGAGGTGGTCAAATGCTCAGCTGACTCCAACTGTTTGGTGAATTCATCAACTTGAAATCTTTTTTAATTTGAATTGAAACTTATCATATTTTGATCTTCAATTTGAAAACATATCAAATGAATCCCTGCCCCTGAAATATTTGATCAATGCAGTTACTTACTTTTTCAGCTGGAGGGGTGAGGGAAAGGGGAATAAAAACATTTCCGTGCCTGTTGATAACTGCATTCTTGTGTTCAATCGAATTTGCAGTTCTTAAGTGAAGCATGAAGTTTGTTATAACAGGAAATAAGCAGGCAGTCCCCAGATACCTCTCAGAGAGGCATCAGCAGAGGCATTTCTCTGTAGGCTCTTCCTTATCTACTGTTACTGCACCTAACACAAGTACTAGCCTGCAGACATTGTCTGTACAGCACTACTCTGCCAAAGTCTGCATCTAACACTAAATCTTTAAGACTGAGCCTAGAACTATACAATCTTAAAATCAAGCCTTCATTATAAATTTTATCAGGTTAGAATTATATCAGTTTATTTTAATTTTCTCCTCAGTAGACTTATTTACCATAGCTATGTTTAAGTGTCCCTTAACATAGTCTGTAAGCAAATGTATTACTTTGTTGAATAGCAATAGTGTACACTGGAAAAAACTACTGAGTTTCAGCCCCATTCTGTGTGTACATCATCACACAAAGTAATTTTCAAGTGACTTGTACTATATTTTATTAATTTTTCTTTACAGATGTCTTGAGATAGACACTGCAGAAATATAAGATATTATCCAGTATCTTTTGAAATTATCTGTTGTCAGTGTAGGTATAGCTTTTGTAAACCACACTGAATGAAGTACAGTAGTGTAACTTTTCTCTGTTTGATAAATAATGTGTTTTTTCTTTGTTTATTGCTGTCATATTTTAACAGTGGTTGATGCAGACATTGCCTGTCATTACAAAAGGTTTCCAATGCACCTTTTTGCCTACAGAGTTCATACACACAGACTAGGTAAGAGTTTTATTGCAACATAGGAATGTCAAATAATTAACAGAAAAATGCTGACACTACAACATTTTTTTAAGAAGTATGTCTCATGTTCACATACGTATTGATATGTTATAGGTAAAGTAGTGAGTGGATACAGAGTGAGAAATGGTCAGTGGACATTGATTGGTAGACAGAGTCCACAACTACCACAGGTTGGTTGTTTTTTTAATTCTAACTGTAAGTTTTAATTACCTTTATTTAAAACTGAGAAGCTGAATTGGCCATGATGTACCCACAGATTTGCATCATGGTGTTTCCACTGGTATGTTTTGTTGTGCCACTGGAAGTGAATACTGCCAAGTATTATTAGGATAACATGATGCAAAAACCATTCTGAAATTACTCTTCAGATGTGTAGCACTGTCATTCCTGTATGTGTGTATATTGACGTAAATAGTATGAGACGCTTTCACTGATTGTGGTGAATCATCCTCTCTTTCAGGCATTCTATCCAGTAGAACATCCTGTAGATGTTAACTATGATGATATCCTAGCAGCTAGATGTGTGTTCAGTGGTGAAGGCAGAACTACAGAGACACGTATAGGGTAAATTTTCTCTATTTGCTCCATTTCCTAACCATTTTTTCCCAAGGTATTCATTACGTGCAGAAATGTATTCGTTTCGTGTATATCTTCCAAGATAATTCTAACAACTTTAAATTCTGCCAGAATGGTCTGTTTTGCTGTCTAGTCTGCTAAAGATTTAACTCTACAGTGTTCGTTGCCTTTAATTATGTGAATAATCATTTTGCTGAATTGTTCAGCACATTTCTTAGGTGAAGCTGTACTGCCAAACACCTTACTCAGATGTTGGGCTGTTCTGCACTTAGAGAAGGATTCAGAATATTAATTCTAAAAAATGTATTTTTTAATAAATTGAAGCTATTGACTTTTTTAAAACAAAATAATGAAGCTTCACAATTTTTCATTGTTTCAGAAAGAAAAGTTATGGAAGCTTATAACATTCTGATAAATTTTGACCCATTGTAGAATCTAATCTTAAAAAATCAGAAAAGTATACCAGCTGCCTTTTTTTGGTATAAAAATATACAGGCTTTTATGAAAAACAATAAAAGATTGCATCTCAGGAGAGGTTAAAGATTCAACACAAATTTATCAACTTTCAGTGGGTAGTTAAAATACTGATGAGTAGCAGCTGAAGCAAAATGAATTGTTTGAGAAGAGGCTTTACGAAAGTCGTAACACTAACAAAAATATATCCAAAACCTTAATTTAACTGTAGACCTTTTTTTTGCAAGTTCTTAAAGTTTCTGTCACATTTCTATAACATTCCCCAAAGTAGTTCCTGTTGTTGAATAATCCTTACAATTTAAGAAACAGTCCTAGCACAATTATGGTCTTTTCTTTCAGTGTACTAATATGCTTTCAACAGGGAAGTAATAGGAACAGAAATTAAAGGAAGAAGCAGAACTTTACATTTTTATTACATAATTTCTACCTATGAATTTTAAAAAACAATGCATAAACATTTTAGGCAAAACTATTACACAAAAACTGATGCATAATATGGAAGTGTGTCTGGTTGGAAAATATTTATCATCATAATGTGAAATGAATGGATGAAAAGGAATGCATTCACAATAATGCTGGGTATATGTAAAGATATACATCTAAAATAAATTAAATTAAATTTGTTTAAATCTTGGAAAATATTGCCCTAATGTTGCAATTGTCTTGCTCGCATTCAGAATGATTCATTGGTCCAAAAGAAATATTAAAATAAACTTTGAGTTCCAAATACAAACACTGAAAAAATGGGAAATGCAAATGTGAAAGGAAGGCTGTGAAATAATACATATCTGAGAAGGATCAGATCAAGTCTGCTTGCTCACTTTCCCGGTCTCTGTATTTAATTTTCTGCCTGTGTTTTTGTTTTTTCTTAAACTGTCTGAAAAAAAGATCTTGATTCCTTATGTGATTTACCTTTAATATGCACAGGAGGCAGAACTAAAACAAACTTAAACGTCACTTTGTCCATTCAGCTTTCCAAAGCTGATCAGTTAAAGCTTAACCGTTCATAATATATGCTGACTGTGGTTAAAATGTGACATATTCTCAATATTGTACTTTCTTAACTGTGTAATAATTTCTGTGACAGTTAACTAGTCCCTTTCATATGAATCAAGTGTCATTTTTGGCCAAGTCTATTACTTAGTATCTAACTTGAGGAGGGAGGATAGATGTTCTTGTTTTGGTTTTATACCTTCCTTACTGTGCTGTTTGTTTCTTTACACATTTGGTCTCGGTTTTTTTCATGTTCTTTAGTTACACTAACTGCTTTCCAGTATCTTACATTATCTAATGACTCCTGTGATTCACGCTAACCTTTTTCATCCTCTCCTAGTCTGAGAAATTAAATTATGTATTGAAGCATGCCTTTTAAATGTCTGCAGTTTGACAAACCAAGGTTCAGAAGTGAAACCTGATTTTGCTTGTGCAGTTGACTACATACAAGTTCAGGGTAATTACATGAGCACAGACTTGATATCTCTGGTGTAAAAAGGTGAGGCAGGAGTCATCTCTTCAGAAATTTAATAAATCGTCCATTTCAATTAGCTGGATTTCTCCTCAAGCGCAAAATTTTACAAATTAAAGGGTTGAATTATTCTTTGTCAAATAAGAAGGACATCAACTATTCCTAATTTATAAAGAAAGATTTCTTCTAATTTTTGCTAGACCAGTAAGTACTCCATGCAAGCAGCCACTGCAGTTTTATAACAGATAATGATGTTCAGAGTAGATGTTTGAGGTGATACAGTGTCAAGTATATAGCTTACCAGTCTAAGGGATATCAAAGAAGTGGAGCCCATTCAGTGTAAAGATCCTATCTTTGTAAAGGAAAGTGCCATTGGCCACGGTGGCTGCTCTTAACAGACAGAAAATAGTGCAACCTCTGTCTTTCCCTTTCGAAGTATATTTAACAGGTATTGTACCATTCAAGAGAAGGTTTATGTGCCTGGAGCAAAATGTTCCCATTCAGTATTTAAGATTCTTTAACTGCATTATCTTGCTTTTATATGCTAAATCCTCTGTTTAATTATGCTTCACCGTGTACCGTTAATATACCAAGATCTGGATACAGTTCTAGATATCTGTGGCAGTGGTGTGAAGGTACTTAGCAGGAATTTTTAAATTTTATTTCTTTTTAACTTGTGCATGAGCATTTCTACTTATTAAACTCATTCACAAAACAGGGTTTCTCAGGCGTTCAAATATCTAATGGAAGGATTCTGGGTTTTCTGTGAATTTACTAAAACTGTAGTTGACAGAATATTTTCTTTTTTTTTTTTTTTGGCTGTAAATATTTAAAATTATCAGCTTTGAAATGTTTAGACACATTCACATGTCAGGTGAAACAGAGTTCATGTGGGTTCCATATCCCCTTTTCTACTGGATTTTTAAAGAGCTGGCAATTACAGTGACAGATACTGGGAGTTCAGCAGTGACGTTAATGCTTTCTAAAAGCTTAAGCTGAGCTTGCCAAGTCAGAGTCTGATTTTTGTGGTCTCCAAGGGATGCTAAATTTTCAATGCATGGAAAAATACCACTTCCCCTTTTGAAACAGTCTCTTCTCCCACGTTCCCCCTGCCTCCCCTCTGGCTGGTGTCATTATTGTTGCTATGGTGAATAAACGAATGCTGCAGGATGCTGCTGGAAAAGTCAGTGCTGACGTCTTTTGCAAACAGCTAATAGTCCACCCCCATATCTTTTTATGAGTGTGGGCTCCTTGGTTAATTGTGAAAGGTAATTAAAAAATCTTAATGTAAACCCTTTATTTTATGACCCTTTATAAGTCCTAGCCTATTCGATTGTCAAATTTGTAGCTATAAATAAAAGATACCAACCTATATGGCAGAGGAAAAAAAACCAGAAACAGATCACAGCTGCAAAGAGGCACTGTATTGTCTGCTTCACAGAGTAATATTTTTCATAACAAATTATTTCTCCTACCAGCTTTTTTTTCTGTTGAAGACAGGCTTATGTAGCAGTACAGAAGAGCCTCTTCTGTTTCAAGTACGTGCACAACATTTATCAAAGAACTGAATTTTTCTAGTGTTTAATCATTCCTCTTGCACTCATGTTTTACTTACAGAAGCTTGTGATCAAATTATTCTCAAGATGGCAGTGCTATCTTCTCTTTAAGAGATATTTATGGTATCTTAATGTGTAATGAAATTAAGTTTTTCTGCATTAGAACCAGCGTGATTGCCCAATAAATGGATGCATTTGAACATGGGAGGGGGGGGAACTGTCATAAAAGATAGCTGCTGAAATGAAACATAGATGTCATTTGCAATGATTTTAAATTAGGTTTGCCCCAGATTGACAGAAAAGTATATGAATGGTGATGTAATGAATTATACAGTTCCGTCATTTCATCAGACCACATGCGTAGTTGATGACACATTGGGGACTATGAGGAGTATACTGGGAAAATGAGGAGGAAGAGCAGTTTAAATAGCTGATGCAATTTTCTGTAGAATCAAAACCAAAATGTTAGGAATTTCTGAGATGCCTGGGGAGTTTGTGCAAACAGATGTTCTCTAGTATAGAGAGAATGTTTTTATATTCACTGCAATGAAGCCCTTAAATGTTTTAGTGTGGGACTTCTAAACATTTCATTGCAACTTTTTAATATTCTGTTAAACAAGTTAGATTAATTGAATAACAGCTATATCCAGCTCATTTTTTCCTAACTGCTGCATCTTTTCTGTGTAGGGGAACAGCCAATGATGAAATGTGTAATTTTTACATTATGTACTATATGGAAGCCAAGCATGCTGTCTCATATATGACCTGCACACAGAATGCAAACCCTGAGATGTTCAGAAATATACCGCAGGAGGCAAATATTCCTATTCCAGTCAAGTCTGATATGCTAAAGATGACGCATGGACATCACGAAGGTGAAAAAAACTTGCGATCCATCTTATTCAAGTCGTTTTATGTTCACTGATGTGTTTGTCCATGTTGCTTTGATAGGCTAAATTTTCACAAAAAGGAAATGCAATTCTGGATAAAATTCCAATTTCTAATTATAGACCATTCTGCTCTTGTTTTTGGTGGAAATGTGTGCCATAGTCTTTTGTCCATTTCTTCCTATTGTCATCTTTCAATTTCCAACATATTTTTGTAGCTACATGATCTGTATACCCAAAAGATTGACTCTTTGATATGCTAAATATCAGTACTTTATATTAACAGTTTCTTAATATTTCCTTTATCTTCTATTTCCTACAAAGTTGAATCACAACTTTTCCATAGTTTTCTGGATCCCACTGCCTTGTTATGGAAGGAATCAATTGTTTATATTGAACACTAGTAGGCATGTAAGTTGCAGCAGCAGTATTAGCCAAAGTAATCTGACTGATACGTCTGTAGCAAAGTACAAATCTTAATTTTTTATTCCAGTTGTTTTACTGCTTCACTGTTTGGTACAACTACTGTAGATACATAAAAATACCAAATGTTCATTTCAGAAGGGCTTTCTTTCCTGAGTAGGAAGATACTCAATTCCATTCACATGCAGAGGTTAACTTCATATCCTAAATCCCTTTTTCAGAAACCAAGGGTACTGATAAAAGTTCTTTGCTGCAGCAGGCCAAAAAAGAAGAAGAGATTTTGCATCAGGGTATGTACTTGTTTATTTCTATGTCAAGTAAAGGACTCACTAATGTAAAATACTGATATATTATATCCTGCTTGTTACTGAGTTATGAAGGTTTTAATCTCTTTATCTTTAATTGAACTGATTTACAATGTTCTGTACAGCTAATATGATTGCATGCTGTATAAGAAATAATTTAAAAAATCAGTGTAATGCTGTTCTCTAGCCTTGTAGGTAAAATTTATTAGTGCATTTTAATCTCATCAGATTTTCCTGCTCTTGGTTTAACTTGCTAAAGATGGTTGTAATTTATCTATAAGTGCAATCCTAAAGAATAGACACAAAGAGTAGTCCTATGTATGTAACTATTCTATATTCTTTATGTAACTATCTATTAGCTCTTTGCCTATACCTCAGTTTGTATTACTATGTATGTATTAGGGAATAATGTGTTCTTATGCTGCAATATTGTTTGTACATGCAGTGGGTTGAGTGCAGGTGATGTTTTATACTGAATTATTTTTCACTGTGTTTGTGTGTATGTGCATATATGCATAACAACTCATGCAAAAATTTGTGCAGTACTTCGTTGCAGGAAAAAATCCATGACTATTATAAAGCTTCTCGAAATGTTCTGAATGTTATTTATGTTTCAGAGATATATTAAAATAAGACTGTAGTTTAAAGTTCTTGTGGCTGCTATGCTATTAGATAAATATCGTTCAAGATTTTTCTTGATTCTGAGGAAAAGACCTTGTCAGCTACAGTTTCATACTGTTTTCACTGAACAGTGTTGAGGTTCAAGGACTAAATACATTAAAGGCAAGTTTCCTTTTGCCCTTAATGAGAGCAAAGATTAGGCCAGCGTTTAGAGTTTTTGACAACAGCTCCCAGAGGGGTTAGAATTTCTATATACTCTGCCATTTTGCAGAGTTAACTCAAATAATTAAGCTACAGTTACATAAAAACTGTGTAAAAGTGTAAGAGTATCTTGACTGAAAGTACCTTAAACTACTAGAAACAAGATTTACAATTCCATATCTGAAACTTATCTTAGTCAATTCAAGATGGACTTTTTTAGAAAGAAATAGAATTCTAACTTTTTTAAGCCTATTCCAGAGCAGAGTGAGCTTGCTGCTTACGAATTTATATCAAGATTTATGCTGACAAGCTGCTTCACCCTTGTGTTACTAATAAGTGCATTAGCATTTGGTTGCAGATCTTGTTATCTGTGTGTTTATTGAATTTGTTAATGTTTGAAACAAAACGCTGAAACAAGGCCTTGTATTAAAATCTTTTTCTTTTGTCTTTGAAATGTATTTCAAAGCTACTTTTCTGCAATGCAGTCTTGTTTGCTGAGACCGCTATACATCCTCATCTAACATGTTTCTGTGGAAACACACTTCATTGTTTTGTCCATTTGAAATTAGTTCAGTTCATGATGAGAAATACGAAAACACAGTAGTTGCCATGAGAGAATTTTGTTTCATGTTCTTAATTGTTAGTTTAAGATAAATTCTCCCATCATTTACAGGAGCCTAGCTTCAATTTTACATTGATACAGCTCTAACTTCAGTTGAATTATATGTGTGTAAGCAAAAAAGGCAAAAGGAAAAATCAGATCAGGTTTGGTTTTATTTTTGTCTCCAAAGAGGGAAAATTGGGTGGCTGTTTTAGAAAGTGGGTTTTGATCCTACAAGCACATGACCACCTGGTAAAATACACTGGGAAAACCAGCAGCCAAAAGTGGTCTGCTAAAATGTGGCTGTAAAAATTACATTCAAATCAGAGTCTGATTTTGTTGCGTGGAGTGGTTTTATGTAATTGTGTTGTATTGTGGTTTAACCCCAGCCAGCAACTAAGCACCACTCAGCCACTCACTCACTCCCCCCCCACCCAGTGGGATGGGGAGAAAATCAGAAGGAAAAAGGTAAAACTCATGGATTGAGATAAGAACAGTTTAATAGAAGAGAAAGGGAAAAACTAATAAAGTTAATAATAAAATGGCAATAATAATAAAAGTATTGGAATATACAAAATAAGCGATGCACAGTGCAATTGCTCACCACTCGTTGACAGATGCTCTGTTAGTTCCCGAGCAACCGATCCCCCCCAGGCCAGCTCCCTGCAGTTTATATACTAGGCATGACGTCCCATGGTATGGAATACCCCATTGGCCAGTTTGGGTCAGCTGCCCTGGCTGTGTCCCATCCCAACTTCTTGTGCCCCTCCAGCCTTCCTGCTGGCTGGGCATGAGAAGCTGAAAAATCCTTGACTTAGACTAAACATTATGTAGCAACAACTGAAACCATCAGTGTGTTATCAACATTCTTAGCATACTGAACTCAAAAACATAGCACCATAGCACCAGCTACTAGAAAGAAAATTAACTCTGTCTCAGCCAAAGCCAGGACACCATTGCCAATTTGTCCATCTCCTCAAGTGACTTTAGTAAGTTAGCCAATATAACCAAATTTGAACAAGGTCTTAATAACAGGAAAATTCTACAGTTTGGATGGAGGGGGCAGTGGACCCTTAAGCTTCAGAGAAGCAAATACATACTTCCGCTGAGGTGAAGGTTATAACACAAATTTTTCCCTTTATGGTCTCACATGACATACTTTGTATGATAAGCTTATCTACAAAATACAGATCCACCAAAATTCAGGCTTTGATTAGTTCTATTGCTGCTGAGCTGTTGCTCAGTAAATTTAGCCTTTGATTTGCTCTGAAGATAGTACTTCAATGATTTTTCCATAATTCTGTGGTTTATCTTGCACGTTTTTTTCTCTATGACTCATTATGTTGTAGCAACTTAATTTTTCCTCCTTATTTTCAAGTAACTGAAGCAAACACTGTTACTTCACTAAAACTGAGATAGTTGTTAAATTGTTATATTGCCCTAGAGATACTTACAAATCTGGGGGGTAGAGGCATGGTCAAACAAACAAATTTTGATGTGACTAGTATTAAATCTAAGCATTTGCCTCAAAAGGGGAAAGCAAAAAAGCCCGCCATGTGAAAGTATCTGCCTGCTAATAATATGTGTATCACATGATTGCCTAGGCATAGGTTTAGAAGATGTACTTCCTCCTACATGTAGGCAGTTCATTATATCGGCACCTGCAGGAGTTAATCACTGCTTTTATGTCAAATTTTCAATTTCATCACCTTCACTCATCAGAAGCACATTAATAAACAATGCTGAAATAAGTAGTAACCGTCACAAAGTGAACCACCAGTCAGCATGAAGACAAAGCTAAATCCCTGTAGTGTTAAAATTAAACGGAATGTATCTTAATGAAACTGACCTTATTATGTTGTTTCTGAAACAGCAGTGTCACTGTTTGGAAACTGTTCATAGGAAGTTAATTATTGTAGGAAATCCAGTTGATTTAGACATTTGTGCACATTGGAATGTTTCCTGTTCCTGCTGAAGCACAAAGTCCCTAGCAAAACAAATATTATTTGTTTATTTTCTGTTCATCATTAGAAGTTTGATTAAATCGTATTCAGTAGATACAGTAGTGAAAAAAACTCTTATCTGTTCATAGCATTCACCATGTCTGTTAGATGTCTCTTCTTTACTCTTCTCTGTCTGCTAGATGTCTCTTCTTGTCTCTTCGTCTCTTTCTCTGTGGAAAAAAGGCCTAAATGTGTTTCATTTGTTTGTTCAGTACTTCCCTGGCTGTAGTCTGTGGTGTCTTATAATATAGTTTAGGTTTGTTTTGGAATGCGAGCAGTGAAGCAGCCTTTACTATTAAGAAAGTCAGCTGCTGCTGTAGCTGAAAGCTGTATAGACTGAATAGCAGGATTAGTTTCTTAATAACAAGGAAGGAATATACAGGTGATGATTAATCAGATGTGCAATATTTAATTTGTTAACCTGTGCTCATGATTTGATATGTCATTTTGTACGCATTAGATGTAATCATAAACTTTATTTTGAAGCTGAAAGGACAATTTTTTTTCCTAGTAAAGCCCATATAATTAATTATGTTTCAGTGGTTTAAAAAAAAAAATTCAAGGCTGGCTTGAACTGAAAATTCACTCGCAGCATATAAACCAAAAATCAGATTTTATTTTTTGTTTTAGAAGGGCATGTGTGTGCACATGTATACGTTACTTACACATACATGGGAGAGAAAAGAGATGGATTTTCGTCTTGCTTCTGGTATTAATGTTTAAAGTGACACTTTTTTCTTGTGTCTGTCTTAGGGAATTTGGAAGTTAGTACCGAAAAAGTAACATGTATTTTTGCCTCTGATGGTGGAATCTGAAGTGAGAGTCAAAGTTGTGATTCTTTTGCTGTCAGTATTGGTCAGGTGTCCTGCCAGTATTTTTTTTTTTTCTCTCATCCCCCATTACTTCATGGTTATCATGAGCACAAGTTATTCCAGGAGCTCAAATGGTGAAATTCAATACAAGTGTACTTAAGATCTCTCTTTGGATGTCCCAGCTAGACTCATGTGAGGTCTGTTTTTCACAGCTGAGTGTTTTAACTGAAAACCCATTAAAACTCTTACATTTAAAATAATATTACAGCTTAAGTCCAGCATTCAGAAGTGAGCTTTTATAAAGTTGGGCTTTTAAGTCTGCGATCACAGAGTTGCTGCCCAGGTGGTGAGATAGGTTGCACAGGAAAACACCTCACTGGACTTCTACCGTGTTGTTGTAGGTGTTAGGATGTGTATAGTGGGTGAAATAGAAAACAACATAAAGAAAAGAATATGACTTCATGGTCTAAGGCAATTTGTTGCTTTCTGTTTAAAATGTTGTCATGGTTTAACCCTAGCTGGCAACCAGTCACCACGCAGCTACTTACTCCTCAATCACCTCCCTCACAGTGGGATGCGGGAGAGAATCAGGAGGGTAAAAGTGAGAAAACTTGTGGGCTGAGACAAAGACAGTTTAATAGGTAAAGCAAAAGCCACACAAGCAAAGCAAAACAAGGAATTCACTCAGTACTTCCTATCGGCACGCAGGTGTTCAGCCATCTCCAGGGAAGGAGGGCTCCATCACGCGTAACGGTTAAATGCCATAACTCCAAATGACCCCCCCTTCCTTCTTCTTCCCCCAGCTCTATATGCTGAGCATGATGTCATATGGTATGGGGATACCCTTTTGGTCAGTTGGGTTCAGCTGTCCCAGCTGTGTCCCCTCCCAACTTCTTGTGCACCCCCAGCCTACTCGCTGGTGGGGTGGGGAGCAGAAAAGGCCTGGACTCTGTAAGCACTGCTCAGCAGTAACTAAAACATCCCTGTATTATCAACACTGTTTCTAGCACAAGTCTAAAACATAGCCCCATATCAGCTACTATGAAGAAAATTTACTCTGTTCCAGCCAAAACCAGCACAAGTGTGTTTTACTCTAGACTCTTATCAGAGTTGCTGAATAGGTCTAGGTAGCTGGCTACCTTTGTGAAGTCTGACTTCCTGATCTGTTTTCCTAGTCTTTGAGGATGGACAGAACAAACAACTGAAGCTAAGTCTCGGGTATACACAGCTTCTACTGAAACTGACTGGAAATGTGTCTTAAACATAAGAACGAAATACGCTAAGTACCCTGTAAAATCACATTTTGAGATGTTTATAGGTGGACACCCAAAATGAATGGATGCTAAATGACAGTTCTGACTGTAAACTCTAGTAGCAGTAATTATGGACCTTAATTTCATGGGATAGGCTGTGATAATGAAGTAATGTAGTGTAAGTGTTTCATAAACAGAGATGATGGAATAGAAATGTTAAGAGAAGTCTTTTTGTTCAGTTAGAACACATATTCAGGAGTGCTTGGAGGGGGATTCTTTGAATGAGGTTAAATATAAATATGTAGTTATGGCACATTGATTGAGGAGATTTCTTTGTAAGAAACATTAACATCATAATCCATACAAAATGGGGGCTGAATTAAGTTTACACATAATTCTGCTGTTTATTACCTGTTGGATGCTTATCACATCTTTTAATTATTTTCAGTTGTTGTATGCTATATTTGCACATGAGTGCATGCACACACACACAGAGACAGATAAAAACTTACAACTTATTTGTTACGCTGCTGGAAATATTTTGCTAGGTTGTAGCTGAATGTGTGAATTGAGAAACTGAAATGTCTGTTCAGTGTTGCATATTTTGCTGTTTATTTGTGAGTTTCTGTGAAAAGCTTATTACAATAAAAATGTACTGAACTAGGCTTTTTCTATCTGGGATAGCAATCTCTGACTGGTATAGCTCCTCTTTCCGCCTCACTTCTCTTTCGTTTCCTTCTTAAAAAAAAAAAAAGAAGGGAAGGGGAAATGTGAAGGGAGGCCTTCTTGTGGGATAAGTGTTGAAAGGAAGAGGAAAGGAGAATCAGCATGTAGACAGGTCCTTGATTTTTCAGGTAATGAAGTAGTGTATTTCTATGATAGTATTACATGGCAAACCTATGGCAGAAGAGTCAACCAATAAGACTTAATGTATTTTTATGCCAGCACATGTAGTCATGAATTACATTCCTGTCTAAAATCAGTTTGTCATAATTTACCTTTGCTCGTTTGTGTTTGTAAGAAAAGAGAGGACTTCAATTTGGTAGGTGGTTAAAATATCTTAGGTTGATGGAGAAAGGATGAGGCTTGAAACAGAAGAAAAATTCACTTTCCAGTATTGATGCGGGATGCCTACAACGAAGTGTTAGAGACTTTTTTAGATTAAGGCCAGACATAGGAAAAAATCTTTAGATGTTTTCAGGCTTGGGATGCGTGTTTGGTACTCAGAGATTATATAAGATCCCTTAAATAGAGTACAAAAATAAGAGAAAAGAGACTGAATTAAACCTTGGAAGAAAATGCTACTGAAAGGTATTAAAAGCAATATTTACAGTTAGAGAAGTATAATTAGGAAGATTCAAAATTGCAGAGGGTTTTCTAATTGTTTCAACACTGAAAGATCCTGCTCAAAGTTGTAAATAAAAGATGAGCCTTTGATTTGGTTAGTATAAGGTTATTCATAATCTTTACAAAAGCATCTTCATTCAGCACAATAAGGAAAGGAGCATCAGATCTAAGCAAAAAAATTGCAACTGGTATAGGGTTTTCCTAAGCAGGAAAAGAATGTAACAAGCATGGAAAGAAGCCACTTTAAATTGAGTGTTTCAGTGTCCACTGTTTGACACTTGGTTTATGTTCTCTGATTCTTAAAGTTATAGAGGAACTTTCCCCTAGGTATCTTCTGTAATGTAAAAGACTACTTATTAATGAAGAACTGCAAAAAATGCTTATAATACCATTAACGTGTCTGAAGGAATGAAAAGTAAGCATTGTATTAGTACAGGAAGAGTTCAGAGAAATTATGAAGTCATAGCACAAATATAAAACACACCGAAAATTATTTTTTAATTATTGTTGTTGTTGTTATTATTATTATTGGCAAAATGTTTTCCTTTTTTATAATTTTTATGTCTTTTTTTTTTTAAACTAAAGCATAATGATGCTTAAATAATTTGAAGACACCATAACTACTTTTTAATAAACATAGTCTCATATATGTCATTTTGTGAGAAGACATGTATTTACAATTATGTACTGCATGAAATAGAAATTCGAGATGGAACTGGCATACTGTGTGCCTGAGTTACAAATGTGTGTAATGTATCTGACTGAGCACAGCAAGGTCCTATGTACTAAAACTATTGTGTTTATGGCTCATCATTTAGCAGTAGCTGATAAATATATTTTATTGTAACAACATAATTTGTCCTTGTCAGGAACTTATTACTGGTCAAGAAGGAAGGGAAAGAATAGGGCAATTAGGAAACTGCAACCAGCTTGGGTTTTGAGTCTCAGGTTCTGATTTGTTGATGAAGAACAGGTCTGTAACAAAATGTAATCCTCAGTGAAAATTCTTTCATCTTCTTGCATACTTTCTCTTACCTTTAAAACTCTCTTTCCCAGTTACAAACTCCTTTAACGTAATGATTTTATAAACTGCGCTTGAACTCTCAAAACATTTGTACATTGAAACATTTTGACAGTTGAAGGAAACAAAGGAAGAATGAATTAAAAACAAAGAAAGTGTATTTACATTGCAATAGTAGGAAAAGCCCTTCTTAGGAACATGCAGACATAGAAGAAAACAGCTATCTATTTTATTTTTTAACCTTTTTCTTCCATCTTTTTTAGGTCCGTAAGCTTCTTAGAAATGCCCTAAGAGCAGATACAGTTCCTGTTCTTCAAACATGTCAGTTTGGCTATGCTATAAAAGTGCATCACTTAGGGCACAGCGATGGTGACCAAGAATCTCTAGAGCAGCTTAACCCTTTTCATTTCCTTGTATCTACGCCTCCTTCCTCCAGCCCCTCAAATCTCTTCAAAAAGAAAACAGCCTTATGTAATATTTTTTAGTTCTTGGGAATCTTTCTAATACTTTCATCAAGCAACAGATTAAATCAGTATGATAGGACTCGCATGAAAAATAATAGCAGACTAGAAGCCATTTTTAAAGTTGTTTTGGCCTGTTATGTCAAACTATGTCCAATGTCACTTCAAATAAATAGATACTAGATTTTGTTCACTTCTGTAATGTGTTTCCACGCCTTTCTCCCCTTCTTTATTACCAGCAATGTTATCTTATGTATGCATGTTAGAATGAGCTTAGTAGCTTCATCTAGGAGCCAAAGAAGGCAAAGAAAATGAAACTTGATATTGATAAATGTTTATTTGGAAGGCATTCATTCATGATGGCACAGTCTGAAAGGTGATACTTGCAGCCCAATTTCCGTATCTTCATCAAGGAGATAGTTCTTCAGCTGAAGTACACATTTTCTGATACGACTCTTAACATACTACATAAACATTACCTGAGGTTTAAGATGAGACAAAGTCATAGCTGGAGTACATGTCATAGCTGGAGCCCATATCGTTTGGACCCTGATTTCAGCACTTCTGAAAAGGCAAAGCACTGACTGTTCTTGACAGATGTACATACTGAACAGAAGCACATCCTGATAAGACAGAAACGTGCAGTCTCAGAATACACTCCATTTTATTCAGAGATAATTAGGAAACCCAGAGTCAGCTATAAAAACTTGTCTCAATACAGCCATAATAGGATGGAGATATGAGTTTTGAAGGACAAACATACTGACTCCATGTCAGATCAGACATGCTTGAGAACAGGAGACTTTCAATACAAGCATTCACACCAACTGAGCTGCAGCAATACATAAATAAACTTTGCAGTATCAGTCCCCTGTCAACAGAGGGCTGCTTGCTAGATTTTTGGTCTTAATCCTTCCATTCTGATTATTTCCTGGTAAGACATAATTTTGCCAGAAGGCTGCAGTAGTGGCTTTGTGTTTGAAATCCTGTTCAGTCTGATTCCTAACAAAAGTCTGGAATGCCAGTGACAGACTGGGGAGTCTACTGGAACTTTCTCAGTGAAACTGCACAGGCATTATGACACAAATACATATTCTGGAGATGAGAATTCTCAGACACCACCAGGGTGTTCATGCCTTTTTTCTAAAATGCAGTAAAATGAGTTTTCACATATGTATCTTAACAGCTACATATTCAAGCCCTCTGGACAGGCTTACGATGGTTGAATTTCCCATCTATCTTATAGCTTGATCCTGCAGCACCATGGCTAGATACTTCGTCCAGACTGGAAATTGTTATATCCAACAGCGTTGTGGTGTGCTGCGTAGGACCATGGACAGCGACTGCTCGCTGCAAGTTGGTGCAGTCATGCTCTACCGATGAAAAGAAAGGACTGCTTTTAGACATGGATAGTTCAAAACCACTGGGATTCTACACAGACCTTGGTGATCAACATACTAAACTGTTTTATTAACCTTAAACCAGTCTGGCCTTTTATCAAGATCAGGTGGGGTTCAGCTCACGGTTTTCAATGCAGTCACCCTTGTTACAATTTTATTTGTTTGTATGACTGTTTTCTGAAACACTGTTATGTAAAAGAATTTTCATAGTGTAGAACTGCCATAGTAATTAAGTTTGAACTTACTGGAATATGCTTGTGTATTGTTTCATTCTGGAGATGTTGGTCTTGATAGCTATCACTTCCTCCAGAACAGAATAAACTGTAGGTTTTTGTAGCCAATCATCTTTTACTGTATTATGTAGAGGGAAGTGTCCTAGTAGCTTGCATATAAGAAGTGCATGTAAGTATCCTTTCTGAAACTAACCTAATCAGTCAGCTTCCCTGACACTGCACAGCTAGGCTTCAGTTATTTCAACAAGAGCAATTTGTTCGTTCACCCATGTCTTCTTCTAGCCATACCCAGGCATTCTAAAGGCCAGGCTGTCTCATCTTGCAAAAGGCCAAACAAGTAACATGTTGCATCTTGCTGGTGTTCCTTTCCAACTGAGTATCTTCAGACAAGCAACGTCCTTCAACTGTTCCAGCCAGTACAAGACAGCTGTAAAACAAGCAACATAAGATTGTGCTTTGATGTTAGCTGGATATTGCTTTGCAGAGAGCAACTGTTAATCAGAAACAACACAAGTCTGCTCTTCGCTAGTTACCTGTAGTGAATTCTGAACTACTTCTTAAAGCTGTACAAATTTGTTGGAATCTCCTTGGGGATCCACAAACAAAGCTGAAAAAAGTTGGTCCAAATAATACGGGACCTCCATTCAATATGTGGCGTTTAGGGAACAGTTGCATACATTGACTGGTCAAGAAACTTCAATTCTTCCCTTTCACATCTGCACACATCTTTTCTGCTTTGTAAATACTCTTGAGTTGTGTCAAGATGCCAAGAAATTGACAGAAGACTTCAGCCTACTGTTTTTGCCAAGCATATGGAGATGCTGGGCAGATATGTAGGCTTCATGGATGTCTTCTGAACTTAAGGTGTAGAGATTACATATCATTTTCTCAAACACATTTACTTAAGGTAAAGATCACAGTTTTCAGACCAGCTACATTTCAGACCATTTTCATTCTCTGAAGCACACCCTTTTTCATACATTCATACAGTTCCTAAATATTCTTAACTGTTGTGTTTACACACACCCTGCTTAACGAAAGCACTAATAGGACAAGCTCAACTTGGAAAATATCTCATCTATAGGCACTGATGGTGATGTACTCAAACCACCTTACTCTGTACTCCACTGCTTGAATGTTCCTCATCTATCTTACAAACATAGGCTCAGTGCTAGGAGAAAACCAAAACTGATCAGCCTACTTGGAATTTATGTGAAAGCACCTTGTCCTAGAAATTGTTCCCTGTCCTTCTGTTGTTTTCAAGTTAGATTCCCCTGCTTTCTTTTCTTCTCATCCTTCACTGAGCCCTATCCCTTTGCAGTTTCTTTTGTAATAAGAGAAGCTAATTTGAGACAGGTAAACTGAAGCACTTTTTTGTTTGTTTGTTTGTTTGTTTTTAAATCAACAAGCAATATCTATTTTAGAGGGTGAGTTAATTATTCTGTGGCAACCATTGCATGACAGAGGTAGAATGTAATGTCTTTGGCTGAAGCAGAAAGCTGGCAAACTTCTTTGTTCAAATAGAATGAGCATATGGATTGTGAGTTGGAGCTGAAACCTTTATACAAACTGTAGCATGTTGTTCTTTTTGTGACCAAGAGTTACAAGTAAATTGATGAGAATATTAATACAGAACTAGGAAAGAATGAACTAAAGTGGCTTTAAAAAGGTCTGTAGTTTAAAATAGCACCAGACTTGCCTTACACAGTTACATTAGACAGAACACTGCTTTTACCATTCAGACCTCTCCATTGGAAATGATTGCATATAGAGAAGTCAGTGGGCTTTGCTAATCTGTGGGTCTTCAGCCATGGATAACCCCAAAACATTTGTACATATGAACTTTGTTTAATTTTTAAAATGGTGCAAAAATACAGATAAGGCCAATGCAGAGTGGTTTAATACCGAATGTTTCCTAAATAAAGGAAATTCCAGATGTGTTACTATATCAGCACCAATTCTTGGATGCTTTAAGTAGAGACTGCTGAACCTGATTAATGTAATTATAAACTTTTCTCAGAATAAGTGTGGTTTGTATCCAAAACTTCTATTACTTCATACCTTTTGAATATTTGGATTTGTTCTGAATCAAGAGTTAGACTAGTTGAATGACTGTATTAGGATTATGAAGCATTCTAATGTCACAATTGTATTTGAAGCAAATAATTCATATTTGTTATATAGCTTAACAATTTTCTCTCTGATCTAATTTGCTTTGTTCATTTCATTGAAATTGGCCTTGTTACTTGAGTAATTATTTTCTGACAGATGATTTCATCAGGGATATTTCTTTTCCAAGGACAAGGAATGGAATCCTACTCAAAATCATTGATCTAGGACTGTTTATAAACATGACATCCTCTTAGGGTCATTTCCAAAAGACTTAGTTTCTTCTGTCCCAGGTGGCAAGTGCTGGTTTCTTGTTCTGAATGGGGTTTTTTTGTTGAAAGATTCCTTACTTTTAGTTTTGCTTTTCTAAAAAACATCTTGTATAGCCTGTCGTAAAATAGTACAAATTCTTAATAATGAACGATTTGTACTTAAAACAAAGTAAAGTGTACCTACTTGCATTAAACCTTAAAGCATATTGGATGTCTCTTTCTATTCAAATGGTGCAGTTGTATTTAACAGAACTGATAATAGTTTCAGGCAGCCAAGATATTTGGTTAATAAATTCTAACAAGCTGGGTACCTGCTGGTTAGCAGAGAATCCCAGGAGAGGGATATACTTGTCATGATGTCATCACTTTATTTAATCCTGCAAAAAGAATTCAGCATTGACTTCATCAAAACCTGTTCAGATGTTTTGAATATTTGTGAAGAGAGCTGTGGTTCTGGAATTTGCATACCTAATTTTCATTTTGTCTGCTTTGAACTATTGTTGTGGAATTTACTGAAATGTTTGTTGTTGTCTGTCCTGGTTTCAGCTGGGATAGAATTAATTGTCTTCCTAGTAGCTGGTACTGTGCTGTGTTTTGAGTTCAGTGTGTGAAGAATGTTGATAACATCCTGATGTTTTCAGTTGTTGCTAAGTAGTGTTTAGTCTAAAATCAAGGACTTTTCAGCTT
>JAVJGG010000074.1:26396595-26429779 GCA_035590195.1 Aviceda cuculoides | reverse complement strand
TTATTACTGTTGTCATTTTATTAGTGTTATCATTATCATTATTAGTTTCTTCTTTTCTGTTCTATTAAACTGTTCTTCTCTCAACCCACGAGTTTTACTTCTTTTCCTGATTTCCTCCCCCATCCCACTTGGTGGGGGGAAGTGAGTGAGTGGCTGTGTGGTGCTTAGTGGCTGACTGGGGTTAAACCGCAACAGTGTCTAAGAAAGCTATAGTGATAACTGCGTTGTTGGCAAGCAGCTTGAGAAAATACTGTTCCCTGCATTGACAGATGATACTGTGACTAAGGGATGTTACTATTTGGAGGAAGAGGAGGAACACGACCAGACTGAATTAATAATTGAAAATTTAATGGATCACTCTGTTTTACTAGTGTGTCTTCTTTCTACAGTATGTTCTACAGAATCGGTTTGCAAATGTGAAAGTTCGTTTTCTTACAGCCCAAGTTTCTGATGCAATGGCAGATTTCAAAGAAATATATTTTGAAATGCATCGTCATTATCCTCTTGTCTTTTTAAGTGAACAAATTGATAAAACTATGGAATTTTTACCTTTCTGTTTTATAAAAATAGTATCTCTGCAGTAACCTGGCAAATCCAGATAATTCCATCATAAATATTCTTTTACCGAAATTTGCACACTTTTTTCTTTCTCTTTTTTTTTTTTCCCTTGTTCCCAAGAACATCTGTGCAGAGGTGATGATTTTTTGATGCCAGAGTGTCAGGTAAAAGTGGACATTTATAAGTCAATTAAAGTTGGTAAAGATTTGACATTATCTTTTCAAACCAGAGACTTGGCTCATTCAATCCCCGAGGCTGAAACAGTTCCCTCTTACACTGCTTTTGACAATGACTGTTTGAATAACTTTGTTACATTATATTTTGCTGAAGCTTTCTAAAACTACACGATCTGTTATAATTTTTTTTCCCCTCCTTTCCTCTTATCTTTTCTCTTTTCTGTACAGGTGATTTCTATTCACTCCTTTCCAAGCTGCTAGGAGAAAGGGAAGATGTTGTGCATGTGCTTAAGCATAACCCTACAGAAAAGGCAGAATCAGATTTTGTAGCTGAGATTGCTAATGTGGTCCAAAAGAAGGATCTTGCCAGACAGATCACAAATCATGATGAGAGGGACAATACTATTCTTGTCAGAGACAGAATTCACAAATTTCACAGACTAGAGTCTACCTTGAGGCCACCAGAGAACAGACATTTCTCTTTACGACAGCCTAAACATGGTGAGGGAACCTGGGAAAAAGGACATACAGGAGGTGGGTTAGGGGTTAATTTTATACAATTAAATGCAATGTAAGAGCTGTGATCCACATTAGCAAAATCTGAAGGGAATATCAATTGATGCTTGGAAGTATTTTACATGACAATTTTCCTGATCATGGAAATGTTCTCCCCCTATTTTAGAGGTATTTCAGTGGGGTTCTTTCGCCCTCCATGTGTGAAGAAAGAATGTATACCAATGGCACAATACCACTGCTTTTTGGAACATACAGTATTTGTCTGCTCAAGACTTTTACTTAATGATCTGATATCAATTATGCTAAAACAAGGTAAAGACAAGATATAGTAGTCACGGGAAGTGAAGAATTTTCCTAATACAAGTTACTACTATAAAATGGTCACTGGGATAATCAATGCATTTTATGAGTTGCCTGATTACCTTGGTTTCTCAGATACAGGATTTTATAAAATTTATTGCTGTAATTCTATTGGACGTTTTTTTTCTCATTCAGAAAGAGTGGTAGTTAATCTTGAAAAATTCTTGAGAAGTAAAATTTTCTGCATATTTATTTCAAATTGGGCTTGGCTATCCAAATATTCTTGGACAGGCTGTTTTATTGTACTGAGATTATAATTTGTTCCCTTCAGGTTTCTATGACAGCAGAAACCATGGAAGTGTTGTGTTTGTTTTACTTGCATTTTCGTCTCTGTGATATTGATTGTGCTTAGTCTTACTTGCTAATGTGGAAAGCCAGATAATGCAGCATGTGACAAGTATCTCATAAAAGAAACTGGTGTGCATGAAAGTCATCTGTATGCGTAAGCTGTAGCAGCACATGCTTGCTTTTACGTTGCAACCAGCCAGCTTGATGTTTCCAGGTGCTGTTGTGCACAATTATACATCATTCATCATCTATTTGATTTTTATCTCAGTTCAAAATGTTAACATGTATTGTCTCCACTTACGTGAGATTCTGTTGTAGTATTCAAATTAAGTAAAATTCTGAGTTTGTATTTAACAGAAAACCAAAGATGAGGACTTTCCAATGTTATGTTATGCTAGTCAGATAAATGAGAGCCTGTCAAGTTATTCGTATAGTGGCAAAAAACAGGTGGGATGTTACCATACCTGACATCAGTGTAAACCATAATTCCATAAGTGACACTGGAATTAAATGCTTGGAAGCGTAATGTGCATAACATTTCTGCAAAACCAGTTTGTTCAGTTCAGACTAATAGTATGTGGTGTGTAGAGGGGATAAAAGAAATTTCCTTTCTGTTTTAACTGATCTAGAGGAGGGAGTGTCAGTGAACTGAATAAATAGCTTAGTTGGCACACCATATGGCATGAATTCTAACTACAGAAAGCATTTGCTCAGTTACTTTAGTAGCTGTATATTCATTTGGGGGGAATTTGGTGGTGGAGGACTAATTAATAAACGGATTTCAAATGATGCAATTTTGAGTTACAGCAAAAAGGAAAACTGAAATGTTCTTAATTAGCATTGATTTTTTTTTACTTTTTTTTTTAATGTTTGTGATACTGCTATGGAAATTCTGAACTGCAGAAGCTATCAGCGCCATCTTTTGGCAAAAGAACTTTTATAGCAATAAAACCTTTAAGCACAGGTTTAGTTTCTGTTTGGGAAGTATTTATGTATTAGAAGAGCAAAACTTTCCATAACAGAATTTTCCTTTTCAGAGGAAGAAGTGGAACATAAAGTCTTTTAACTTGTCTGGGATTAATAAAAAAATTTGCACCCTTCATAAAATTCTTTACTAAATTGAATTTAAAAAATTCTCAGTATTTCTTAGGACAAGACTAGTTGCTGTTAAATTAATTTTATTTAACTGTTTAAAAATTATTGGAATTAAAATAGTTTAATATTTTTAGTCCTGCAAGTGTTCCAATTTTAAACATGTAACTGGCCTGAAATAGCAAGTGACCAATAGTAAGGTTATTATGAATGTTACATTCATAACTTTACACTACTGCTCTTCCTGCACTGTTGTTATATTGTTATGTCGAGACTGGTCACTAATCAGTCAGGTTGTTCAGCATCACTGCAACCAGTACAATTATACTTCCTAATTAAGGCAAACACTGTAATTTTTCAACTTTTAAAACTCCTTTGTGCAGTGCTTACTTTTATTTGTCAAGATTTAAATGACTACTCTGATGGCAGAGAGTAAATGCAACATGACTAAAATTTGTAATGTTAAAAGCTAGCAAGGGATTTCTGGACACTAAAAAGCAATTTTGCCAATAAATAAGGTGTTATTCTTTCACTTGTAGAGAGATTAGATGCTGATTTGCATGTTCTAAATCTATGTAATTGTTTATAGTTCCACTGATGAAAGGAGTTACTCTAAATTACAAGGTAGAAGATCTGGTACTTAGTTTAGAAATCTCATTTACAACGAAACTGGTGATAATGTATTTTTTTGAAAAAGTAATTGTAAATTAATTTAATGGGGAAAAGTAATTTTCTTTGGTTTCCTGTGTAACTGTTTCATGGGCCATTTAGTTTTGTAGGG
The DNA here is from genome assembly GCA_035590195.1 of Aviceda cuculoides. NCBI lineage: Eukaryota > Metazoa > Chordata > Aves > Accipitriformes > Accipitridae > Aviceda > Aviceda cuculoides. Next base: position 26,426,008 of record JAVJGG010000074.1, on the reverse strand, counting down.
AATTAATAATCAGTCTAGATAAATGAAGTCTAAATTTAGTAAGTAAGTTTTTGTAAAAAGCTAGTTGCATTAAGATAAACCCATATCAAAGGATATAGTTTTGAGACTTGCAAAGGGAAAAGAAAAGATAACAATAATAAACCAATTTTGGAAAAGTGTGAGAAAATTTAAAGGTTGTGTAGAGGCTGGAGTTCTTCTGATTAGATTGTATTTCACTGTACATTAATTTTATTGTTTTGATTTATCAGAAATCTTTTATTCCTTTAAGTCTGGCTTAAACATTTTTTTATTTTATAGTGCATGCCTTTTGAGAAACTTAATTTTACAGAGGCCTAAATTTAGGCTTTCTATGTTTAGCCTTTTAATTTTTCTAGCTTTTTTTTTTCAAAAAGCTCAGAGGCCAAGAGGCACTGTAACATTAAACATACATAAGCTTTCTGCAAGTTAACTTAGACTAATATAGAATGATCAAGTGAGGAAGCAGACACTGGATTTCCATACTTTTATTCCTTTCAAAATCCTAACATCCATGAATATACCTGTTACTGCACATGCTGGGACCAGCTGAACTGTACAGAAGTATGAATATGTATAATTTTTTCTTAACGGCTTCTCTTTTAGCTTGGAACATTTGTTCAGCTAAATTTGCTACAGAGTAGAATTTCTTGTTTTAGAAGTTTCTGATTAGTGTCTTTGATTCACTGCACTTGTTGATTGCGTTAGGTTTGTCTTAAGTTTGTGTTAGCCTGAAGAGTTTCTCTATCACCTTCTCTAGCTATGGTATCTAAAACTACAAAGGTAAAATATCTCCTAGTCTGTGGTAGGGGTTTTCAGCGCTGGTTTTATCTTTCCCATATGTAGGTTGTATAAAATGGCTTTCCCTCCACCCCATCATTGCTGTTACTCCTCAGACTACGTTTCTTCCAAATGAAATGGAAGCGGGAGGGGGGACTATGCTTATCAGAACAGCTGGGTTGCACAAGTGACCTGAAGATTTTGGACATTGTTTCCCTCTTCATTTTTTCTTTCATTAGAAGATCACTTCCAGCTGAACCCTCTCAAACTCCTTGGGTGCTGTGTGTTAAGGTCTGTGATCTGCCTTGTGTCAAAGCACTGATGCCCTGGCACTTTGTGAAAGAGGGTATGTGTTTCACCTGCCTAGATGGTACTCCAGTGACTGGTGTTTAGGATCACAGCAAAACACAAACTTTGGGTGAACTGGAAGTTTGAAGTACAGCATAATGCTGCCAAACGCATTGAATACTCGTGAAACAGCTCTAGCCTCATGTAGCTGCAAAGAAATTGCTTTCTATTCACCTTCAGTTTGCCTATGCATACCTATGTACAAAGTCTGCATGTTAGAAATACCTGAATTATGCTGAACAAATTAATTTCTGAAAGGAAGAAGTGATGGATTTCCTAACATATAGAAGGCATTTTAGGATTTTTGGGTTTTTGGGTTTGGGGTTTTTTTTTAATCAGAATTGGTAACATTTGTCTTGCCATTATATTTTTTTATTTTTCAGAATATAGTTCAATTGTCCCTTAATACTGCCAGAGCAATCCAGACCAAATAGCATTAAGCACTCTATTGGTGAGAAATTAATCGTGTAGCTAATGCTCTGTAACTTTTTCAAATTTTGGACCGTTCATGCCTTTAATCAGTTTAAGTCTATTTTTACATAAAACAGAGATTGAACGATAGATCTTTTTATATTTTTAACTTTAATCTTTAAGTTGAAACTAAATTTGTCCCCGTTAGTTGAGGAGTTTTACAATTTAAGACAAACACAAGAAGTATCCAATTTTTTAGTAGTGGTTCACTTGCTAAATCCTGTGTTGTTGATCTAGTGTGGAAATCAGATTTGTGTTACTCTTAAAAATATCCAGTATTTAATCTTGAAAACGGTTGTGTTATGGCATAAACAATGACAGATATTCTACCCTTCTCCATCTCTTTCATCAGATTTAGACATGTTTCCTATTCATGCCTATAATACTCGGATTGAAATATGAACATTATCCAGAACTAATGCATATGTTGGCTGACAGAAATGTCATAGGAAACTTCACAGAATTACTGTTTTATTTGCTTCTTGTTGCTGTTTTTCTTCCTTCCCTGTATTTTTTTCTTTGTGTTAAAATCTTTTTTGAAAAAAAGTCATGAATCAACCACTTCTGATATGTAGTTGCTTTAGTGATTCATAGTCTTTGTTACGCATTTTTAAACAAAACACAGGTTAATATTTACATTTGCCTGCTGATTTTGGATCATAGTTGTGTATTTCCTTAATCTTTCAATGTAGAAAGTATTCACAGAGTTCCTAAAAATTCTAGCTTCTGTCTACCTGTAACCTTATAAGATGGAGAAAAGAATGGAATCGAAAGCAGCTTTGAAGTTTCTGTCATCCTATATGTAGCAGGATGCCAGTGTTTGTGCATGCTTTACTATAATAAAACTATGCGTGGAATTAAATTGCAGTGCGTTAATGGAAATACTGAATGTAAGAAAATGTCCTTGTAATTCACAGCAGTTTGTGCCAAGTGCCAGTTAACCATATTTTTTTATAAATATGCTACATGAATATCTGTCTTTTGTTTATTTGTTTCTTTGGTCAGATTTCCACATAGAAGAGGCTGTGGAGTGGCCTGGGTTAGACCTCAAACTAGGCCAAGTTTCTGGGTTGGCTCTGGACCCTGAAAATAACCTAGTTATCTTCCACAGAGGTGATCATGTTTGGGATGAGAAGTAAGTAGATACTCTGCTGAATGGCATGTTAGAAGGTCAAATTGGTTTGTGCTGTTTGTATATCTTCTCAAGAAAAGACAAGACACATTGCAGTTCCTTTTCCATTTCAAATTCAGTTATTTGGCTGAATGTGCCTTTGGGAGACTCAGAATGGAAGTGGTGACTGACAGTTCAAGATGATGGGGTTACTAGGTCTTTAGATAGTAAGAATGTGTCTCCAGAGAAAAAGAACATAGTACATTAGGTCCTTAAACTGTATGCCCATGTTAGTATGCTATTCACTGAGATTAATTATCCCTGCTTCTCCATGTTTTTAGCAGAACTAATTAGCCTGGGAGAATGATGTTTTACTATGGTGTACTACTATTAGCACCTGGGTTTAAGACGTGCAAAGCTAGCTCCAGTGTATCTTCATTCTTTTTTGTGTTTATGTCCACTGAACAAAATTGGATTGTTACAAGTCAATCTCTCAAAACAGGCTTTGTTTTACTCATTTGATAAAATTTACTATATTGAATAAAATTAGCTATATTTAGTGTCACTCAAAACAAAAGTCCAACTTTATAATGACCATTTTTTCTAGTGTTTGTAAAGTAATATACTCAAAAGTATATTATTTTAAGAACAGAACGTTCCAAATAAAGTATAGTGTCCTTATTTGTACAGTCTCCTTATGCCTTTGAACTTTAAAATAGTATGTCTAACTGTTTAGATGGACACTTTGGAAAAAAATCGATGAAATTTTTGACAAAACAGTGGGAGGAAATAGTATCCACCTGTAAAAGAGTATTATGTAGTAACCTTTCTATAATGTGCTTTGTTTATCTTCTTTCTAAGCATCTGTTCTCCATGTATGTAACTACAAGGCAAAAAGTAGGGTTTTTTTCAACTCCCGATTAATTCATTTTAAGACAACATAGTTTCTGAAAACTAGAGAGGGGATTTTTCTCAACCTTATAATAACAAATTATGCTTAGAATACTGTTTTATGAAGGAAAGTAAGTTCTTTGGGTTTTTAGCTAAATAACATAATGCAGCAGATAAGGCAGTCATTTATGTCTTGTGCATTATATCAGTGATCTCTCCAGCTCAAGTGTAAATAAATATAGACTATAAAATTTGAAAGGATGATGCATGCTGCAACTTGTATTACTCAAACTTCAAGTAAAAGCTGATATTGATTTGCCTTTTTTCATCCTCCTACACATGAATATAAGTGCTATTCTTTGTATCATTGAAGAAAGAATTGAAAAAATATTTGAAAATAGGCTGGCAGTTGTAGTAATTTCTTACTTCTGAAATGTGTATTTGTAAGTGTCTGGCAACTCAGTTATACCCACAACGCAGAGCACAAAACTGGAGTTTGAGTCCAAGCAGTATTTGGAGAGCCTCCAGATCTTAAATAAAACAGGAAAACGTTAACATTCCCTAAAATAGCAAGTGAGCATAATGAATCAACCAAGTTGAGAGACAGATTGAACTTCAATTTTCTTATGGTGTGGGTGCAGAAGATGGGAGCTGTGGTCTGGAATCCTCGTACCTACCAGCTGTGCTGTGTAACACTACAGGTTCACTTAACTCATCCCTGTCCTTGATAGCAGACATTGTTCATATTCTGAGTATTTCCAGCCTGTGATTATCAGACTTCCCAGAAAAATGCTTTGTCTTATATTTAGTATTAATAGTGTTAATCTGTACATCAGCCCTGTATGGGAGCTTGCCATATTTACCATCATGTGGAGATTGAAGTTGCAACAAAGTGAAACTGCCTGGGCTTGTAAATATTAGAAGCATTCAGTCCCAGATATGTAACCAAGATGTAAGATGAGCTGCTGTTAACTGAAGCTGGTTATGGGCCTTCCATAGAGACAACTACACATGAAATCCTAATTCGTATCAGAGGGGTTTTGTTCGCAAGTTTTGGGTTGTTGGGTTTTTTTCTTCTTGTGGAGCATGGATAATCAATGTATAGGAAAGACAGTGTTGGTAGGAACCGTTAAATCAGACAGGCTAAACTTCTGTAGGCCTGTGTATGTAGAGTATTGTGACTTTAAAACAATATATTTGGAAAATATGCCTGTGGTTAAGCTGTTGTTCCATATTTGTGGCACAGAGAAGAGGTACACAGACGTGTGCTCAGCCAGTCAGCCTTCCCTTTTTATCTTTGGGTATGTCATGGGCATATGAAATAGTCTGAGGACCCTTTAATGGATTGTGCTGTAAAGGAAGTATAAAGGAGTGTATGTGTTCTCATTTTTCAATAGAAAGGAATAAAAAATGAGTATTTGAGAGAGGTTTATCATTACTATTGTATGGTGGAGGGATAAGAAGTTATCAGACTTTCAACTTAATGTTTATCATTAGCTGCAAATACACCATTAACTTAGTATAATATTCCTTAGAAAATCATAAACATGATGAATCAATCAAGCCTGAAAGCCCGGAATTTATTTTCTCTGTTTCAATGCTTAACCAGCATAGTATAGAAAAAAATTAAACAAAAATTATCTGTCCTGTTAGTCAATGCACAAATGTTTCCTATGCATTATTAATATATGCCATAAAAGCTGGATCCTCATTCAACTAAATATGGCTGGATGAATGGACTGTGCTGTTTTATAAGGCAAATTCAGTCTGCTTTAGAATGCAAAAGCAGTTATGCAATGACAAGCCCTATAATACAGTAGAGGCTTTTCAGTGGCTGTAGCATTCCTTCTGTGCATGATTTAAAAAAAAAAAAATCCTATTAAATAAGTCAGGTTCTTCTGCAACATTGTTGTCTCAGTTTCAGAACAGTCTTTGCTATATGCAGTGTATGCTGTTCAGAATGAAAAAAATTAGAACTACTCAGCTGCCTAAGCAATGAATCAGCTGGAAGTAATTTTGCATTTTGTGACAAAAAATTTATACTATTCATGCAATTTATAAAAGACATAATAAAGAATATAAACTGCATTTTTGTTACTGCATTCTTAACAAGCTAGGCAGGTTAATTTAGGCTGAGCACAGTACCACAATGGTGATGGATATTGATCAAGAATAGAGCTCAGGGTTGTGCCTTCAGGGGTTATGAGATCAGGTGGTCTGTCTAAATTTAATGTGTAGCCCACCGGAAGGATGCTAGATTTAGCAATAAATTGTTTGTGTTAGTGTGAGGTCATCAGCTGAAAAGTAGAAAAATAGCTGTGGAATTACATTGGGGTTTGAAATGAGAAGTAGTGACATATGCAGCATATTTTAGTTGTCCTTTGATATCAAACTGCAGAACCTATTAGAAAACCATGCTGCAGAGCAACATGACATGTAATAGCAAGGTGTTCAGTTGTTTTGGTTGGTTGGTTTTGGTCTTGCTTCCTTTAAGTTAGCAGTAGTCAGCATTTTTAGTGTCCTCATTTATCAGTTGAAACAAAGGAACATTGACTACCTGGGAAATTGGTCTCAAACGCTGGGAAGGAAACTAAGTTGTCTAGATAGTGAGTTTTCCAAAGATACAATCTTTTTTTCTGTGGGTTTTTTTGTACAATACCTACCATCACTAAGATTCATTTCTGTGATTAGCTGTGCTGGTTAATAATAACATTATTAATATTAGTTTAGTCTGTCCAGTGTTGGTTCTCCAGTTGTGGTCATCCATACTTAGAGCAAGTAAGTCCTTAGGAGTATTAGACTCATTTTTAAATAAAACTGCTTAAAACCAAATTTTGTTCAAAATACTTTACACTCTATTTACCTTCACTAAATGCTGAACATATATTTCAACAGGTTAGAGCAATAGCCGACTTCTCCGTAGGGGTACAGACAACTATATTTTTTATTCTTTCTTAAGCGTATGATAATTTTATGACTAGTAAATGTCTTCTAGAAAGCTAATCCTGGTTTTTAATGTCTGAAATAGTGACATGTTTAAATGTTGCGTACTAATATATTGCAGATACCCTGAAAATTGAGTGTAGAGTTCTTGGGTTAGGAGAAATACACATCATATCCTACAGTCTCAAGCTGTGCAAGCCTACTCAGAAAAGGATAAGAACCTTAAGACCTGAATCTTACAGTAGTAAGCTCTGGCAAAATATTGAATTGTGTTTGAAAAAAAGAAAAAAGACACAAAAACATGCACACACTGCCTTAGACAGTATGAAGTATACCTGTTTTTACTGGCAATTATGACCTGGTGTTTAGCTATATTTTTACTTAGGCTGCATTGTTTGATTTCCCATTTCTCATTTGCCATAGCAAAGAAGAGAAAGAAAAAAGGAAGAGGTTTTTTGCTTTCTTTAGGATCATCTTAATTGTTGCTGTGTTGATTTGGTGCTCCTTTAGTTTGGAAGTCATAACTTCAGTAGGAAATGCAGACATCCAACACTGTAACTCTTACAATCATACAGTAATGCAATAAGGCTTACTTAAAGAAAAAAAAAGAAATCAGTAACCCCACACTGGAATTAAACTACAAAGCTTGGCTTTTAGTTGCGTGTGTATTGTTCATCAGTGGAACCTTCTAATGCTGGCTTTCTATTCTACTATTTTTGTGTAGTTCTTTTGACAGCAAATTTGTTTATCAGCAAAGAGGACTTGGACCAATTGAACAGAACACAATTCTTGTCCTGAATCCAAGTAATGCAAAACTGCTTCATTCCATGGGCAAAAATCTGTAAGTTATTTTTGCTTTTATTGAACTAACATTTCTGTATATTTTACTGTGGAAAGTCCCCAGACCCATTTTCATGTATGTTTTGTATTGCACTGTGTGATTGTAGCCACTGAGTTTATTTAAACAATAAATAAGTAATAATTACAAAATCAACAACTAATAAAAGTAGTTTGCCATCTTTACCACCTCTGCTTTCTAGCAATTCATACAATTTCATCTACTAGCCAGATTAACAGAAATGCAGACCTTATGAGTATTGTATATTGTCCTTAAAGATACCAAATATTAACATGAGTGAGAAACCAGAGATCAACTGAATTTCAGAGCTGAGACACACTTGTCAAGAAAATTCTATTCTGTAAAACTATCTTTTTCATTAAATACTACAGATAGTGTGTGCAGCATTTGTTGATCAGTAGGTAAAACATAAAATCTTTACATCTACATTATTCTTCCTGAAAGATATTTTTAACTTAATTCTTCTACATTTGTGCTTGCAGATTTTATTTACCACATGGTTTGAGTATAGATAAAAATGGTAACTACTGGGTTACTGATGTAGCTCTCCATCAGGTATGTTTTTGAAGCTTTAATAGAATGACTTTAATATTTTGCCACTAAGTGTTTTTGCTTCCCTAGGGATTTGACATAAATTATTTATCTAGGCCTGTTAAGGTAAATCTTAAGAATATGCCTACACAAATTGACCCCTGTGGCCTTCGTGGAATATAGTTGTGTTGAATAATTTGCTACATGGACATAGTATTCAGAAATAAAACTGTCTGTTTTAAAACAGTGTTTCTTTTGAAAAAGAACAGATTTTTCTGCTGCATCTTTGCTTATCAATTCTCCTATGTACTTAAATCCAGAATGTGAAACTAATTTGTTTGCTGTAATAACAGGAAATTTATATTTTAGGCAGAAATTTCCTAGAATCAACACTATTAAAAAACTGGTAATAGGTGTCATAGTCAATATATTAAGATTATGTTTGGTATATAAATTTATTTTATACACAGTAATAGATATTTTTCCGTAGGCAGTCATCCTTCTTATATTTCATCTTCCATAACTGAAACCTATTCTCTTTTCCCGTTGACTAAAAAAAAGGTTTTCAAACTGGGAGCACATGACAAAGAACCATTACTTACCTTAGGAGTGGCTTTGCAACCGGGCAGTGACAGAAATCATTTCTGTCAACCAACTGATGTGGCTGTGGATCCGATCACTGGCACCATTTATATCTCTGATGGCTACTGTAACAGTCGAGTCATTCAGTTCTCTCCAAAGGGGTTGTACGTGACGCAGTGGGGAGAAGGTACAGGTCAGAGCTCTTGGTACTTTACCCATACTGCTGTTATCATGAACTCATGATGAACCATGAGATTGCTGATGTTACTATTACTTTATTTATAAATTTCTATTACTGAAATACCTTCCAAGCCCTAACTGAATGTCAGCTTTGTCATTGCATTCCAATTTTCTCTCTTCTATTCATACAGCTACTTGTAGTAGTTATATATTCACTAAAAATAAAAAATGGGAATTTGTTAGCATGCTTTCAGTACAAGTATTTGAATGTCCTATCTTATCAAGAAAATGTTCTTTCACAAAAATCTTTTTTTTTCTTAAACATTTGGTCAAATAGCATAAGCCTTTGCCATTTTTGCAAGATTTATACCATGATCCCATCTGTTTTAAGTTTTATGAATAATTACATTTCTGCCTGATTCAGATTTATGTATCAGGTATTAAACTATGCCAAATATTGTAGGGAAATAGAGAATTCATAAATTCAGGATTTACAAAGGTGACACAAAAGTCTACCACAGTTTATCTACCTAAACGAGTAAAACTTCTAGGAGAAGAAAGCAAGCTGACTTTATTTTTTTCCCAGTGTTACATTGCTTTATGTGACATATTGCTGTTTCTAAGCGAAACTGATAATTTCAGTGTATACTTTAACACAAACCTGGGTATTTTGTATTGCAGAGACTTCTTTAGGCAGAGCCAGACCTGGACAGTTTCATATCCCTCACAGCTTAGCCCTGATCCCTGACTTCAGTCAGCTATGCGTTGCAGACAGGGAAAACGGTCGAATTCAGTGCTTCAGGTTAGAGACTGGGGAGTTCATAAGAGAGATCAAGCACAAATCGTTTGGAAAAGAGTTGTTTGCAGTTTCGTATGTTCCAGGTAATCTTTTTCCTGTTCTTCAGGTTTCAAGTAGTTGCTTTATGCCAGTATGTCACAGTACACACTGTTATTTCATAAAGAGTGCTATCATGTTATCTTAGGCCAGATACTCACTCTCTTTCAAAGTAGAGCTGATGTAATGGAAAGTTTTAGAACTGTCCTGTTTTACTACTTGTGGGGTAAAGGAAGCTTGCATATAATCTCTGCTTATGAGAAATGACTGATTAGGATCCCTAAATGTGATGTCAACAAGTAGATGATCTTGTTTGCTTCCTAGTGACTATAGAGTCAATAATTAGTTAATGATAACATTTTAAAATATTCATTTCAAGCTCCATTGAAGAGAGAAAAATAAAGAGGTTCCAAACTATCAAGAAAAGTTTTGTGTTTCTTAAAACAAAAAATCTGAAAGCAAGCAGTTTGAAGAAATTGTGGGGTTTAATATCATAATCTGTTTAACAGTTATTGTGTTAAGTTTTTGGGTTGGATTTTTAATACCGGTAGTGAAGGTAATGTAAATGTCAAGAACTGGATGAAGAATTTTGGCATGTCAGGTTCCCAACTCTATAGTTGATATCAAATTTAATATCGGGGTTACCTCTCTTGCACCTGCCAAGAACATAGAAATGCTGTACTGGATGAGATACTTGATACCTATAGCTCTGTCACTTGACGGTGGCAGCGAGAGACGCTTTCTAAGGAGAATGCATAAGCCTGGCTGCATTTTGTGGTCTGTTCCTCTCTTCTCCCCATGCATCCATGAGCACTTTATTTAAGGCTGTTAGGAGGTAGCTCCTGACCTCTTCTTTGTAGGATCTTTCTATAGACATATTGCCCATGAATTTTCCTAATCCCATTTTGAACTGGTTTGTACTGTCTGACTCCTTGACCTCCTACAGTTACAGGCTCCAGAAGTTCACTACTCACTTTATTTTTTTTAGTTTAAAATAGTGACCTAGCTTCATTGAGTGCTTCTCAGTCCCAGTATTTTGGGAGTTGGTGAATAACAGTTCCACACTCTCCATATCTGCTGCCTCTTAGCCTTCTCCTCTCCAAAGCAAAGAACCCCAGCCACCTTAGTCTCTCCCCATAAGCCATTTAACTGCTTCACCCCCTTGACTATTGTAGTTGCCTTTTTCTTCTAGCATCTTTAACTTCATTAGGACCTTCTTGAGGTGCAGAGAGTAAAACAGCACTTGGTACTCCAAGATGTGGGCATGCTAAATTTTTGCATAGTGGCAGAACTGTCCCCTCCATTCCTATTTCTCCTGATGATGCCCAACATTCTGTTGAAATTTTGGCTGTCACTGTACATGGAGCCAAAGATTTCAGAGACCTTTCAGTGATGGCACAGAGTTGTAGCTGCCAGTTCCAAGCTAAACATCACATAGGCATCATCTAGATTACTTCTTCACAGAAGCGTCACTCTACATTTTTCTTCATTGAAGCTCTTCTGCCATCTGTTTGACAACTCAAGTATTCTTACAAAAAGTCTTACTGGACTTTCTCAATATCATCAAGCTTTTAACTACTCTGCAGAGCTCAGTACCTTCCTCAGACTGGGAGATGTCACTGTGCACCCCATTCTTCAGGTCACTGATGAGGACTATTGAATGAAATTGTTTCTGGCTCTGATCCCTGCAGGATTGCACTACTCAGACTTCTCTGTCCTGAAAAATTATAAGCTCTGCCCTTAAGCTCTTCTCTTTGCTTCCTGTTCATTAACAGATCTCTCATTCAGCCCTCTGACAAGTCACATTTTTTAATAACCTCTGATGCATAACCTTGTCAAAGGTTTTCTGAAAATCCAAGTACATCTACAGAATCTCCTTTACTTGTGTGTTTTTTCTGCCCGTTCAGAGGTGAGGCACAATTTCGCTTTATAGAAGCCATACCAACTTGTTTCCAACAGGCTACACTTACGCATGTCTTATTCTTCAGTATGAGTTCTACCATCTTACTGGGGCTGGAAGCCAGAATTGTGGACGGGCAGTTCCCAGGCACCCTTTTGAGCCTTTCTTGTACATGGGCATTACTTTGGCTGTCTGCTAGTCTTCTGGAGGAGTGGCTGTTTGCGGTGCTAGGTTACTCAGCTTGGCCTGAGGTCTGTAATTTCACATTTGACTTCCTTCTGTACTTGAGTGAATGCCATCCAAACCTGGTGAAATATTAACCTCCAACTTGTCTTAACACCTTTTGTGTATCTGCTTCCAGTTGAGCAGGCTCCTCTGACCTCTTTGCTATAAAAAGTAGTGTCAGAAAGTCCCCAGTGTATTCAACAGAAAAAACTGACAAAAACTGAGCTTCTCTGCCACAGGCCCCTAATCCCTGAGTCCCCCTTTCACACCTTTTCCACTTGTGGTCCCACTGATTCCCTAGCTGACTTTCTGCTTTTGATGCGTTTAAAGAACTTTCCATTACCAGATCAAGCATCCATAGCAAGGCATTCTTCAGATTATTTTTTTTTTAACTCTTTCACATTCTTTTTACATTTAACCAATTTGTAAAATATTGCCTTGCTTGTTCTTCTCATTTGGACAAAGTGTGCCTCTCTTAAATGCCAAACTCTCACCTTACTTGACTTTCCTCTTGTGATTTGAGGAAAGTTGAGTTTCCTTTCCGTCTGTCTGTCTCTTTCTCTCAGCCAGCCTTTTTTCATCTATACTATTACAGTTCATCTTCACTATAGTTTGTTACATGTGGGTTGTTAAAGGAAATCTAATGTTGTTGCAGGTGGTCTCCTCTTTGCAGTTAATGGAATGCCTTATCCTGGAGAGGCAGAACCAGTGCAAGGATTTGTGATGAACTTCTCTACTGGAGAAATAATTGATACTTTCATTCCGCTTAGAAAGGTGGAGTATTGCACAGAGTGCCTGGTGCATATAATTACATATATGGAATGTTGGTAACATCCTACTACTCCAACTTTCATAAGACTATTACAGGAAATAAGATGTTTTATAATGTAAGGTATTCAAAAGGAATTCTTTATAATATTAACTTAATAACAACACTAGAATTTGGGGTCTTAAGTTTCTACATGTGGTACACATTCAAAAATTATACTACCTTCAAGGCAATTCCTATAGATAATACCTTCAGTCAAGATAAGCCTACTTTATTGTTGTCAGACAGTTCTTAAAAGCTAATTTAAGAGAAGAATGAATGACTTGAAATACTCATATGTTTAGATGCTAGTAATTTGTCAAAAAATAGAGTATATTCATAAGCAGAAATAATATTTAACTGTATGTTTACATCCCTTCTTTACAGAAGATTAGTGTGGAAGGTAAGGCTAAAAGTTGTTCATACAGTATTGTATGTAAAAGTTATGTTTATTTTTTAAAAAAATTTCCGTAGATTTTCTTAGACTAAAGAATGAATGTTAAGATTCCCATTTCTGGGTAACACATACAGTCTGTTATTTGCAGTCCAGTTTTAAATTATATTAGAGAGAGGGTTTTTTTCTGAGTATAACAAATAGCTGTGTTGCATACAAACTCTGACAAAAACTAGTATGTGGGCTTGAAACCAAGATCCATGATATTTTAGATATAAATTTTACAGGATAAAATTGAATGCAATAATATGACTATAAATATTATAGATATTATAAATATAAAATTGTTTAGCATGAATACATTGAATAATATTCATGTTGTTAATCCTGGAGAAGGCAAACATACAATAGAAATGGAATTCCTCTCCCTTCACTCATGTTAGGCCTTCACACCAGCACCTGCTGCATTTTCCAGTCTAAGGACTGAATATCACCAGTGTCAAGTTCAGGGTTAAGGGGGCCTCATGAATGTGTAGACACTGAAGAGTAATCTGTGGCTGCTTATCTTCACAGAACTTTGAGATGCCACATGATGTTGTTGCTTCAGAAGATAAAACAGTATTCGTTGGAGATGTTCATGCCAGAGCAGTGTGGAAGTTTGCATCCACAGAAAGTATGTTCTTTTGGTTCTTAATATCACAACTCCACATTTCTTATCTTCAGATCAGTACCTTTTATCTGGTACCACTGCCCAAGAACCTAGTATCTTAATGACAATGATTTAAGTACAGTACAAGCACTGCCTGCAGAAGTTGTGTGCTACTGCTTAGTGTTCATTAAACGACCATTCTTCAGCACAGCTCCATGCTCTGTCGAAGAAGAGTCCTGAGTGCATGAGTTCATTTGTCGCAGGAGGATTCAAAATGCACTTGCCTCATGGTAGATCTGTCCCTTCTCATGTCAGTACCTGCTTAAACAAAGGCATGACTCTTTAGCGTTTTAGTAATTTTAATGTATCATTTGTTGAGAAGTCAACTGCTTCCTTTGAGGTATATAGGAAACTCCCAGGGGCTGAAGTAAAAACACAAGTCAACTTAAAATTTATATTCATTTTATTGGGATTATTTATCATTAGAAGATGACTCTAGTATAGTTTGAAGTCTTATTTCCGTGAAGTGGAAACACTTCCCCGTTTTAATCTAGTAACCCCCAAGGCAAGCAGCCAGGGAGAGGGCCTGATTAGTCAGACGTCAATTTAGTAGGATTCAGAGAGAGATTAGATATTTTACAGGAATAAAAATATAATCCACCGTTACATTATATTGGATAAAAAATGTATGAGAGAGATAAAGCTCAGGCTTCAGGGTAGTCAACCAGTAAGATTCTGCTGTTACAAATGAACTTCTGACTAAGCTAGTTACTCCATATTTCTCTGTTTATAATTCATGATTTTTCTTTGGGGCATCTGGTGTCAGCTGCTCTCAATAACAGGAAACTGGACCAGATAAATTGTAATTTTGACTGGATATGGCTTTTTCTGTATATAGTAACCTGAACAAGAAGACTTCTAGGCTTTTATTCAAAGAAACATGAGAACAAAAAAATAATGAAATTATTGAACTCTGTTCACATGTTCACAGGTTACATGAGGAAAGTCCTTGTATATAATTTTCTTTTTAGCTTTTGCTGCAGTATAAAACTGCAGTAGCTGAGAAGCCCTGATTCAGCCAACATTTAATCCAATTAAAATCCATGATTTTAATTATAATGAACAGTTTTATTTTTGTGGGACTTTCCGAACCTTTACATGTGCCCATAAAATCTCTCTGTGGCATAAGAGTTAATTATTGCAAACACCTTTCATGAATCAAGCCTTTTTTCCATGGCCTTGTGAGCTATTGAATGGTTTATATTGACTCTCCTTGGTGAAGTTCAGGTGCTGATGGGATTGTTTACTGTAGGATTGTACTGTACATTTGAGAAAGCTAGCAGGAAAATGTCACTGAGTGTCTTTCTGAAATGTCAGTTGTCCTGAAGAATAATTTTGTTTTACAGAAATGGAACATCGGTCAGTTAAAAAGGCTGGTATTGAGGTACAGGAAATAAAAGGTTAGTCTGATTCATAATGGAAATGAAGGAATCAGTCCACACAGACTAGGACTGCTTCTGCTAAGTTCAAGGGGAAAAAGCTAACTAGTTTGACTGTTTTATTTTTCACCATCATTTCATACACATAAAATGTGCAGGCACAGGAAGCACTAGAAAGCAGCTTGTAACAGTGTTACCTGGTAGAGGCTATTTTATAGCCAAGATAAACATTCCATTTTCAGTGATGACAACTGCTTCACAGACACCAAGATAAAAATTTAACCAGTGGATTAGTTCCATACCACCATCTGGTATGGTCCAGATTGGTATCTGTGTCAGCTCCCTTAGATGCAGAAATAGCTCTGAAATGTAACTGTGATAGTTACTCCCCAGCACCCTTCCCCCTGCTCCACAATGCTCAAGCAGCAAACAGGTTATTTGAAATGGGAATTGGTGTATCTTTCTGCACAGTCTTTCAGTACACAGCCTTGCCAGTCACACCATATGGAAAAAATACCATTTTTTCTATTTAGATTTATTTCCCTAGATTTACTGCTTCCTTTTTTTTCAATTTATCTGTGTGAAAATGAAAAACAGACAAAAAAAAAAAAAAAAGAAAAACATGTAGAAACTTAATATAGACAAATACATGTAGAGGAGATTGAAAGGTGTAAAATAGCAGTTCAGGAAGATGGAAAGTAATTTTAACCATTTGTATTCTGTTGCATAGGTCTTTTATGTTGAAGAGGAAAAGTTTATTTCCCTTTCAGAAAAACAGTACCAGGCTATGCAGAAGCCTTTATAAAATGTTCAAATGTTCTTAACTGTTTTTCTTTGGTTGAATTCAGAGCTTGTGTGGTTTGCTTTAACTATATATATGCAGACAGAGGAAAATACCAAAAGATCCCAACTGCCAATTGCAAGCATTAGAATAAAGTAGAATAAGGAGGCTGACATTATAAAGCAATTAAATCCTTATTGCCAAAACTGTTCTCCTTTTATTTTCTCTCTGTTGGTACCTCAGCCCTCCTGAAGCACTCAAAAGGGAAGTGTTGACATTACAGCATCCACAGTACAACAAATCTAGGAGTACATTAATGCTTTTTGGCTTTCTTTAGAAAGATAGCATAGTAGTTCAGACTTGTAATGTTACATAGAAAAATGCAATAGTATCACCAGGGTAAGAAACAGTTTCTGAGTAACAATCTCTAAAACTGCTTAGGGTACACAGACTGAAATTAACGTCTTTGAACTCCACTTGAAGAAAACAGATAGCTATCCTCTGCTTAATAAATGGGCAGGAGTGGCCTGCACTTTCACAGCCTCCTGGTGACAGACTGTTACTATTGTTTGTACTGCTGTGAAGTGGGGGAAAAATACACGAAGAACTGTAGCTTTGCCCAGAGGTGGGCACGATGGTGGAGGAAAGTTGCCCTTCACTGTAACTACTACTTGAACAGACAGCATGTTATCATTGTATCATTGTATTAGTGATAACAATTATATTGTTATCATTGTATTAGTGTTAAGTGTAAACTGAAGCATTTGCTATTTTTTCAGAATAGAAGATCATTTTAAGTTTGATACAGAATCAAAAGAGAGTTGATTCAGAGTGTTTCTGATGCAGCTACTTCTTAAGACATGCAGTTAAGTCAGACTTTAAAATATATAGCTAGATGGTTTTACTCATTAAAAGTTAGCATAAAGCATGTGATCCTTTATACACACACAAAGCATCATAGAGAAATTTACTGAAATGTTTTTTCTCCTTGTAGGTAGAGAGGTAACAAGTTAGTCAAGGAATGATTGGATGCTTTCAAAGGCTCTCCAAATTTACAAAGCCAAAGTTCTGTCATGGGGTGTAGCAGTTCTGAAGATTTAGCCCTTTGTCACAAGTTTATTAAACACAACTTTAAAAGCTTTCCTTTTTTGTTTATGATAATACAGCATATACTGGATTTCTGTATTTCTTGTGGAAGTGTTATGATCAAAAGGAGATACTTAATTGCTAGTACATCACACACCTATTTGCAAAAATAGATCTTTTGGGGATTTTCCTATATTTTAAATGATAGATACTTTTTAAGACAAAACTCTCCCTGACACCTTTTCTTTCACGATTCAAGAAAAGGAAAGGGCATCTTTGCTAGTGAGTGATACCATTCTGACTCTCTCTGCCTTACATTTGGGATAACATCAGCAAGAGCTAAATATGTCTTCATAAGTGTTTGTCTTTTGTTGCCTTGTTACTCAGCACTTCAGGTATTCTAGCTTGTTCTTTTCTTTAACGCCTTGTTCTGTGTTTCTTGATGCATATGGATTACATACTGAAATTGTCTTTTATTTAAAGAATCAGAAACAATTGTAGAAGCCAGACTGAAAAACACCCCAGAATCAACAGACCATCTAAAGAAGCAAGAAAAGCAACATTTGGTCCAACAGGCCAGCACCGGAGTTTCCTTTGTTCTTATTACAACTCTTCTAATTATCCCTGTTGTTGTCCTGCTGGCAATTTTACTATTTATTCGGTGGAGGAAGACAGCTGTCTATGGAGGTAACCATGAGTAACTCTAGAGAACAGGCTTTTATTATTCCAGTTCAAAACGTTGCTGGACACTGAGGGACACGGGTATGAAGAGAGAGAGGTCCTGTCCCTTTACCCTTCTGAACATTTACTGTGACACTGCATGCAAACTAAGAATCGGCATGCACACAGCAACTGCACCCCTCTGTGCCTTTAATATTACATCTCAAGCCACCACCTTTTCAGAACATGTATCTAAAACTTTAATTGGTGTCAAGCCAAAAATTGGTATCTCAGAAACAACTAGAATATATTCATGTTATTGTCTAGAATACATAAATTTTAATACTCTGAGCACAGTTTGATTTTCAGTTTGGGATCTTTAAATTGTTGAGAACAAAAGACTACGTGGATATTGTAAAAGTATAAGCAAAATGCAAGCAGGTAACATTTACAAGCGATTACATATTGTTGTTCACTACTACCTTGTGCATTTTGTGAGTCAGACATGTTTCCATAATGCACCTTCACCCATTGCTGTGAGAGCTGTAACTGGTACTTACAATGCTATGTAAATTTATTCTTAATTTGTATTATGTAATAACAATATTTTTGAGAAACTGGTAGAGTGCAGTAGGAGTTTTATCATTACACTTGTTATTTTCTATAAAATAAATAGTTTTATCAAAATATTCCCATCAAGAGAAGAAAATTATATACTATTGCTCTGCAACTGAATTGGATGTATTTTATTTGAAGATTTCAGTGAGCAGCTCCCTGACTCTGTGTTCAAACATGTTTAGCACATCAAATGTGCTAACATTCTAGGCTACTGCAGTACTGCCGTTAATGGATAGGATCTATAATAGCATCTTTGCATTCCATTTGTATTCAAGCAGTGCTTGAATTTACTGTGTCAAAGAGCATGATACAGTTACATTGGTAAAAGTAAACTTCTTGCACAGATTTATGGAAACTGAGTAGTACATAGGAAAAGACAGTTTGGTCATGGCATTTAATTTTTCTTCAGATGAAGGATGGAAAGAATTACCAGGGAGAAGGATATAGTTTGTGAGGGGGAGAGAGAAAGTTCCACCAAAATACCTGAAGAAATTCACAGATCACTGTCTTCCAGAAAGCCAGTCTTCTCTATAGGGAAACTATGCCATTTCAAATGTCAAGCTGTATTTTGCAGTGTGCTGGAATGTAGTTGTGCACATTATAAATGACAAGGTTCTTGTCCTTCCTGTAAACTCTTCACAGTGACATAAGTGAACAGTTGAGGGAATGAAATTCTCAGAAATAACTAATATGCAAATCTTCTTAATGGTTGAACTGGCATAAACTGAACATCCATGGTATGATAATTTAGTTAGGAATTATAATTTCACCCTTAATCGAGAAGCTGGAAAGTATCAGTTTTGCTTCTTAAAGCTGCTGATCAATTTGTTGAATGTCTGTGGTTTGTATCAAAATACAGATAATTATTTAATCATAGAATACAATTTTTTTAGCTTATTTTTTAAATCTACCTTATTTTTCAGCTGATGGGGAACACAAACTCGATTCAAGTTCAGGCAGAATTTTAGGCAAACTTAGAGGTAAGTCTAAGTCATTGAGGAACTTTTAAGAATGCAGTAACTGGACTTCTTTTTTCTCTATTCACTTGTAGTTGAGTAACAGATTTAATGGAACTTTCTCAGAGGAAGGATTGGGGGCAAACCTCAGGTGTTTCCTGGAAATATCTTTTATGATACCTTTCATCTGTCATTATCTGCCCACTGAAGAGGATGTGTCACTACCAGTGGGAGAACAGTAGCTGTTATAATGTGTTATCTGTGGATCTGGTGAATGAAATGAAGCACTTTGAGATTAAGGGCAAATTGGTGGGAACACAAATAGCCTGCATAAAGACTTGATGAAACAATGGATGCTGAAAAAATCAGTTTGAAACTTCAAAGATTAATTTCCTTCCTGTTTCATAATCTCTATACTTAGCTTTTGTGGCTCATGTACTGATCTTTAAAAACAGTTTCTGGAAGGACACTTAAAATAATCTCCACTATACTGTTGAAGGAGTGGATAGATTTTTATTCACCCTGTACAGCAAAGCAAACTTTACAACAAGCCTTTCCTTTCCACAGGGAAAGGCGGTGGTGGCCTTAACCTTGGGAACTTCTTTGCAAGTCACAAAGGCTACAGTCGAAAAGGCTTTGACCGAGTGAGCACTGAAGGAAGTGATCAAGAAAAAGATGAAGATGATGGCACAGATTCAGAGGAAGAGTGTTCAGCACCTCCCCCTCCATCAGCACCTTCATCATCCTGAAACCAGCCTTTGAGTTCTCCATATGATTCAACCCAGAATGTCAGATTCCTTTTCCCTGAAGCACGTTTAAGATTTTGTGTATTTAATTGTAAACTGTACTAGTCTGTGTGGGGCTGTACACTGGTTCCTTTAATTTTTGTTTGGTTTTAGTTCTGGTTTTTAAGTGGAGGAGTGTATGGAAGTTCCATATCAGTGCCGTTGTTTTTTATGTGAACATCTTAATAAAGCAAACAGTCTTCTAACTGCAGCACTGATTTAAAGCAGTAGTATTTTCTCACCTGAATTTGGGGATCCTGTAAATAAGTCTTACTATCTGCTTGATCAAGGTATTTTTCCCATAACTATTCAGTTGCCAGTTTCTGTTTTGTGCCTTTCCTCTTCAATGTCCTTAATCTGTTGCAGTACAAAGAAAATACAGTGCCACAAGAAAATGAAGCTGCTAAATCTTCTTCTATTTTTTTAAAATCACTAACATTATATTGCATTGAAGGAAAGAAAAAAGTCTCTATTTAATTGTTTTTCTTCTTCCTAACTTGATGTGTTTCTGGGATGTCTTATTTTTAGATGGTATCACTGTTAGAACACTATTTTCAGAAGCTGAATGTAATTTGTGTAATAAAGTATTCGCAAAGCATTAGCTGTCGGAGTGTACTTTGGAATTTTTGGATACTTTTAAGTTTTTTGTATACAACTTTTGTAAGTTACACGGACCGCTTAATACAGTAAAAATTTTAATATCTTCTACCAGCAGAGAAAAAGTGCTATTTTGTATGGAAGCTGGAAAAATATTTTGCTATGTCACAAGTCTTTTTTTTAAAGACTAATAAGTTACATACATGTACAAAGTCAAGCTTAAACATTTAAAGAGGAATTTTACTTGTATAATAAAACTGCAGGGTATTTACTTTAATAAAACATGGTCACAGCTAAGAGGAAACCTGTGTCTCAAATTAAATATGCAAATTAGTCAGGGTAGGCATCTAATTCTGTCTGATTTGTGGTACTATTTTCTTGTTTCTCCACATTTCCTTTTTCATTCATGCAACAGGAGTCCTCAATCTCGTAATGTGCTCACTCATTGAACGGGAGACTTGCAGAAGACCTGCTAGATAATTATCCTGGTTTTGTGAGTTATCTGAAATGTTAATCACTGTGACATCATCATGATTTTTCAGCCTAGTTTGAGGATCAGAGCATGATTAATATCCTTTTAAAACCTGTATTAGGAGAAGAGTGTACACAGCTGTAATTGCCTCAGGGTTTTATGAAACAGCTTTCATTATCATCATTGCAGGTATTGTAATAGGCTATTGCTGGTGTTGAGCTTGAAAAATAGGCTTTAGGTTTCTTCTGGCAGCAGGTTTTGCAAGGTGTTTTTTGAGGGAATAAGGGTAATGATAGTGGAGCAAAAGATATATCATCCCCAAGCAAGGTTTTATAAATCTCCTTTTTCTGTAACAAAAACTTAAAATCCTTGACAGGTTTTTTTTTTTTTCTCAAGTATAGCAAAATCTGCAGGACAGCTTTCTAAAATACTGGAGTACAGGCTCAGTTTCATGTGATACGTATTTAGTGCATATTCTAAGTTGATTCCTTTCCTGCGAATTCCTATTTTCCTAATGTTACAAGGAAAACAGCCTGTTTCTGTCTTGTTTTTGAAAGCAAGGCAGTGTTATTTTTAGCTCTGGCCTTGATCCCCTTGTATATGAATAAAAACAAGTAAGGTAGTTGGGAAGGATCTTCTAAAGCTGTCTGCAAAGATGACAAGTCTCTATTTTACAGGAAGTTTTCAATGTAAGCAATTAAAACTGTGGTGGCACTGCTAGGATAGGTGGTGTATATGCCATCAGTTCTAAAAGATCACAGGCTCTTCTCAAAAGCAATCAGTAAGGGTGTATTTTTCTAACATTTGGATGGCTCACATAATGTCCGATGTTGGGTGTCCTCTGCTTCCATGGTATTACGTCAATGATGACATGCAGCTGCCTCCTTTCCTTTATTTGATCCTTATCTCCAATTTAAAAAAATGCTTTGTTGAGGGGGGAGTAGCTGAACACAGTTTAACTGCAAGTACAAGCTAAAACAGATTAACTTGAGCGTTAGTCACAATCTCTGCTCTCTGGAATTCAGAGGTTAGTCTCTACAATAATCCTGGGCTGTATAAAGAGAAGCAGGTCGAGGGAGGTCACTCTCCCCCTCTTCTCCACTCTTGTGAGACCCCACCTGGAGTACTGCATCCAGCTCTGGTGCCCTCAGCGTAAGACAGACATGGACTTGCTCGAGAGGATCCAGAGGAGGGCTACGAAGATGATCAGGGAGCTGGAGCACCTCTCCTGTGAGGGTAGGCTGAGAGAGTTGGGGTTGTTCAGCCTGGAGAAGAGAAGGCTCTGGAGAGACCTTATAGCAGCCTTCCAGTACTTAAAGGGGGCCTACAGAAAAGATGGGGAGGGACTTTTTATCAGGAAGAGTATAGTGATAGGACAAGGGGTAAGGTTTTTCACTGAAAGAGGGTAGATTTAGATTAGATATAAGGAAGAAATCCTTTACTCCAAGGGTGGTGAGACCCTGGAACAGGTTGCCTAGAGAGGTTGTGGATGCTCCATCCCTGGAAGTGTTCAAGGCCAGGTTGGATGGGGCTTTGAGCAACCTGGTCTAGTGGAAGGTGTCCCTGACCACGGCAGAGGGGCTGGAACTAGGTGATCTTTAAGGTCCCTTCCAACCCAAACCATTCTATGACTTTGAAGGTTGTTACTGGAAAAGACTAAGTTATATTGCTAGGGCTGTACAATTAAAACCTGTCTGCATCTGCTCAGAAAACTTAAAATGCTTGGCACATTAATTGGACGCTTTTTCACATCAAACTAAATACTCTTTGAAAATACATTTCTTTTAAAACACAGCCTCATTATACGCTGTGGACTCTAATAAACTATAAATCTCTCCCAGCCTTCAACAGAAAAAACAAACTTGAGATCATCAGAATTTTTAAAATTGAAAATACAATTTCACACTGTACCTTTGCAAAAGCTGCTGCAGTCATCTGAACTCTTCCCTCATCAGAAGCATAGATTTTGAGATCATGTCGGTAAGTGCTATGTAATCTAAGTAAACCACATCCAGGAAATCCAGCGTAATCTCCTACCAAACAAATATTTTGCTCAAACTCACATTTTGCACTTGATTACCTTCAAAAGTGTTTTATGCCATTCAAAACTTTTTTTTTTTTAATTATTATATTTTTTTACCTTGTCCACCTGGATACATACACCTGAAAGCCCTTCCAAGCTCCTCTGCTTGAACCCTGCCTGCAGGGGTCAATTCTCCTCCCCATTTTAGAACCAGAAGCAGGGATGGCTCATTTCTTCTATTATCTAATTGTACACAGAGAGAGAAGTTTAGTAGTGAAGCATATTCTAAATTTTTTTTTTTTTTTGCAAATGAACAAAAATATTTGGACTGTGCAGGGCTTCAGTAAAGGATCTCTGCAACATTATAAATATTTAATAGTGTTGTAACATTAAGAAAATATTGAACTGGAGAACAAAATGGGCGCTTAAACTGAGAAACCTGAAGTAGTTAAAATTACAGAGAAAACATAAGTGAAAAATATTTAGCATGAAATCTGAACCAAAAAGTAAATTGAAACAGAAAAATGAAAACAAATTGGATGCTAAATACCCCACAGTTATTTCAGCCAATAACCATGGGTCAAGGACCAGAAAAACGTATAAAAGTTTTCAAGATAGCAGTAAATGTTGGGTTCGGATTTTCTCATCCTGCTCCGAAAACACTGTTTCTGGTGAATCACTGAAGCTTCTTTTCACCCTACTTTTCTGTTACAAAAGAACAGTGTTAGAATACAAATTTACTACATAGTTTTAGGTGTATGATTCAGCAGATTAAGAGACACTGAGTATCTGCCAACAATACAAACATTCATTCAGAACAACATATTCCTTCTTCTTAACATCAAGACATGTTATACCACTAGTCCATGACTATTTGAACACACATGGCATTAAGCGATTAGGTGCAAAAGTAATACAATACCTTCC
The DNA here is from genome assembly GCA_035590195.1 of Aviceda cuculoides. Classification (NCBI taxonomy): domain Eukaryota; kingdom Metazoa; phylum Chordata; class Aves; order Accipitriformes; family Accipitridae; genus Aviceda; species Aviceda cuculoides. The sequence goes on along the minus strand of JAVJGG010000074.1, from coordinate 26,402,142 downwards.
TCTTCACTGGAAGTCTTTGGGCAACCATGAGGAAGATACGTCAACTGAACTTTGCGATTTATGCCTGAAAAATGCCCATACCTGAAGTAGGAACAGGGGAAAATAAGAGGGGAAGAGGGAGTAAAACATTTTAAATATATTCCTCCAAACATGCTATGCTCCTGTAACAGGATATAATAAACCTATGCTGGTCACTAATTTGTGCATTTGACCACCATTTATTGAAGCAGTGCTTAGAACAAACCTAACTCAAGAAGCACAGAATGGCTACAGAAATGTCAACCATTCTGCAACGAAACATTTAAAAGTACTATCTACTACTTTTTTTCACAACACTGAACAGTAACAGACAGACAAAAAAAAAAAAAAAAAAAGCATTTGCAGATTGCACAAGTAATTTATCTATTCACATCTACTCACATCCACAACTACAGTGGCTATCCGTTTCCAGAATCTGATCTGGCAGTGTAGATGGCTACTATTTTATTAGCCAATTAAGTTCTCAAGAAGAACTCAGTATTTCAAACTATCATCATAGATTTCAATAATAACTGTCTTGGTTTTTTTTAAACTAAAATTAACTACTACCATTTAGAGTTCTGAGACCCCAGATCTTTAACAAACCTCGAGGCCTTAGGTGGGGTTTTTTTGTTTGTTGTTTGTTTGGGTTTTTTGGTTTTTGTTTGTTTGTTTTTAATTATTAAATATTTCAGGTTTAATATACAAAGCCTTAGGTACTTGGAATCCTCCAAGCTTCCTGCAAGTAGACAGTACACATGGTTAAAGTTTTCACTGTCTCAATCAGACCTCATTATGTCACACACTGCAAGAAGCAGACCCTGCACTCAAATACTTTCATTTTAAAAACATGCAAGAAGACAAAATTTGAGATCAAAGAAAGTAACTTTTTTCATGTAGAAAGTATACTTAGACACTAGATAAAGCATTAAGTTCAATTAAAAAGATAAGGAGTAAAATCAGAGAGAAGGACAAAATCTCCTTCATAATGTCAAACACGACATCCTTTCTCTTGATAATCCTTCCGCTTGAATTAATATATCATTACATATTTTATAACCATTGCAGTCCAAGTAGTAACCGGTCAAAATAGCAGATACAGTTTTGTTGCTATGAAACCTGAAAATTAGACACTTACATTTCTAACACAGTCTTTAGCTGTTCAAGCTTTGCTTTACTTTCTTCAATTTCAGAATCATTGTTTTGCCCAAGTTCTACAAGCAGTTGCCTTGCTATATCAAGCACTTCCTAAAGAAGGGAAAGATACGATTTATGTAAATACATAATTTTCTACTTATAAAATACCACAGCAATAAAATAAAGACAAACTTGCCTGCAACTGTTTTGGTTTTTTCAGTTTTAGTTTTCCAGATTTATATCCATCACATTTTTCAAAAAGATCAAAAAACCTTTAAGAAAGAGAATACTGATTAAAAAATGCAGTTAAGTTAAAATATTACTTGAACAAGTGGCTCTTAAACTTAAAGTGGTCTAAATTAGCGCCTTTACACTATTTGAAAAGCATGTTAAAACCTGCACTACAGAGATCAAAGCAACATTTATTCAAATCCTATTTCCCAGGAAAGTCTTCAACACATTAGAGAAATGAGCACTAAAAACGTTTTTTTGCTGACTTGCTATATGTTAAAAAAAAAAAAGGGGGGGCGGAGAGATATTCTGTATGTCAAATGACATATTTGAATATACAGCTATGTCAATTCTTAACCTTCAAGAATGATCCTGAACAAAAGTAGGGACCAAAAATACCAAATAAGCAGTTGTACACTTTTACGGCATGTATCTCTGAATGCAAGAATCTAATTCCAAAACAAGTAGCTGCCTTTTACTGAAATTGCACGTAATTCCAGGCCAGTTATGTAAGGCACTTTATGAATGCTAACAAAAAGATGGTATCTACCAGAAATTCAGGCTCATCAAACTTTGGCAAAAGTAAAAGGCAAAAAGATGGTGCAGTAAGATCACAGCTCACACAAGAACTGTTATGATAAAAAAAGAAAGGCAGAAGTCACAGCGAAATGGTGAACCAGAAATATTCTCTGCTGCATTATTCTGAATAAATGCAGATATAGAGACAAATGTATTTTCATTAAGATCAAGCAGGACTGTTCACAAGGCACAGGATGTGATGAAGGAAGTCTGCACAAGTAATTTGACAGTCCTGTTATAGAGGTGTGTACTTGTTCATTAGATGCAACATCAGTTAGATTTAAAACAAAACAAAACAAACTAAAACAAAATCCAACTTGCAAGATGCAATTCCTGCTCAATTAATTTGTTTGCACATCCCCAGGAAGTGAGCTCTGCTCTATAGCATACAAACTAATTTTTAACCAAGATTCTACTTACTTCTGATGTTTTACTTCCATTTTCATTTTTTGTTTTGGTGTTCGGTCCCCATGGCGTATTACAGCTATAACACATCTAAGCTCCATCCTGAAATTTCAAAAGAATTATATTTCACAATTCTATATATGAGGGTCTTTTATTTAATACTAAACCACCACAAATCAAGACAATTGACAAAGTTGTAGTTACCTGACATAACTACAGGAGTGATGGAAGGATATGCAAGAATATAAGGTTAACTGAAAATGATGTAAGATATAAAATATAAATATTGATTTTAAGACTTGGGTAACTACAGAAAATCTATTTTAAGTAGTTTTTAAAACAACGATTTTGAGTTTCATTAAATGAGAGAGCATGCTTACTAGAAGCGCATATTAAGTTGGTGCTGGAACAATGATTAGCAGTGAAGGAAGCTATGTACATAAGACGCTACACTTGAAAATCTGCTGTTCTATACTCAGCTTGACTAAGGGTCAGAAACTCTGATTGCTGGCATAGTAATTGTGATTCCTTCCTTGTTTTCATCACACAAAACAAGCGTTCATAGGCCAAAGTGGGCACACCTTGTGAAGAGAAAAAAAATTCACACAAAAGTTACAATAGGAGTTCGCACAATTCAGGTGTAGCTACTATTTTCTTACATTGTTCCAGAGGTGGTTGGCACAATAGGGATGTCTTCAGCTTCCAAAGGAATCGACCATGGTATCTGAAACTGGGGAGCAAGTTCTCTCATTATGATATTTCTAAAAAAAAGGGTTACAAAGAAAAAAAACCCACTAAGTTTAACGCACAGCTTATACAACACATACAAACTCCAAACCAAATAGATAATATATACATGCATTTTTATCAATGTGGTTTTAGAGTACTAGCAGTCATGAGTCTCTAGATGCGTATTTTTCTTTTAATTGTATAATAAAAACCTACTTAAACAACAGTTTAAAGCTACTACAACTGCTACAGAGACAACATTAGCCTAATGGCCCTGGATTTGTATGAAACCTAAGTTTTTGAACTCCAGTTCCTAAAAGACTTCCTTGGATATGATTTAGTCTTGTTCATTTAAATATTCAGACACCTGACTCCACTACCTAACTGAAAGTCCCTGATAATCAGCAAGCCATTCTCATCAAAGAGTAACTGGTACCTTTAGTGGTAATATCTTAAAAGTATCTGTGATAGAACTGGAAAAATAGGTAAAGTCTGTGGTCATAACTACAAAATAACACTGTCTCCACCTACAGAAGGTTGTTAAATCTTGCTAATGTTCTATTTCCCAAGTATTTCAGAAAAATATACTGAAATTCAGATTAATATCTACATAAGAAACAGTAACATGGCAGAAAAAAACCTGTGCATCTTAAAGTAGCATAAGCCAAAATTTAATTTCTAAAAAGCTTGAAAAAATCTGCTGTTACTTAACACTGCAATGTATTACCTTAAGGAATAAAGCATGAGGAAAAAATGATAACTTTTTTTTCAGAGAATTCAACAGCTACAACAATTTGAATAAAGAGAAATAAAAATGGGTCTGAGAATTTTAACTGTAACTCAAAATAGTGGCCTAAAACAATAGGACTAGGTTGTTGTCTAGGATTTCAGCTTAGTTCTTCCTCCATTTAATAAGATCCCAGACCATTTGATAACGTAGAAAGTCTTGCTGTGTCTCATCAATGTAATCTCACTGTAAAGCCAGTAATGGGGCCAAAATGGGATCAGCCTGCTTTGAGGGCAACATTTCATTGGCATAGAGTTCACTACCCAGTTCTACGTGATCCCTTGTTATACCTTTTTTTGTTCCCAGCAGCAGAGAGAAGATGGTATGACAGGAGACACCTTGAAACTACATCTGTTTGGATTTAAGAGTATGAAATCCACAAATATGCAGGTATACACCTGCTTCAGATCAAGAACATTATACATTAATTTGGGCACATATTAAACAGCAGCAAGCATATCCATCCAGTGGTGCTTCTCTGCTTGCTTCTCTACTTGAAAAAAATCACAAGTACCTTTAAGAACTTAAATCTGGCTTTCAAAATACTTATTCAGTTAGCTTTAAGTGTTCACAAAACACTCAGACTCAGATGTTTTGGATGATTTTAGGAATAAAGAATTTATTTAGGATTCTTTTTAATATTTTATTTATTTTATTATTTAATTTAATGCCTTATTTTATGTTATATTTCATTCTAAAGAATTAATTTAGGAACAAGGAATAAGTAGTACATAAACTACACATATAACAGAACAAATCGGCAAAACTCCTGAAATAATCAGTAAACTCTTACCCCAGTATCTTAGCACAATCATCATAGTATTTCATGGAGTTTTTCACAAAACTGAAGCCATTCACATCACAGACATAGGACTGTCCATTTGCACGCAGCAAATCGAAGCCACAAACTGTCTGCTGTTTTTAAGAATAAAAGTTCAAGTCATTGATCACCTTCCTTAGGATTGCTTATTCTAAATGAACTTTATATTTTAACATGGTATTCATCTGAAAACACGACAAAAATGACAGATTTTATACTTAGTACCTTTTGCCAGTTCCATGTTAGGTTCACTCATGTCATGCAAACATCTTCCTATTTTTAACTTTATATCCCCAACTTGATTTTACCCTTCCTACATATCCCTAGCAGTATCAGTGTTGAAGGGCAAGTTCACACGTGCACATACTTAACCTTCAAGATTTACAGCATAAGCAATGACAGGTCTACAAACTCCCCATTCTGATAGTGGTTTCCCCCTACACATAGATTTTAAGGGTGGCAGGCAAGAAATGAAAAATATCGATAAGAACATTTTTGCCCAAATTTAAATTTGACAGGACAGTTTTGACATTGATGTAACAGTGACATTATTAGTACAGGATACCAGATGCTATTTCAACAAATTACTTTTTTAGATCTCAAAGCCCACTTTGCTAGGTGATGGAGGTTCACACCCTACAGGCTCCAGAATGCCATCATATTTACACAGAGGTAATGAGACAGAATGAAAGACAGCATTTTATAAGACAGGTGAAAGGAAGGTACAAGATTGAATGAAGTTTTGAACAAAGGAATCTTAAAACTAGACTGTCCTGGTTTCAGCTGGGATAGAGTTAATTGTCTTCCTAGTAGCTGGTACAGTGCTGTGTTTTGAGTTCAG
>JAVJGG010000074.1:26377197-26396495 GCA_035590195.1 Aviceda cuculoides | reverse complement strand
TCAAGGCCAGGTTGGATGGGGCTTTGAGCAACCTGATCTAGTGGAAGGTGTTCCTGCCCATGGCAGGGGGGCTGGAATTAGGTGATCTTTAAAGTGTCTTCCAACCCAAACCATTCTATGATTGTACGATAACTGTGTTGGCAGGCAACCAGCAGCTTTCCAGCAACAAGCAAACTTCAGCACCTCAAGTTGCATGCCCTAATTTCATACATGTACAACAGCAGAAAATCTGAACCTGCTTGAAGGCACTGAATGTTCTTCTCTCATATTAAAGCTGCATATTATGAAAACAATGTACCAGAGACTTCATACTGCAATAGAAAATCCATTTAAAAAGGAAGACACGAAGTGTCTGTAATCATAGCTCTCATTTTAATAAGCCAGCAAACTATCTTTCATCCTAGCAGCTTCCATGTGCTAATATTGTTATTTATGTATTAAATGTTGAACACTGTTTTTTCAGTCTCGGCTAGTGGATTTGGAGTGCATGTGTTTAATTTAGTTTCAGCAATTGTCCCTGTTAAGACTATGCTTTTTAATGAACAACATGGAATTGCATGCTTTGAGACTTCAAAGATGTGACGCTAATGTTTGTGAATTGCTGATTAATCTTTTCTTTAGCCTTTTTAAGATTGAAGAATCTCAGCTATTGTAGAGGCTGAATATTTTCATTAAAATTAGGCTGATGAAGTAGCAAAGCACCTTTCCCTGGGGTAGTACTGTATCAAGCATCTCCCTGGTTTGAATAGTCTGACATACTAGAAGTCATTCAGACTGATGGGAAGGAGGCTGCAATCCACTGGCAAGCAATGTTGGGTGACTTCCAGTAGCTCGCTGTGAACCAGCTGTAAGTAAGGACAGACTGGGGCAACTGCAGGCTGCCATGAGGAGGATACACTGAATTGTAATGTGCAGGTTGTCACCCAAGTAACCTGAAGGTGTCCCAGTTCAATGAAACTACCACCCCAATTAAGCAGGTGTCCTCACCAGAAGTATCAGGTGTAAATTGATTTCTTGGGAGGCATCTTGATTAAATAGAGTTTTCTAATAAAGCAGTACACTGTAGTAGTTAATGAGGATTTATAAATCAATGCACTAAATTGCAACAGCTTCTTGCTTGCCAAAGCCAGATTTATTTGTTTATTTATCAGAAATTTTAGGTCAGTAATGTGTGTCATGCTACAGAGGATTAGGATTAAGTGTGGGTCATGGTACAGAGAAGGGACTTGAATCTTGCCATTCAAATACACTTGTGGGAACTTGTTTGAAAGACTACATATGTATTAGCAATACAAGTTGTGGGGAGCAGACCACTGCTGACCAATGCAAAAGCAACTTTATTGTTTAATTGCACATCAGGACATACTTTTAAATCTGAAAGACTGTGTTATGATACAGTGCACAGTTTGTGTGGATTCATGTGCTACAAAAAAAAACCCCAAATGTCCAGGTCAATTAAAATTAAGAGCTGAAATTAGGCCACTGTAATTTCTATGTAAAATAGATACTAGTAAACCCTAGAGTTTTAGCATCCCAATTTGCCTTTATGTGGTTTTTTTTCATTCTTAAATGTGAAAATATTTTTTCTCCATTATGAATTATCAAAATTTGTTAGCAAAATTTATACTATAACTGCTCTTCAAACTCCCCTCCAGTACCTGTGAAAAATTTAGATTAATCTGTATAGCTAAACATTACTGGCAGAAGAAAAGAGGGGAGCTAATAGTGTAGAGGAGGATTTTAAATTTCCAGTGGCAGCTACTTATCCAAGCAAAACCTGCAAACTTCTTGCCGTTTCTGGGCATGGTGGTTGGAAAACCTAAAGGAGCATCCATCTGGCTTTGCTACACACATATTTGCAGAGGTGGAAGAGAGAGGGAGTCAACTTGGAAGCTGCACTAGAATTTTCTAAATACTACAGGTTGTGAAAGCACATTTGCTGAACTGCTCCTTTCTTTAACTCCCTTCCACTAGTGTTTCTTATTAGTCTCATGTGAAGCACAACATCCTGCAAATGAAGCTCTGTCTGATTTCATTGTATAACTTTTAAAAAAAGACACAGATGATGTAGAGGCTTTTTTTTCCTAGGAACTATGCCAAAAGTACCATTTTAAAGATCCAGTGGAGCAATTTGTTTCTAGCAAATAGTCAGTGGTAACAGTTTAGCAAACTAGGGAAATTATTAATTACCAACTCCATTTATTTTTCAAACTAAAATGTATGAGAAACCTAAATCTTCTATTCTTTTTTTAATTAGAATTTAAGAATTTTGTCGGAATGGGTGTAAGGCAAGCCACATACCCAGCCATAACAGGCTAAAGTTGGTACTACTTACCATGTAGCCTTTAGGAGCAGAACCCTGCCCTGGCCACTGAATTTGTCAATATTTTGATACCCTCCCCTCCATGTTTGTTACTGCTTTCTTCCGGCAGGGTACATCCTAAAACTGCAGCTCAAGAGAAAATTACTTGCATTAAAAAGGACTGAATCCCACAATTCTGCCATGTTTCCTTGAGTTGGGTCCCAGATCATGCACTGTGCCACATGTAAGGAAATGGAGGGATAGCCTTTTTCCAGGCACTTCGAGATCCTGCTCACAGCAACCAAGGTTTGACAAGTACTGAAAAATGCCCAGTTCTTACAAAGCTGCAAAGCTGCACTGAATGCTTACCACAGTTGGCAGTTATGGTATAAACCACCTAACGCACAAGCAAATTATTTTTGTACTCTAACTAACTTACGTGAACGATCAGTTGTGCAGCCTTCACACAATGCAGCTCACATTGCTCTCAGAAGTATATTTATGCTTCCATAGTTATCATCTGGTTACAGTTTTTACTGTAACCAGATGACAGTTTTGCTGAGAACATAGTTTGGGAAAGAAGGAGTCGGAGAAACAAACCATTGGGCAGCAGTTTTTACAAGCACTATGGTATTCACGGTGCAGCAGTGGCGGAGCGCACGCTGGGTGTGCAGGGCACGCTCCTGCGGGGACTGGCTGCCAGCCCACGCCTCTGTCAGCAGGGAGACAGAGAACATCAGGGCACCAGTGTACGCTCCAAAATAAATCCCTAACATCTGCAGAGTCGAACATACAGAAGTTAAGAACCTCAAAAACTCAGTTTGTCAGTATAATACCATAACCATGCACTAAATCCTGTCCTGTTCCTATTTAGTCTGCTCTCCTTTCCCTAGGTCTTTGAGGTATGAGAGTGATGGATGATGTCTCTGACTAGATAAACATTCAAAATCAGCCTGATGGGGAACACCATGTATTATTTACTGCATATCACTTAAATTCTGCACAAAATATAGAAGTCTTTTTCTTGTGGACTCTTCTATTGGGGCTTTCATCACTATGCCTGACGGCTTTGTAAAGAGTAATGAGTATTTTTTTCAGTATGCCTGGGAACTGTCATGGTGCTATTCACTTTCTACTGAAGGCAGAAGTGAGGCATGGAGAGCTGAAAGGCATAAATTATCGTAAAACATCAACTAACTTTAAGTACTGAATTTGTGAAATCTGATTTATTCATTTTTAGCCCGCTTACTTAGGTATCAATTTAAACATTCAAGGCACTGCTGCTTGCCACCACCTGCAGCTCGGAATACCCCAGCTCTGCTGATGAAAGCTCAAAGATTCTTGTCAAGCACCTAGAAAAGGACAATGAGAGTAACAGCTGGTAAGTTATGGAAAGTTGTACCGAAGTGACCTGTGGACCACTGCACTACCAATCTGTAGCAGGGCAGCACTGCCTGGCAGACTGGGAATGCTGCAGTTCCTAGAACCTGTCTTGTTTATTAGGATACCTATTCCTGCTACCAGTGCAGCAAGGTTCCTGCACATGCTTTCATCACCATAACACTTTGCATAGTGCCAGGGTAAGATGGACTGTACATGACTGCAGCCAGGAGTCCTGTGGGAAGATAAATGCATGGACCTACCCTCAGAGCCTGCAGCAATGTCTACTACAACGGGACAAACAAGTAGGCAGATCAAGCAACCTGAGTGTACTTGCATTTGCAAATGTGGTGTTTGTGTCAAAGTAGAGAGGAGTAAAGGAAAACTGACTGGGGAGTGGTCTCTCAGGATTAATAGTTCCTGAATCAAGCGTTTTAAAATTAAGCTACTGTCTGGTTACTCCTATCTGGAAGAGCCCTCCTTTTCAAATTAAAGCTTCTTGTGTACTACTTTTCATACCAAATGCCTACATAGTCTGACTACCAAGATTTAAACAGTAGGCCAGCAGATCTTCTACTATGTGTAGAAGAGTGTAATACCACGTCCAGAAGCCACTGCTAAATCCCGTTGATTTGTGTCAATTTTAGCCTTCTAATTTAAAACAGTGTCTGGTCGTGGTGACTTCTAACATGGCATTTCCTTATGTTGAATTCACAGGTCGGCAGCACACTCTGAGGCCAACAGACGATGACAGCTGCTGATGTGCCTTGCTGAATTTCCACCACTTGGTGAGACTCTAGAGCTGATGTTTTATTTTTAGCTAGTCCAGTAAGTTAACTGAAGCATCTACTCCATTCCAAGCCCCGCCCAAAATACTCCATTACATATTTTGAAAATAATAAGGTTTCTATGCAAAGATTTCAATGCTAGGTCATTAGAGTAATGATGTCTGCTGCAAAAGGCCATTGATATGGATGTTGCACCCAAGCAAATGAGTGAAGGACACTTATCTCGTTCTCAAAAGTAGTATTTCCAGAAGATTTGTTAACTGTTTGCTGTGAAAAGCAAATCATGACTCATTGGTACCTTACAGCAGGGAACATTCAGTTCTAGGGAGAAGGAGGAAAAAATTTTAAAACGTCTGTAGCTGGAAAGCAAGAACACCTTAACACAGAATGGGCAAATGTTATACAGAAGTTCAGAAAGTATTTGAACAAGAGATGAAAGGTTTTTATTCCATAGTACAACACTCTGAGTGTTTGTACCGAGTCTCTTCACTAGCAGATGGTTTTTGTAGTGTTTTTCATCAAACTGTGAGCTGGTAGGTAGCACTACTAGGAAACCCAAAGGATAAATGCTCATAGTTCTGTGCTGGGAGGTATGAGGAAATTTGCACTTTTTCTTTCATGCTGTACTCCCTTCTGTTCCTCACCTCTGAACAATTTGCCACGAGGGGGCACAAACTCTATTAGAAAGAATTTCTACGAATTCTGTTATGAAATAGTCTTCTGCTATTGTCCTATCATACATCAAACCCATGTGCCAGTGAAACAGAGTACAGATGGACATTTGTGTATTTATCCAAGTTGGTTAAAATACAAACCAAAGGTAGCAGGTCACAATTCACTGCAGTCACAAGCATACACTGAAAAATGCTTTGCTATGGCAAGGGTGCACGGGGTTTCTCTGAGCTTTCCCAAGCACAGTGTGCTGCTTCCAGTGTCTCAGGTTTCCTGGTGGGTTTTTTTTCACAGTTTCCATTGATTGTTTTTCACATCATTAGTTTGAAACCCCTGTATTTTACTTCAGTGAACCTCCCACATCCACAGAAGGCCCCATTTAGGTGCAGTGAAGAGGCACTAATGCCTTCTTGTTAATACAGATCAAAATTACTAGGAAGCCTGAATGATCAGTATTACACAGTATGTTAAATGTTTCCTGGTTTTCTCATTCCTCTCTCACTGTAGGATTTTCTCTCCAATGTAGCTATAACAAGTACACAGCACTTGCATTGCCCCAGAGCTTCCCCAGAAAACAGCTCTGCTGTACTGTGCACAAATAAAGGGCTGATCAGTTGAATGGGGGGTGGGGGGGAGGGCTGGGAAGAGGGACTGCTTTTCTTTTGCACCTAACAAAGCACAAAGGAATTTTGCAGAGTTCCCTTATTCTCTGATTTTTTTCCCTGACACTAGTTTGCGGTTTTTTTGCACAGACTATATATAATTTCATGCGTGCACACACACCATCTATCTAACAATATAATAAATCCATCCTAGCAGAAGTTGTCACTTTAGTCAATAATCATAGTGAAAGAAACTAAGGTACATATGGCGTAGGAGGGGTTACCTTAAAGAGCCTGACCCTCTGTTAAGGATTAACATAGGAAAATTTAGGCTAACACATCATTGTGATGACATGAACGTCCAGTGCCCATGGCACGCAGCACCCAAACAGATTATTGTCTTTAAACTACTATTCCAGGGAAAAAAATACAGTATGACCACAGTGCTCATTACTGGAGAAAAACAATTAAATCAAAGGCAGGCCACTGTTCATGATTACTATTTACATGTGGGTTTTTTTCTGCTGTAACTAGTTTAACTGGATTTCCTAGCTTTTTTTTTTTTTAAAAAAAGGCAAATGTATTTCACGAAGCCCACTTTCTTTACTTCTTGACTGCACTAGACTGATGACTGTAAAGGTCAGCTGTTCTAGGGGACAGCATGGCTTGTGGGGTAACAGCAGCTAACAGAAAAATGGGCTTCTCAGCTTGTGCATGTTTGTCAACGCCAAAGCAAAGCTTGTTCATCTCCAACTGTTCCATGGAGCTGGCATAGAGGAGGAAGGAGCCTGTTAAACCAGCATCCCCAACTGCCTCCCAGTACCCTCCTTCTGAAACAGTCTCAGTGGAGAAAAGTATATTTGTAGGGCTGGATTTTCCAAAGACACAAAATACTTTGAGTATTAAGTATTTTTCATTTGAATTTTAAGATAGGATCCTGTCATAGTGCTGAGCTCTTTTCTTACACAGCTGCAGCCCATGACATCAAAGACACATTGCACATTACGTATGAATTTCTGTATGAGTTAGTTAGGTACCTCATCGGCCTTGCAAACCACATCTCGTTACCCAAGATTAACTGAAAAGGCTAATAAATAGTACTTTCCTCCACCTGCGCCACAAGTCACACGACATTCAGCAGCAGAGATGAGAGGGAAAGCACACATTCAAGAGCAAGATAAGCAAATCTTCCACAATATCAGAATGTTTAAATTCTTCTAAATTCAGTTTTATGCTAGTTTTCTTCCTCTTCATGTCGGTCCCCTACAAAAAGAAGTGACTTGCACTCACCAGTTTTGCACATGAAATAATTCCTGCTCAGCTGACTCTGAAATATAGTCTTCTCAGCAGTAAGTCCAGGCCAGTAACAACTTAGTCAAGAAATTCAGAGAATAAGTAATACCAGTGCTTCACCTTTCCTAGACCACTGTCAACAGAAATCTCCAAACCTGTACTGGCTCTCATAACCATACGAGAAACCAGATGATTGTGAATAAAGCACAAATGAATGCTGAAAGCTCTTAAGATCTTGACACACCTGAGAAATTAAAATTGCTCACCCTAGCAGAGTTTTGATGAGTGGGTAGCAGCTGAAGGCCTCCTTGTTTCATGTGCAGAACATTACATACGCTTAGTTTTGGCAGCTTTACTGTTTTGTGAGATCTTAGAGCTGTGGGTTAGACTAGAAAGTAAAAGCTGTAAGTCAGTTTGCAGCTTCTCAGAAAGAAAACTGTTTTATAACAGGAAAAGGAAGACATGAGCTTCTCTACAGTGGAGGCAAAATTTACATCAAGTTGATTAGATTATATTCATTCCACAGTACCTCTGCACATAAGGAATGAGTCATCTAAGGATTAATGAAAAGGTCATTACAATGAAATGACGCATTGTGTCCTGAGTGGATAGCAGTAAGGTACAGCTACACTGCCATTCTACTAACAAAATCTGAAATTCAAATTCATGATAAGATCATGTGCTTTTACTAGGTTGTGCCTGCACTTTTGGTCACTGAGTGCTTCTTAACACCCACATAAATTAACCACTGGACACCTACAATGTTCCTAAAGTGATACAGTAGTAGAACATGTGCTTTTACTAGGTTGTGCCTATGTTTCTGGTAGCAAAGCAATTCCTTCTTAATGCCCATACAAATTAACCAGTGGACACCTGCAGTACTTTTATATTCATAAAGTAGTAAAGTGGATTTGGCTAAGGAATTTGGAGCTATTACAGTCTGCCACAGACATTCCAAACTGTTTGGCAATGCAATGTGACATGAGAATATGCCTAAGTATCCTCTATCTTGGTCTGAAGTGTCCAACAAGGTGAAGGCCATTGCTCTGGCTTTGCAGTGTTTGATTGAATGCAACACTCTTCTGTCAGCTCAGACTGATGTTTACCATCTGTTGATTCTTGGTCTTTGCAGGCTGCAGGTGCCATTTGTACAGCAGACATGACATCTCTTGCGTAGGCATTTATTTCCTCTTCAGCAACCGAGTCGTGTTGGCTTGGATTCCAGGATCTTTCCGATAAGCCAATATAGTCATGGTCAACAACTACTGCACCTTGTAAAAAGTAATGGTTGCCTGTAAAAGAAAAGTAGCCATTAAATCAGATCCCACAAGCCATACTTAAAATGTTAGTGAGGTGCTAACTTACTTTTCAAAACGATTTCCATAAGAGGACAAGAATGTTTCAGTGACAGCAGCCTGATAAGGTGAATTTCCTAATTTCACTGTGCATCAAATATTTGGCTGCATCTCATTCCAACCACAAAATAATGCTTGCAATGCTCCACATCAAGAGTTTTTCTTTGCTAGGTCAATGAGTATCTTGATGTCTGTCATAGTCACCTACTGAACTAATACTTTAAATGAATGGACATGCAGATTCTTCCATTTTGTGCACACACACAAAGAAACATGGCTGCTCCAAGCTCTGCTGGGAAATCTTAATGCAACACAACAGGGTTTTTTAAGAAGTAAAAAAAGAACTACAACAGTTTTATAGAATTTAAAGACAACAATGATGATTGCTACTGAATAGTACTATTGAGCTTTTCTTCTATCCAATACATGGTTACACTGTTTGACTTTTCCAGACAAGTTCAAATAAAATGAAAACAGTCTGACCAGACAAATTAGAAGTGTAACTGTCAACATGGTGTTAATACTTCTGGTTTGGAATATGAGGTTGGGGCCTATCTTCCTGCTTACATGAGGACCCTAGTGTGAAATCAGGTGTTCTGTCAAATCAGAAGAGCTCTTCAACAGGTAAGTATAGACATATATGGGGCTACAAATTCCTTTGGGAAGTGTAAGTCCAAAGACGGACCTTTGTGGGAGCTACTGTGGGAGTAAAACTGCACTTTTCTGGACATGTTTCTCAACAGATGTGACCTAAATCTGCCTGTTTGCACTCCTGAATCATTTGAGCACTGGAACCAGAGGCATTCTCTTTAGTTTAATACTTAAACCAAACTACACTCAAACAAAGAAAATAAAACATTGCTTCAGACACATAAATGTATGCATCCGTAAGGTGTCCTGGAACCTCCACCTGGCTGTAAAGACACCCCGGTAGCAAGCAACCCAGCTACACCCAGACTGCGAATCTGTGATGCCTGTAGCAAGGGCTCTACCAATGCACTGACCCAGAATTTATCCTTAGACCAAGAGTGTTACAAAAGGTTATGAAAAAATACCTTGCTTCTGATCGTCCATTCTTACCTGCAAAAGATTTTTTCCTCACATAAAAAAAATGAGCGCTCCATCTTCAGGCTTTGCCTTTCCTCTTTAAAGCTCCCAAACTCACACGTCTAAAGTGTGATACACACAAGATGATACACTTCAGATTTTTGGAGCAAGGTAACCAAAACACTTTATAACACTTACGAAGTTGGTAGGCAAGGCCACAAATAGCCTCACAAAAGATGTACTTTTCCCACATTTATTTCAGAGGGAACGCTGCGAATGCTTTGTTCCCATCCAAGGTTATGCCAGCAGTCTGGTGGGACAGCCACCAGACTTACACTACAGCAGTAGGAATAATAAATAAGTTGCAGATAAAAAAAGTCCACCACTGCTAATAAAGAGAAGTCCTTTGTTACAAAGATACACATGTTTCTTTATGGATTAAAAAGATGTCATTCACCATGTCATACACTGCCCAGTTTCATTGCTTTTATCCAACAGAAAAAAATACTCTTTCTTGATGGCTGTTAGGCTGTTTGATAAAGGCTGGCAATTATTTTGGCAAAGCCTGGTTTACCTGTCTACACAATATAAATATGTATGAATATCAGTCTATAATTTTAAGATTTCTAAGTATTCATAATCCATTGAATTTTTTGCCTGTGCCAGACAACGAATCTTTAGTCACTTCCTGGGAAAGGGAAAAAACTATGCTTATGTACTGCTTCTGCAGTATTTAGTGGTAAACATATTAAGCTCTGATCCTACAAAGACAACTACATTTAACTACTTATACCATGACACATTTTACCAAAGTCATTATAATGGCTGGAGATTATCTGTATGCTTGACATGCATGTGATCCTTATGGGTCCTTATGGATCGGCAATGTAACGAGGAACTGGAAGCCACAGAGTGATTATCCAACAGTAAAAGTAGCGTCCTGGAGACGTGACATGAAATCAGTATCTTGGTTATGAAAACTGTAACTGACAACTGGCATAAATACCAGCTTCTCACATGAAATTCCGGAATTAGTTTCAGCTTTGCAAATCCCTCAGCTTTAAGAAGTGATGGAAGAAACTACCATCTCAATGCAGTTTATGCATTTTCAAGAACCAAAGCTTAGCCACACACGGCAATAG
Source organism: Aviceda cuculoides (assembly GCA_035590195.1). Taxonomy (NCBI): domain Eukaryota; kingdom Metazoa; phylum Chordata; class Aves; order Accipitriformes; family Accipitridae; genus Aviceda; species Aviceda cuculoides. The sequence goes on along the minus strand of JAVJGG010000074.1, from coordinate 26,385,914 downwards.
GGTGGGAATTGTTCTACTTTTCAAGAATCCTGAACCAAAAAGCAGCTTGTTCTGTGACAGAAGTCTTCTAAACACTGAGTATTCATTTTCCTTAAAATGCCTGTGGTGACTTGAGGGCAGCAACAACAGAAAAGAACCCGCTGCCACTGTTTGATTAACACAGCAGCATTGCAAAAGGACACACTGGAAGTGTAAGAGCAAGAGTGGCAGTTGATTACACAAGTCTTTGGGAATTTCTAGCAGTCCTACTGTAAAGCATGACAATTTTATTTGCTCTGGTGAGAGAAACACATTTACTTCTTCAGTAGCACAATCTAAAATAAACTCTCCAGAAAATCAGTTCTCTGATGTAGTCCTATTTTAAGGCTTTAGAGAAGCAATTTTAATGGAAGCGATTTTTAAACAGACTTTAAACATGATTCATTAGCTCTGTTCCATGCTCTGCATAGGTTTGAAGCCACTCACGCTCACTGTTCTCCATACTGAAAACTGCAATTATTAAATTATTACCCAGTGTTAGTTTAATTCATGCTGGCGAGTGAATGATACTTGTTTGCTCTGATAACCTAACCTAACACCATGACATGACAGAAAAGTTAAAAAAAAACCCAAATTTTTTGTATATATAAAATACACACACACATATACAAACCTTTTTCATTGGACCCTCTTATGTATGGCTTGAGGTGAGACATCTTGATGGGTCTTTTCAGCCTGGATCCTGTGGCATCTCTTAATATTGCACAGCCATTATCTGTGATATAATCTATAATACAAGGACCAACCCATTCCGACTGGAAACGACCATCTTTCCACCAGTTTTTTCTTTGCCTGAGGACTTCATGACCAACCTTAAGTCGAAGGGTATTTAATTGCTTTGGCTTCCTTTTGACAGTGATTTTGTTTCTGACTTTTTGTTCATCTGATGTGTTTTTCTCCACCTGTAGAAAGAGACATATGAATTACATTTTCTTTTTCCAAAAGTAATCATGTCTTTTCATAACACTGGTTAATAATGCAGAAGCATAACATTAAGTGGGTTTGGATGTGTGTAATTCACAATATGTAGGACTGGAGAGTTCTTGAAGAAATTGATTTTATCTTCATAAATCAATAGTCCATAGGCAATGGTTTTCAGCTTCCATAGATATGCAGCCCTCTAAGCCAGATATGAATCTCTTGGCAATAGGTCTCTTAAGTTTACACCCTCCAAATACATATGAGAATCATTACACTGGAATCTAGGAATCGCAGGTGAAGGGGAAAAAGAAAAAAACCAAACAACCCCCAAAACCCACACAAACCCCCCCACTGCTGTGAAATATCAGATATACTTTATACTTCAAGCTTTTCCTTTATTTTTTTTATCTTCAGTCTTCTTACTAGTAAAATTTGAATATATGACTTTTACCTGGCAATCTGAGGCTTTTTCTTCTTCCAGTGCTTGACTGGCTTTTTTAGTCGCTTCAAATATTTTGGCAAACATACTGTATTCTCCTTCTACACATATATTCATTGGCTCAACATGTGGGTTACGATTAAACATTTGGAAATACGGGGTGTTTCGATCTGGCTCCTATTTAAATGGGGAGCAAAAAGCAAGCAAATTTAGCATACAGCTTTGCAAATATTTTGGGGGACTTCAGTCAAAAGAGGAAGAACCTTCACATACCAAATTCGTCAAATTGAAAGTATAGGCAATAGCAGACAAATGTTCATCCCAATCGTCTGGATGGTCAGTGCAGTATTTGTTAAGGAAAGCTTTGATTGTCTTGCATGTTGTTTCATTTACATCATCTGTCTGAGGATAAGACAATACAATTTGTTTCATTCCAAACAGTGCAAACAGTTCTTCATTTATCTTCAAAAGAAAAAGAACACAATTACTGAAGGTCTCCCTCTTCTGTACCACAGTTCAAGTAAACAAACTCAGTTTTCCATCCCTTTTGTTGATACAATGGTGACTGAGCAAGAGTCTTACATACACATTTCCACCAAACAGTCCAGGGTTGAAAGTGAGAGCTAATGGAATCAGTACAGCTTAAGAGAGTCAGTAATTGATGGTTTCTAAATACACTTCTGCCAATAACTCAATGTGGCATTTCCTCCATATGACAGTCTCATGATTTCATCATCTCTGAGAGGACCAAAGTGTCAAAAGTTCTTCATAATCACTACAGGCTAATGTCAAAAATACCCTTAGCTATCTGCTATACTGGACAATATGGATGAATGAAATACAGCACGTTTGAGTGTGAAAGCTTGTGCCAGTTCAATTGAGTGACAAAGCCTGTGTTATGACTACCAGGAAATCATTTTGCTGTGTTCTTTATCCAAAGAATAAAACCCTGGGAAACGTTGCATAATGTTACAATTGCAAATAACTGGTATGTCATTTTCTGTAGGTGCTAACTTCTTTTTACCAGCCATGTAAATACTTACCTGATAAACGAGCTCCTTCCCTTGATCAATAGGCATTTTTTGAGGTGGCCCATATAAGAAAAACACATTTATGATTGCCTTAGCAATTTCAGCTGCTGAAGTGTCATGCAGGGGCAGGATAACAGTCCATCTTGTAAACAAATCTGTCATAATTATGATGTACTTGTGACTTCTGTTGGTAACATTAAAAGGTCCCATTAGGTCTATAGTGACTGCTGTCCATGGGTCCTCTGCTTTGATAGGGTGTGTTTTGGGTGCTGTGGTGATTGTGTTCTTTGCCACTTGGCAATGCTGGCAAGCATACACCTAGTGCAAAAATCAGGGAAGATGCCATCAGTAAAAAGCAATGGTGAAGTTTTAAGACAATCAGCAGGATCATATATCTCTACTATTCCTCTATGAGTTAGGTCAGACCAAGCAATGTGAAACAAATTCATTTTATCATCTTTCTTATCATTTTTTACCCTTAGATTTTTCAGTCCCAGCATAAAACCAGAACAAAACCAAACACAGTGAAGGCTGGGAGAAGGACATGTGCGGGAATTCATAGCTAAACTCTCCCCATCCTGGAAGTACTGTGCTCTTTCAAGTCCACAGTATAAATTTTAATATCCGTTACCATCTGTAAATACTGAAGGAAGTATGAAGCAGGTCGAATTGAAAGTCCAGTCATTCCCCTTTTGGTTCCACTGTGTATGCTGTGGCACAAAAACATTGGCAGTATACATAATCTTCCATGCCTAACATGGATCAGCTTTATCTACAGAACAGAGCTCCTTTGTCCAAGTCTGAATTGAAAGCAAAGACTCATTTTCAGTTCATGTTACAGTTGCACATGGACCCAACGTATTCAGGTGATGCAGCAAGCTGATAGCAACAGTAATTTGGCTGTAAAGGACATTTACATAGTTTCCTCCAGGATCGCATTCTGCCTAGGGATCATGTCCATGTATCTTTGGGTGAAGGAGAAGAAACTTTCCCAAGCAGTGATTTGTTTAACTATTTCCTGAACGCACCTAATTGTAAGGCAGAGGTACCATTTTCATATTCTTATCTGCCACCAGCCACTCTGGCCATGTACTCTTGGGATGGTACACTGCATCCTAACAAAGATATCCAAGACTCCTTGTAAAAGAAATCCCTTTCAAAGACCAGATCTGCCCTGCATACTTAAAGGCAGCATGGCTCCCCACCACAGGGTAACATACAGCAATATGCAAGCCACATGGTCAGTAGTAAAAGGAAAAAGGAAACACTATGCTTTGCCAAGAAGACCTTTACAGTTTGATTATAAGCTTACGCTTCCTCATCATGAAGCACTACAGGTGCTTGCTGTATCAAAGTCATATGATTACAAAATGTTTGTAACAGACTACATTAAAAAAAATATCCTGCAGCTATGAGACCATACCCACTGTTTGACATCATTTGTTACAGAGGTCCAGTAGTAATTAGATTCCACTAAAGTCAGCGTCCTTGATATGCCATGATGAGTACCAGCAGCATTTTCGTGGCATTTCTCAAGCACCTTTTTCTTTTCTTCATCTGAAACAATTACCAGGCGCATTTGTTTTCTGTCTTTTCCAACATAGAACAATTTATTTTCTGAAAGAAGAAAAGTACCAGCAAATTATATGCAAGTGCTTCGTCTTTTGTTTAGTTTACTGAACTACTGGGCACGATTTGGTACAGAATTTATTAAATCAACTTCAATCCACTTCTGTGTAAAAGTAGCTTTTTGTTTACAAATAAATTATTTCTTCCACAGAGCCAGTTGTTCACCCTTGTCTATTTATTAATCTGGACATGAGGCCTTACAAGGGCAAGTCAGAATGCAAACAATGTTCCCACAGGAAGCCTGACTGAAACACAAGCTAATGCCAGGGGTGGGAAGGGGAGGTAGGACATGTTATGTGACTTATTGTCTGCCTGCCAGCAACCTGACATTGCAATTCGCAGCTTTAACTCCTCCCTGCCTCCTCTATACATAGACTTGGCAGGTTTGATGAGATGGAGAGAGCACAGCACACTACAAAGGCTCATATACTTCCTCACAGGGATGCAATAAAGCTGGGAAGGGCTGGGAGGCTCTATGGGGACAGATGGTAAAGCCATCCTTGCACTTCTGCCCAGCCACACACAGCGTCTTCCAGCCGGTTCCGAGCATTCCTTGTCTACAGCTGCAGATTTCCCTTTCTGTAGTCCTTTGAATTATGGATTGCAATGGCTATGCATTTCTGCAGTATGTAGAACAAGGTTTGGCTTTTAGATAGATGTATCAATCCCTCCTGGAAAGGACTAAAACAGATTGAGTTTGCATTTCTGTAAACATCTTGTTACATAATAACAAGGGTTAAGCAGAGTGTTTGTTTCATAGAGAATTTGTATTAAAATCACAGTACGCTGCAGAGCAAGATCCCACTTTCTTTTATTTGCATCAGCAGACCTTCACCCAAAAAATCTATTTTCAGAGCAGTTTCAGAGAATATTTTTACCTTTGAAAACAAATTTTTTGGCTGCTCTCCTGATTCCACTTCTTTCACTTGATAATGTTGTGGGATGATACTCCCCTGTTCGCTTGTAGTATGCAATCTGCTTCAGGTGGAGCCCACCATTTTTTCCACTACGGACCATTGCTAACCTGAACAAAATGCACAGTATTTGTTAGATGGAGTAACTGTCAAAGAAGCACATCTTCAGTTTTTACTGGTTTCTTCGTAGTTCAGAGATATCCTGATAATGTAGCACCTCAGAGAACGTTACACCATCTACTGCACTGCTCTTGATAGCCCCATGCTATCAACTTAAGCAATAAGGAACACTGCTTGACACACTAACTTTGTTCTATGCAAAGTTGGTTTTGTCGACCTATATTTTAAAACTTCCAAACAGTGGAGACTTCCACTATATTCACTGGACAGGGGGTAAAAATGAGACCAGAGAGAAAGACATTGCTTTTCTCATTACTAAACATTTGGACAGCTCTCAAAGGCAGGTGTGCTGGAGATTAGATGTGTCCAAAGAGCCACCCTGGATGGAAAAAAAAACACTGACAAACAGGAAAAAACAACTCCTCAGACAGAAACTGATAGAAGTTTATTTTGTCCATTAATTCGTCTGGCAATTAGATTCTCTAGTCCCAAACCAGACTCAGCATGTAAGGTAGCAATTCATTCCCTGACACAGACTGACTTCTCTGTTCACATTAATAAACTAAAATATCATTAGTAAAATGCGTCATTGGTACAGGAAAAGTTTGGGTCTAGCAAAAATAGCATCAAAATAATTAGTAATTAATGACAAGCAGAAATATTCACAGGCAGAAATATTCATGCAGGATCTATGTGATTTCAGTGATTATTTTTTTCCCCAGATCTGTTCCAGCAGCAATGAAGATGTAGCTGGAACAGCGGTTTGATCCTGCTCTAATTGACGTCTAGAAGGGCAGGATCGGGCTTGGAGTCTGCCATGTCACAATTTTTTAATGAATGGTGGTTATCCACATCATTAAGCAAATTTCTTCCTTATCCTGCCAGAGTCCAAAGACTAGACAATGTGACAACACATAGCCTTCTAAAAAGAGTAATCAGTTTGTCCACATATCTGCTAAGTGGCATGTAATTATGGGGAAGTGACAGTATCCAGTCATTCTGGAATTCATGTTATCTCATTATATGGTGATGCTTTTTGAAAGCCAAATGTGTGTGTCAGGATGTTTATTTTTCAATTTATAGATTCTCACCTACCTTTACTATACTGGGGGTGGGAAGGAGGTAAAGAGCGATTATGTTTGCTTTTATTCACCCCCTTCCTGCCAGAAAATAAAAGGCTGTACATTATTTATAGAATATCATATTCTACGTATACAGCTGGGCTAAACATTGCTGTGTTATCAATGTCAAATGCATGCCAGCAAATTCACATTCAAATAGTGACAAGACCTTTGCCCCACTGAATACTTCATTTTGCACAACCTAGAGCTGGCTTTCAAAAACAGTCAAGTCTCTTGCCATACCATGTTATTGGTTTAAAGTAAAATTCTCATACCTGAGAGAACTAGTACAGCTAAACTTTTCACCACTACAATCCTGCCTGCAAGGAAGGAGTGGAGCCAGAGCAGAGTAACATTTCTAGTGATCTTGGCTGGCACAGCAGTTTCTTGTAAATTTACATCTGATAGCACAAGCCAAAGCACCCACTGAGTTGGTAAACTGAATAACTAACAGCAGAAAGGAAGGTGAGGCTATCACAATAAAATTTGTGTTTGTTTTAAAGAAGTGAATTAACTAGCATTTCTGACAGTAAATAGAGTACTGGTGAAGGGCAATTAAAATATCCTGTCTGCCAGGGGCATGCATTTAAACTTCATTCAGGCTCTTCTGAAGGCTAGCACTGCAGTTACCCAAATATGGCTGGAAGTCAAAACTAGCCAGGTATGATTTATCACTTAACCACTGGGATGACAGACCATTTTGGCTCAACACAGACTTTCACACATGACAAGAAAAGACATTCCAGAACAATCTTTATTCTTCCAGTACTTTTTGCTTATGAAACTCTTGCCTGAAACAGTGAACATTCTTCATGTAGTACATGGTTATCAATTCTAACAAGATGAAATTGCACAGCAGTAAGATACATCTGAGCAGGACCACAGCTTATACTTAGCTAAACAGAAATTCTATCCTCCTACATAAGCCAATGAAGAAAGAATGCATTATGTAGTATCCATATACATTTAATATATTTAGTAGGATCCTGATCCAGCAAACTGTTAAGTGCTTCAACAGTCTGCTGGATTGGTGCCTAAGAGGACAACATTAAATGAGCCTCTTTCCTGGATATTTAGTTTCCTGTGTCACTACTCATAATATAGTTTGTTTGGCCTAATCTTTAAAAAAAACCCCAAACAAACAAACTGAAAATAACCAGTTACAAAATCTTCTGGGTTTATTATTTCAAATAAACCGTATTACTCCAGATAATTAATATGTTGTCACTATAAATACTCATAATGTATCTGGTAGTCAGTAAAAACCAAAGACTTTTACAATGACTAATCAATTCTTAATACTTTGAAGCTGGAAAAGAATACACTGCTTGACAGTCAAGGAAAGTATTTCAGCAAAGAGAATGTAACTTCCATATAACCAGGGCTCTTTTCACTTTAATGTCTTAGCCAAAACCATCATACCTGCTAACACTCACCTATACTACTTCTTCATGTGCCCCTCTCCCCTAACCACAATCCTAACTGCAAAACTGTTTTTTAAGTCCAGCTTTTGATTATTTTCCCCACCTCTATCCGCAATTCCTACCAGAAAGAGGAATTCCCCAAATACACCTGTTCTAACCGAAGTGCTTCCTGTAAATAAGACATACTCGCCTATGTCCCTCCCTGGCTTTTGCAATCCCGAGCCATTTTTGACAGAGACTCCTGCCATTTCAGAACACCCTCACTTCTTGGGTACCACCGCCTTCAGGCTTGACACCACCTAACAGGCCGCTGGCACCATGAGACCACACGCAGGCCTCGGTCTGGGTGGAAGCTGCACTGCGGATGACAACAGCGCTGCCTCAGAGGCGCGGGCGAGCAAATTAAACCACAGCCCTAAGCCCCGACCGCCGCCTCGCAAACGCCCCTTCATCGTTTACTGCGACCACCACACGCGGACGGGAGAGGCGCGCAGGCCCGGCCCCCGTGGGACAGGCAGACGGCCGGGGCCAGTGGAGCGCGCGCGCGGGCAGGTGCGCCAGCCGCACCTCCCAGAAGCGCTTCCTCCGGGGAAGGAGTCCCGCCCGCCCTCACCAGTCCAGTCCGCCGGCCGCCGCCAAGACTACGGCCCCCAGCATGCAACGAGCCGGTCCGAAGCGGCCGACCGCCGTACCCCTGCCCCACAGGGCACGCTGGGAGCGGTAGTCCCGAGTCGCGGCCAGCCGGCGCGGCAAGCCCCACGCATGCGCCAAGGGACGTCGACGCGATCTTTTTCCTTCCTCCCCCTCCCTGCCGCCGCCGATCCCCACCCCCCTCCTCCTCTCGGTTCCGCGGCGAGGTCGCTGGCACGTCGGGCGCCGCGGAAGAGCCGCGCCCCTGGGCACGCACCTGATGCGGCAGAGGTACCGACACGACCTGTCCCAGGGGCCGCGGCCCGCTGGCTCGACCTCTTCCCGACCGTCTAACCGCAACGGCGGCCCTTCCGCCCCGAGACTTATGTGGCGCCCCCGGAAGTGGCGGGAGGGAAGGAGGGGGGCGGACCGCCGTGGGGGGTGGCGGG
>JAVJGG010000074.1:26359773-26376574 GCA_035590195.1 Aviceda cuculoides | reverse complement strand
GGGGGGTGCCTGCGGCGGCCGCGGCTCTGGCCGGCTCCGCGGCGAGCGGGAGCTCCCGTGAGAAGCAGCGGCGGGCCGGGCGGCAGCTTCCTCCTGTGGCGGGCGGGAGTCGCTTGGCCGGCTCCGGCGCCAGCGCCTGACGACCGGGCGGGCAAACCCCTTCTCGTCCTCTTTTGTCTTCCACGCAGCAGACCTAAATCGTGCTGCTCAGGAAGCTGCAACCACCAGTAAAACATGGTGGGGACGGCCAGTAAGCACATCTAGCTTTCTGCCTCGTTTTGCGGCTTATTCTGATCTCGGAAACGGTTTTACTGAAATAGCAGTGACGTGAGTTTGCAGCCTGCTGTGCTCTCTGAAAGGCAGGTGACACATTCATACTACAAAGAAGTACATGGGGTGAAAGGCAGTGCTCCTAAACGGGGGGTGGGGGGAGGCGTAGTGATAGGACACCTCTTAAACCACTGCGTTTGGGGCGCTCGTTTAACATCCCGAAAGCTGATGATAAATTCAGTGCAAAATCAGTTGAGGCAAGGGAGATTGCTATCTACAGTGTAATCAAGCCGGGGAAGAAAAGCAGCCCCAGTCCCAGAGCTGAGAATCGGTTATGTGGTAACCAGAAAATAACCTGTGGGGAGCTGATGTGGGCCAGATATGTAGGTACAGTGGCCTGCTCTTTGTTCTAGTGGTGTTCTCCTGAACCTGGGGACTTCACTGAGTACTGGTAAGCTTTGAATATGTGGGATTTCTGGCACTTTTATTGTTGCCCTGTAGTAGTTGATTTCATAGTTAGCCACTCTCCTCACACAAGTGGGAAGATTGGGGCAGATCAGTATCACAACCGCACTGAAATAAGTGGTTTCCTTTCTCATCCAAACCACTCCTGTCTACTGCCCTAAGCTGAAAAGCTACTCTTTACGCTTGTTTGTTACGGTATTTCTGCATTCTGTTGCATCTTTCCAAGTGTTGTTTACCTTCATCTATTTAAGCTGCTCCATTTCCATTTTTTCCTCATCCCTTCAGCATCATTTTTGTACTCTGGTAGCAAGCCAGACTTTTTTTTTGTCTAGGGTATCAAAATTCCCATAGAATCTTCCTTTGTTTTGGTGCACAAGTTTTGATTCAACCAATAACACAGCTATTATTGCTATGTAGAACTGGTGTTGGCATAAGGATTTGGCTGATGTAATTTGGCCTCTTTTATGCTTCAGTATGTGAGAAATATGAGGTTTTATACTTGTTGGCTTGCCTTGATTGGCTGATTCTTTCTGTGGAAGAGAGTTTTGTCCTTATGGCAGTTGTGGTTAGAACAGATCAGGCTCCCAGAAGCTGAGCCTAATGAATTTTGGTACAGAATTTTTTGCAAAAACTTTCTCATCTCTACAAAGCTGAAGTAAGCTCTTTGTGAGAATTTGGAGAAGCTGTTTTGAATGGGATCTCTAAAACTTTGAAAGCCAGCCTTTCTTGAAACATTCAAGCTTGCCACAAATAAAAATGTCTTTATGTGATGTGTTTGACAAGGTTTGATTTAGAAAGGAACTTAAAGGTTAATGAATGTGAAGGTTATCTGTTCTGTGGCTGTGCAGGAGACACTTGTAACGCATGCCAGATGTCAGTTTATAGTAGTGTTTGCCAGTTTAAAAAAAAATACTGCCTTTCTATCTTGAAGGGAAGACAGTGACACTTACCAGACAGGTTTTTCTAGACTTCTAACGTTGTTCTGACACTTCTATTGAAGGATGGTAATGGTTCATTTTGCAGTTTGTACTCTATGACTGCTAAAGGGTTGGAAGATGCCCTGTGATACATTTGGGGCTAAAACTCAGAGTTTTAGCAGATGTCATTACATGTGCTGAAAAGTCACATTCCTGCTGGTGAGATATTGGAGAAAGACAAGTCCTGCGAGCAAAGAATTTGGTAAGGGAAAGAAGCATCAAGAAGTTACTTAAGTTTGGTAATTCTAAATGACTGGAAATATTTTACTTAACTAACTGTATAATTACTAGGAAAGAAAACAAATGGAGGGAAATCAGCCGAGTAATTACTGTTTGAAAACTATGAAAGTTGTGCTTTAAGACTAGAAATTTCTTTCATCAACAACCCAAAAGTCATGTCTTTCCTCACTGCAAAGCTGAACCAGCTTTGCACATGGCACAGTGCAACTCTTGAGTCCCCTGGGCTAAGCTACTGTAATATGGAGGATCAGATTGAAGTCTTACATTGGGCACAAACATTTAGGTCCATAGTTCTTGGGAAATAATTCAGGTCCATGGGAGAAGATTTAGGCAGTTGCAGTTATTTGGCCTGCCTAGCTAGCAAAGCCTTGCCACGTAAACCCAATACAAGCACTTACCTTATGGCTTCTCTTCATTCTTCGGAATGTTTCTGCAGGTCTCAGCAGAGCAAAACTGAAAGGTGAGTCTATTTTGCCATGGGAGCTGCTATAATTTTTCTGTCGCAGTAATGCATAAAATACTACACAGCAAAGCTTTTGGAACACCGTACAAAATATTTGCAGTGTTCCTGCAAACAGAAAGTACTTAGCATGTTCACAGTTGTCATTTAGCTTGGATTATGGCTCTTCATCTGACAGTCTGAAAGCTGTGCTTGGCTTGTAGACACAACCAAGTGAATGGCTAAAAGCAACAAATAAAGGCTGCTTTTCATCTTCTCTTTTGGGAAGTTCTTGTCATGTCATCACTTCCTGACAGATTTTGGAGACTGCCCTACCCCATTGTCTGTAATGGAGGAGATTGGGACTAGCAGATAGAGCTTGTAGTGGTGACAGACTGGACTGTGAGTCTAGGCAGGACAAAAAGGTGCAGTGTTCTTGGTGTTGGAAGAGTAAGGTAGTAAAGGCGTGGCTGTCCCTGTGCTGGAGTGCAGTGGAGCAAGTTGTGGTGGAGTCCTGGAAGGATCTGGGAGGAGAGTGAGTGGGTTGCAGCCTCCTGGCTGGATCGGATCAAGTCAGCTGCCTTTGAATGGAGTAGAAGGAGAAAGAAGGGTTGTTTTTATTTTATTCAACCCCTATGTAGATGCCTGCTGCCTTTGGCTCATGCCTCACTGCCTGCCAGTGGAGAGGGGAATGTGGAGAGGGGAATGTGTAGTGGTCTGCTCTGCCTTCTTCTGATATTTTGCAGATTACCTATTTTGATTTGGGGGGGCAAGAGCAGACTAAATCTTGCATCTGGTTATCTGTGAAAATACTTACAGAATGAAAAAGGAACTTTGGAAAAGCTTGTGTAGGTTATTTACGATGGAGGAAGTTGTTAGTGTATTGTGAAATCTAGAGTTAGTTTAATGCAAGATTGTAGCGGGTGACTTAGTTCCTGTAATGCTGTGTAGTGTAGCTTTTATAATTGCAACTTTCTCCTTTGCTACCTTTTTTAGCCGATTTCTTGTCTGTTCTGTTGTACATCAGCACACTTCCTTATCTCCTGTTATTGAGCAGAGCTGAGTTACAGAATATGGTGATAAAATTCTTAAGTAGTTGAAGTTTGTATTTGATGAGGAGAGCTAAAGGCTTTTCTCAGTTTCATGTTTCTTAATCACCCTGTTGTACCACTGGACCATGTAAATTCCCATAATTACTGGAAGCTGTTATATCCTTTTGTATTTTCTGTGATTATTGTTTCCTTTGTTTTGGTTTGGGTTTTGTTTTTTTGTTGTCATTGTTGTGCACAAAGTATTATTAGGCTAAAACTAATAGTTGTCATTGTTGTGCACAAAGTATTATTAGGCTAAAACTAATATTCTTTGTGGTTGAGGGATATTGGGATAGAGCTGCTCTACATTTTTTTTAGATTTAGTCCATCTCAGTAATGGGCTGACAGCTGCTACTTACCACCTCACAGGATGTATGGTAGAACAGAACAACAGTTGTGTGTAAATATTAATGTTTTGTATTATTGACCACATGACACAGTAAACATTGACTATTTTAAGTAAATTGCAGAGGATACGTATCTTTTGCTGTGTGAGGTGCAGCAATAAAAAAGTCATGTATGGTTTGCTCACAGTATTGTCTCCAGCAGCTTCTGTGTCGACATCCTTTCCCCCTTTCTGCCTTGCCTGTCCTGTCTCCTTTCTCTTCCTGGTCATCTGTCACACCTGAGGAAATGCTATTCTTGAGCATAAGCCCTGTTAGTAGTTCTAGAGTCTCACATTTAAATCCAAAGTATTACCAAGTTTCTTTGAATTGTCTGTGGAAAGGTGTTACACATTAACACAGAGCATTTGGGATTGCAGTTGCTGCTGTTGACTCTCTCAGAGTTGAGACTCTGCTGGTTCTTTCTTCTTTGCATCTCCCCTTTGCTTCACCCTTGCCCCCTCCCCATACTCTCTGCTCCACTAGCAACCCAACAAACTGTCTGTCTTTGGTGTTTTTTTACACCATAAATCATGTTGCAGAATTGGAATTTCAAAACAGGTAAAATGCCTCAGCAGGAGTGAGGCAAACTTTTTTGCTGTTAAATGTACCGTTAATGAAAATGTTAGGTATAGTGGTTCGAGCAGGAAGATGTTGAAAGCTTTTTGTCATCTTGTTGAGACTACCTGAAAAATTGCTATTAAAATCATTTGGGTTTTAACTACTTAATTTGGATTGGAGGAAGCTGGTAACAGATGCAGTTTGAATATACCTACAGCAGTAAGAACTGAAACTTTAAAAGGAGCAATATAGAGGGAGGGTGCAGGGGAGTGGGTTGTTTTGTTATTGTTAGGTATATATATGTACAGAATCATGTAACAGCTGAGCACCACTTAGGCTTCTTGTACAGTTACCTGTTTGCTAAATTCCACAATGTAAATGTCACAAAGTGTTTTGTAGTTGGTTTTTTAGAATGACATTTCCAAAAGTTGTCTTCCTGAGCAATTCGTGATTTAGAAATATTTTACAGCTAACTAACGTATGATGTGGGGTTTTTTTTCCTTGAGATAACAGATGAGAAGCATTTTTACTCTAGTTTTGTTGCATTAGTTTCCATCAGAGTGCTGTAGAGGCAGTGTATATTTGTTCTTCTGATAACTGTAGTGACACAGAAGAAAACCTGGTGAAATGCTTCTGTTTATACAAGAGTTGTATATGTTTTTATTAGTATTCAGAACATGGCTGTTAAAACTTTGAGCCCCTTTTGCATGACTGTTCAGACCACTGCTATTAAGTTGAGCTGATTTGTTGCTGACAGTTACTGGAATGCTAATCTTTATGGTCTAAGTAAATATGGGAAACACCAGTGCTGAATTCCTGAGCTGCTGAAACATGTGGAATGGGGACAGGAAGACTGTGGGAATATCTGTTAACACTTAGTGAGGTCTAAATTTTGGCTTATTCTTTTGGAATATACTTTTGTAATTCTTTTAGAATATACTTGTGGAAGTGGAGAAGTGTTCTGTTAGAAAAAATGTCTGTATTGCGCCACTGGAATGAACACTGGACTTGGAGTCCTTAACAGGCTACCAAAAGCTATGATTCAAATACAGCCCTATTTGTATGTTAATATTGTCTATGTGTTGTTTTATATATTTAGAATGTTATTTTTTATACCTTCCACTACTAAGTGATAATAATATCAGTTAAACTTAAGGATTTTTATTTCTCCTTTGCAGTGCACTATTTTAGTGCTGACTTATTAGGGAAAAACTGAGGTGTTTATTTTAAGATGAGAATGTAAAATTAGCAGATTTACTGTTGTCTTTAAACATTTTTTCCCCCTTGGTATTTTTGGCCAAGACATATATGGTGGTCATGAATAGGAAGTTTTAGGACAGGTGGAATGAACAGGCCATACGTTTGGTTGAAGGTCTTTTTAAGAAACAACACTGTTAGTTAAATTGTATTTTTCAAAATTAGCAGAGATTTTTTTATCTGTAAGCTGTAAAACAGAAGCCTTGTGTAACAGCTGAGGGAACATAGTCTAATTAACTTTACCTGGAAAGGTCATTGCACAGTAGGAGATTGTTGCCTGGATATTCTTGATGCTATCTCTTTGGAAATGGGTCAGTGTATATTCCAGCATGAAGCTTTGGGGTTTGTCTTGCTTACACTGCAATCTTCCATGGCGGAGGCATGCATGTAACCTAATCTTTACTGTCTGATGAGGTTTGTGGTACAAGTACAAGAGGATCTAACAAAGAGCGTCTCTGCCCCTATATTGCTGCTGCGCCCTTCTTAATACAGAAAAATGGTCCTGGGAAGACTCTTCCCTGCTCCAGGGGCAGCAAGATGGAATTCTACATAGGGTACCATGTGTTAGAAGTTCCTGCCCCAGAAGTACTGTCAATGCTGATGGGAGAAAGACAGCTCCATCTTCTTGCTCTGCCACTTACTATTTCTCTTTCATGTACAACTTGAGAACTGTGTTTTTATACAAGAACGATCTTGCTGCATTTTTTATGTCAGATAACTTTACATGTTTTTGGAGACTTGTGTAAGTTGTTTACTGTAGTTGCAGTCACTTATTCTCATGTTTTTCATTCCATGCCTCTTTTCTTGGACTCTTTTTATTTCACATACCACAAGAAAGAAGGGGATTCCTCAGTTTTTATAGTAGCCAAAGGGTTTGGAGGGAAAGAATTTTAGTTCCCATCTCTGAAAGCATTTATTCTAAAAAATAAATAATTTATTCCTTATATCCTGACTCAAATTTATGCTAATGACAGTAGCTTACAACATCTTCTGGCTGGGAGATAAGCTGGTAACCATCAGCAGTCAGAACACCAATTCTTATGCAATTTTATGAGTCCATGCAGTAGTTTGCAAGCCTGAAAATTGTCAATAATTTTTCTTGATCCCATGTCTTTTGTCTTACTTTTACAAACTGCCTGCAAACTGGGGCCCAGCGACAATAGCATGGAGTGGCAATCTAGCAATTCATCAACCTTCAGACAGGTGAACAACGTAATAAATCTTGCAGAAAATAATCTGTTAGCTCCAAGCAGACTATGTGACTGCTCCAAGTCTGTTTTCTGCAAGTGAAGCTCCACTTGACAGGTCTACTTGCTGCCAGTAACACCAACACTCTCCAGATTCTTGAATTAGGAAGGTAGAAAAACACTAAGTTTTGGATAGGTTTGCTAGGGAATTAAGTTTGTCAAGTTATATCTTTGTGTCATTTGTAGACAAATATGTTGTGCTTTCCCTTCAGTCTTTATTTGTATGGTTTCTACTTGCTTTGAGAAGTAATCACTTTGGGTTAGAGAGACTCAGGTAATGCTAGAGATCCTTATGAGATAATTAGGCATTAATTCCACACAAACTTCAGAACTGCTGCTGCTCTTCTCACAAATTACACTACAGGAATAGGTAGGGGAAAGAAAGTTTAAAAAACCTCTTTTGTTGACCTCCTGCTTATCTGCTTCAAGTGCTTGCTTTTCCTTCTTTATGTGAAAACCATAGGTTTTAAAAAGCTGTTAAGACACTTGTTTCTGATTTACAGAATTTTGGTGGTGGAAGGGGAAGCTGATGCAAGAGGAGCTGTTAAACTTCATTTTCAGGCTTTACCAGTATATGTTGGCAATAACCTCTGCCTTTCTGAAGCTTGCCAGAAATAGGATTTGGAAAGCTTGCTTTCTTAACCCTGTCATAAACAGGATTGATTTATCTCAATACCTAATTTCTAACTCTCATGGGAGAAAGAGGAATTAGGTGTTTGAAATATAATTTTGTTCTTGTTGCTTGAAGGACAAATGGCTGCAATTTCACATTCTAAGAGAAGGTAATTTTTTGTTAGTGCAGTTGAAGGAGAGCAGATAAGTAACAAATACATTTAAGAAATTAATCTTTTTAATCTTCTGCTGTCACTCCAGGATCCTTACATATCTGTTGCTCAGACCTCAGCTTCAGCTTCTGGATCTGAAACAGCTGTATTGTTTACCATGCTTAACCTATTGCTCTCTGACTTAGGACAGATTCTTTCAGTGTAACTTTTGCTCTGTTTACCATCCTCTTTCACAGGAAGCTCAATGGTTGATCTCCACTGGGAATTTACTATTGCTTCACTTTGTTCATAGAACAGCCAAACTTACTCTGACAGATATTTAAAGACAAATTCAGTTCTGCTGAGACATCATTGTTGAATGGCACTTATGTAATGATCTGACTAAAAAACAACTTAACCTAAAGCTTTTGATCAGATAAGCTTCTAAACAAGTAACTGCTTATTGATTTTCTTAGTAATAATGGATTATAATTAATGGTATAAAGCCATGCACAATTTACAGCAGGAACAGTTACCTAGGTAAAACAACAGAAAACTAAGCTCTGAGTCTCTGTTTCTGTATGCAAGTTATTTGGCCAAGATACTATTTTCACGTGACTGGTTAAAAGGGTACCATATGTGTTCACTTCACTGGTATGTTAATGCTTAGAAGTACTTTTGACAGAAGGCAGTGCTAGTGCACATCTCTGTAAATATTAATTTTTCAGTGTGAAAATAAAGCAATGCTTTGTTGGAAATAAGCAAACATCAAGTTGGCACATGCATTCTGCTTTCACACTGAAGATTCGCTCAGTTTTTGAAAGAATAGGTTTCTATTTAAGAATAGCCCTAATGGAGGCTTTATAGTTCTCATGAGCATTTTTGTCTGTGTGCCATTGCCATTTGATCAGGAAACTTTCAGGGAAAAAAAAGCTGGTGACAGGAATGGTGAGTTAAATATCACAAATATTGGAGAAGATTGTGTTGTTTCATTTTTTGTATAAAATATATACTCTGCACATTACCCTTCTCTAAGTTAGGAAAAAAAATGCATTTGACAGTTTTTACTTTGCTGAGTTATATCATCTATATTTAAAATGTCTCCATCAGTAGTTTGAAAATATCTTGAAATTTTTCCCCCTGCTCTAAACATGTGAAAGTGTAGACTGTGTGTAGTGTGCACAGTTTTATTTCTGATGCTTTGCTCAGAGGTATGTAAATGTCCAAACAGTTTTTCTAAATGAGAAGGCTTTGGTTTTATGTGCCTTGATTATCAAGTGTGTTTTTTCTTTTTGTTGTTTGTTTGGATTTTTCTTTTAGGTTAAAAAGTTGTATCATCTCAGGAAAGCAGTAGCCTATTGTGGGTTTCTTGGAGCAGCAACTCAGACCAATAATGAGCAGATGATACCAGTTAAATCGTATCTGGCAGACAGTGTCATCATTGTGGCAACACCGCACAAGCAACATCAAAGAGCAGGGGACTTTTGTGTTCCCAAGTCAGTGGGAAACATGCCCAGTATCTCAGCTGCCAAAGTGGCTGCAGTTTCTACATAGATCTCTATAGATCTTGTAACCATGTCTGTTAACGCAACAGTGAATGATCCTCCTAGATTCTTTGTGGGTGGAGAAGATGGAGAAGAATTATTGGATTCAGCCAGATCTACAGATTATGAACACTTCTATGACCATGGGGAGGAAGAGGAGGAAGAGTATGACTCTGTATGTACTGTAGGGGCATGTGGGTACTATTCAGTGTGTTTTCTAGCATTATTGTGTTTTGAAATGGTGTTAGATCACAGAAGTAATACTGAAATGGTGTTCCGAATTGGGAAATTGTTCATATTCAGATAATAAACTGTCAGTTATGTTTGGAAATGCAACACGCGTGAAAAGTAAGTATACCATGAACTTTGAAGTAGATGTACTTGGCCTTAATACAGTTTCAGGGCAGCTGATGTTGATGTGTTGGTGTATAGAAAGTGCATGCTAAATTGATCTTAAGTTATTCCTTAGTTTATTATCCTTTCAGAGTGTTCTGAATTGTATTTCAGCACTGTGCTTACCAATTTTTAGATTAAGACAAACTTAATTTTATTATGGATGAATCGTTATGTTGTCATTTTTTTTAGCTATATTTTACTGTTCTTTTAGTCTGTATCATTTCACTTTAGGGAATAGTCAGATTGAGTTTTCACTGATTGCAAGCATGTCTAAAATATTTAAATGCAAGGAAGTGTTAATAAAACAATGATTAAAAGTAACTTGGAAATGCAGAGTAGTGCAAAATTAGCAGCTCAGCTCAGCTGAGTCAGTGTATTTCAGCAAGGGAAGGTAATTGGCTATGTTTGAATAGAACAGTAAGATGAAATAAAGGTTTGTTCTGGGGCTTTGTTTTTTTCGTCGTTGTTGTTGTTTGTTTCATTTTAAACAGAGGAGTGGGTTGGCTGTTGCACTTAAGAATACCACTGAGGGAAAGAAATTTTTAAAGGTTATAACATGAAAGAAAATATGGAGTATACAGAAGAAAAGTAAAACTGTCTATGCACAAAGTAGCTCAGAAATCTAGAATGGTATTTTCTGGTTTACTGGTTTTCATTTTCATAATTCAGTCGTAATATTAGGTAATGAGATGAGAAGCCTTGTGACTACTAAGTAGATGTAAAAATTACAAATTTATAGTTTAAAAATTTAGTTTAAATTTATAGTTACAAAAATTATAGTTTAAAAATGAATTGCTAGTTAATTTCAGACTAAGCCATAAGTATAATTTCATTCAGATTTGACATTTCTGACTTAGATTTTGATCCTGTGTATTTGTTCCTGATAAGATACTCACAAAAAGTAGTGCAGAGCTATTGAACAGTTTCATTTTTTGAGGCATTTTTCATGAGGATGCAGTGTGCCATGCTGTCATGCTGCAGTTTGTTACTTGCTAGCAATTTACCTGATTAAACACTACATTAAAGGTAGTATGTGAATTTTAACAGAAAATATCTGCTCTAGTATTGTGCTGCTAAATGTGTGCTGAGAAAACTTTTGTGTTCTGAGAAAGCTTAAAAATAATAATTGCTTTTTTCCCCCTCCTCTTCAGCCACCAGAAAGACAAATTGCAGTTGGGATTTGTTCAATGGCTAAGAAATCTAAGTCCAAACCAATGAAAGAAATTCTTGAACGCCTCTCCATGTTTAAGTACATAACTGTGGTAATATTTGAAGAGGATGTTATTTTGAATGAGCCAGTAGAAAACTGGCCTTTGTGTGACTGTCTCATTTCTTTTCATTCTAAAGGTAAATCTTCTAATAATACCATAAATATTTTTGACGTATAAATAGTTTAACCAGTTTGAGGGTCTTTTTTTTTTTGTCTTGTAGTTTTATTGGCTTTTCTTGGGAAGTGATTCATTTGTCTTGTTTAATATAATACAACTGACTTTTGAAATACAAGTTTTTTTCATTGCTTGAGAAAGTCCTGTCTAACATGGTATTTAAAATAGCTATTCTATTGGTAAATATTTGTGGAGCCAGTGGAAATGGTGATCTAATAGTTGGTCCAATAACTGTGAAGGCATACTTACTTTCTCAATAGGAGTGTTAGGTCTCTGACCACTTGTTCATGTATCTCTGCTAATACCTAGATTTTTTTGTGGGGCTGGGCAGTGAAGTGAAGATGAGTAGGCTGAAGTTAAAAATCATATTTTCAGGCAAAGGTAATAAAAGCTTTAGTTCTGGTCCTATGGAAGTGGAGGGCATGCGGAGTGAGGAGGAGGGAATTGGAAACAGGACCACTACTTTTGTCAGCCTATACTGAAATTAGGCTGTAGTTTCATGGTTGTCTTAAGCTGATGTTATGTGTGTCTATAGCTGAGGGAGCATCCTCTCAACTTAAGCCATATCTCTGGTTGTACTTTAAAGCTTGAATATGAAGGTTCCAAACTATTTACAGATGTTGTGTCTTGTAGTTTTAATTTATTTGCCTTAATAAATATTTTAGGATTTCCACTGGACAAAGCAGTTGCCTATGCAAAACTCAGGAATCCATTCATAATCAATGACTTGAATATGCAGTATCACATACAAGACAGGTAAGTAACACTGATAGCAAACTACTTTTAAGTTGGAGAATCTGTTGTTATTGCATAGCAACAGTTTGAGTGTATTGTACAGTAGTCTAAATAAAATTACAGTGAATGTTATGCTTTATTAATGTATGCATAGTTTTCTGGGATACGTCTTTAGGAGTGTTTTTTCTTTTACTGCTTTTATATTGATACATCTGAAGATTTACCAAAGTAAAAAATTGGTGATACATTTGTCTAAAGCTTAGCAAATAAAAAAATTTAAACTCTGAAAATATGTATAGCATAGGTATGTATAGCAACTGTAGAACCTCATGTAGTTTTAGATGTCATGTGGATTACCAAAGGTCTTTTTTTCTGTTAAGTGGATATTTAACAGAATTTGTTGGTTTTCAAAGATCGTGTGGTTATTCAAAGTGAATTTTCTTCTGGAACTGCAATCATGCGTAGCAAATATTAACAAAACAGTAGTGAGCAAAATACATAAACACTGGAGCCTTCTAAACAGTGAGTAGACTTGCTATTTTGGATGCCTTCGGCTGCTGTCCTGTATAAACTTTTTCAACCCTTCATGTTAATAATCTCCTTTAAGAAGAAAATTGTTCTATGTATGTAAATTGCTGTTGGACTGCCAGAGCGGGGAGGACAGGACTGGCATAGAAAATTACATTTTTATTGATATTGATGAGGTCACTGCAAAGGTACAGCTGTGTCAGTGACCTTTAAAGCATTATTTTAATAAGTAGGGTATTATATATGTAATCTTATCCTGTGTGATTCTAAAAACAAATCTGTATGTATTTTTCTCCTCCCTTACTCATGGACTGTAAAATACAAATATTGGCAGGATTTGCTCTCTTATTGTGCAACTTTCGTTATTTTCTTCTAGGAGAGAAGTATATGGTATTCTTAAAGCTGAAGGCATTTTACTTCCTCGCTATGCAGTTCTGAACCGTGATCCAAACAATCCCCAAGGTAAAAACTGATGACTGAAATATCAACCACTGGCATCTCTTTATTTCCACTAGAGAACAGTACGTGATAGCAGAAAGCTATATCTCACTTGCTAGACAATTAATTCATCTGTGCAGAGGTTGATTTCTCCAGTATTTGAAGTATTGTTGTGGATTAACCCCTACTGGCTGTGAGGGCAGTATGTGAAACAGAAAAGGCTTTGAGGCAGTATAAGCACTGTTCAGCAGTAACTAAAACAGCAAGACTGTTTTGGTCACAAATTCAAAACATAACACCACACCAGCTGCTGTGAAGGAAATTAACTCCATACAGCCAAAGGCAGTACAAGTATGCTTCTGAAAAGCGTGATTCTGAAGCCTGGGGTCACAATCCTCTTACAGCCATCATAGAACAACTAGAATATAAGGGCCTCCAAACTCAAACTGAGATTCTAATATGTCACCAAAGAGCACCATTCATGATGTTACATTACCCACAATAATAAGTCATTTTATTTAAGAAAGTAATATTGACAGAAACAAGTCAGGCTATTGAATACTTTCCCTTCTAAGCACAAGCAGCTTACACGTAAGGGAAAACTAGTCCAGACAGATCTGCAGATGATATACTCTGAATATAAATTGGAATTAATTTTTTCTGTACCTGAAAACAAACTTAAAAGCTTTTTCTACTAAAATGAAAACTTACAGCAGCAATAGGAGATTGCAGTGACAGGTCAAGGCACAAGAGTAAGAGATAAGAAAAAATAAAGAAAATTGAACTATTACTGTAGTGAAGCTCTTAAGAGGTAAGGAATTTTAGGTTAAAATGTCTGCATAATCCAGGGCGAAAAGGACTCATTTATGCTACAAAAGTCAAATAAAAGCTACTGCAGGCAGCCCACTAGTAGTGAAGGCATTCCTGTCCCCTGATTCGAGAGGACCTAATCCTCTGTGCAAGGTGCATCAATCACACAGTATGAGACTGTTCTTAGTCAGTTAAAAGTACTATTGCTTCTGGCACCACACCATGTTCACTATCCATCTGCCATCCCCCTGATATTTCAGGGAAAGGCACTGAAGAAAGAAACAAGCAGCCCTACCCCCTGTCTTCAAAACATTTCCAAAAAACTACCACCCATGCAAGCTTATGCATTTGTTGGAGACAGTTTCCTTTCTGACACTGAGGGAATCAACAGAAATCCTGGAACATAATATTGAAGTAACATGACATAGACATGGTACAGCAGACATGTTCAGCGCGTGATCAAGTCTTTGTGCAGTCAGTAACAAATCAGTGAACCAAAAATGTAATATAATCTTTTTAATTCAACCTACAACATTACCCCAAATCCCTATCATTTTATTCCATGAATATATTATTACATCTCTGTTGTTCGCACTGTTACTTCAGAATGCAACTTGATTGAAGGAGAAGATCATGTGGAAGTGAATGGAGAAATTTTCCAGAAGCCTTTTGTCGAAAAGCCTGTTAGTGCTGAGGACCACAATGTTTACATTTATTATCCAACATCTGCTGGGGGTGGAAGCCAGAGGCTCTTTCGAAAGGTGAGGGTATTGTACTGAAGCTATTGAAAAGCTGTAGATGTCTAACAGAATTGCAGAATAATTCTGCCCTATGCATATGTTAGTTGGGACCTGTTTTGTCATGTCCTGCTTGTGTAGGAATAGTGGCAGATCAGAGAAATTAATTTCAGAACATGTAGATTGGATGAAGACCTTTGTTCCTTGCAGTAGACTGTCAGCCACTGCAGATTCTTATAGGTAAAAGAAAGCGTATGCCATGAGTGCGCTTTTAGAATCTCACAAAAATCTTTTGGGAACGATCAAAATCTACTTGCTTCATTTGGTACAGGAAGTGTTTCCTCAGTACAAGTGTGTTAATTTAAAGAGTTTTAAAGTTTCTCAGGCAGTAGCCTATGAGTTTATTAATAGAAAAATATTCATTTCAGATTGGCAGCAGAAGCAGTGTTTATTCCCCTGAAAGCAGTGTGAGAAAAACAGGCTCCTATATTTATGAGGAATTCATGCCTACAGATGGCACTGATGTGAAGGTATGACAACTGCATGTTCTTAGTTATATTTAGAAAAATCAAGTGCTCCAAGGGCTTTTCAGTTTTAAAGATAAAAGTATACCTTTGTGTCAAGGATTAATTTTAATGAAGTTTTGATACAGCTCATAAGTACAGAATGTAATTCTTATTCTAGCTAAACACAGTACTTGTAATGTAGAGCAGCTTTGTTTATGTTAGAATCGAGTGCTGGAGGCTTATTACCCAACACATTGTCTTTCTTTTTTGTATTGTATTAGTGCCAGAACAGCATATACTTTCCTGTGTAAATAGATGCTGCCTAGATATTTTGTCTGAAGGTTACGAAGAAACCTGTAATTGTAGTAGATTTTACCAACTATCTTAGTATTCTGATTAATAAACAAAAGTTACTTACTAAAATTATATGAAGTTGCTGAAAATAATGCCTTGACCTTATCTGTAATTATTTTCACTCTTGTTCCTTTATTTTCTCAACAGCTGTAAAGATTAGGTCTCATAAAAGAATGCTAAAATAGAGCAATAACAGAATAGGTGTTAAGCCAGCCACGTATGGAGATTGCTTTCTTTCCCTTTGTGTTAGTTTGGCTATTTTAAGCCCATCACAAAACATATGAAACAGATGTTTTACAATATGCATGAGAGCTCACCATATTTATACAAAAAGTAGAGGTTTAGAGACTGAGATCTAATCCAGTCTTAGGCCAAAGAGCCCTTTATCAATAGCAGTTAACTTCCACTTGATGATACATGAGGAGAATGCTCCTTTTACGCTCTCAAACAAATTCCCCTTTTTTTACTGAAAATTAAACTGAATTTAAACTGAAATAATTCTCAAATTAATCTGCTCTCCAAGTTCTGCAGATGTTATGGAGAGGAAAACATTATTTTTTACCTCTGTACCACCATAATGGAGACATCAATTTTTATTCATCAAGTTTTATAATCACTATTTTTCTTTACCTGTGTTCCAGCTGTTTTCTCCTCTTACTTTATCCTAGGTTGTCAGTAAATGATGGGTGTTCTCTGAAGGCAGAGAAGGCCATTGAGTAAGGTACTTTAGAGTGACGTTTTCAATGATGAAAGCAGCTAGTATCTTTTGAAGTTGTTATCACATTTGAGATAAATTTAGCAAAATATATGCATATATGTAGTGTAATTTAATTACACTGAATAAAGAGTTCCTGTTTTTCAATAAAGGTGTACACAGTAGGTCCAGACTACGCTCATGCTGAGGCCCGGAAGTCTCCAGCTCTGGATGGCA
Organism: Aviceda cuculoides; assembly: GCA_035590195.1. Classification (NCBI taxonomy): domain Eukaryota; kingdom Metazoa; phylum Chordata; class Aves; order Accipitriformes; family Accipitridae; genus Aviceda; species Aviceda cuculoides. Next base: position 26,360,516 of record JAVJGG010000074.1, on the reverse strand, counting down.
AGGTAGAACGAGATAGTGAAGGAAAAGAAGTGAGGTATCCAGTCATCCTGAATGCAAGAGAGAAGTTAATTGCTTGGAAAGTATGCCTTGCCTTTAAAGTAAGCTGATTACTTTCCTATCTGATCAAACATTTAGTGTTAATTAATTGTTTATTACATGAAACTTCTGTAGGGTTTTAGTGCACAGAGCCAGCAGTGATAATTGCTGCAGAACTCCTAGGAAGGTGTAAAGTTAAACTTCCACATCCACACCTTTTTTTTAATCTGGAAGAATTCTTCCTTTAATGCATTGAGAAGTTCTGGATGGGTTGCTTATGTTGCATAAGTTTCCTGAATTCACATGTTGCTATTGTGCTTTGCTAGTCCACAGTGTATGTGTTCTGTGCATAATATGTTCACACATTTTGTTAATGGTTTCTAAGTTAGCGAAACACTATTTCAGTGAAGTTTTTGTAACTTTTGTTACCTAGTATTTACATTGGGCCCAATTAAATTTTAATTTGGTACTGTCATGACTAGGTCGTTATTTTAAGTGTCTTATAGTTTCTGTTTTTGTCTATGTCGTGGTTTAACCCCAGCCAGCAACTAAGCACCACGCAGCCGCTCACTCACTTCTCCACCCCACCCCCCCATCCAGTGGGATGGGGAAGGAAATTTGGAAAAGAAATAAAACTCATGGGTTGAGATAAGAACAGTTTAATAGAACAGAAAAGAAGAAACTAATAACGATAATGATAACACTAA
>JAVJGG010000074.1:26338502-26352215 GCA_035590195.1 Aviceda cuculoides | reverse complement strand
CAGAGCTGGATGCAGTACTCCAGGTGGGGTCTCACAAGAGTGGAGAAGAGGGGGAGAGTGACCTCCCTCGACCTGCTGGCTACACTTCTTTTGATGCAGGCCAGGATGAGATTGGCAACATTTTTAGTTTTAGTTTGCATCTTGCTTATCTGTTTAGTGCTTACTTTCCTCAAATTTTGCCAGATTTCTGTGACAGATTGTGTATGTGTTTGTGTTGGTTAAAGCACAGACATTAGAACTGATTTGAGATAATGTATTTATTTTACATGAGCAAAAACTGCAAGTTTCAGTCACTTCAGTGATTTGAACCAGAAGATTTGGGGTTCAAAAGGCAACACTTTTCATTGAAACCATCTTTCATTCATTGGTTTGTAAATTTATAGAGGATATCAGAGGGTTTGAAGCTATTAGAAATGTGGAATTAATAAGCTACTTTAGATATATTTTAATGGGAAATTGTACAGACTATACATTCATGCTTTTTTTGGAATTAATAGAAGAGCTTTCTTAAAATTTTTACAGAAGACTTTTTACTTTGGGCCTGTCAAAATGAATACCTAATAAGTAAGAGATGGTAGCAGTACTACATCTTGGCACTTAATAGAAGTCTTTTTTTTACATGTATTTTTTGATGTGAAATTATAAAAGTTTTGTGGTGATGTTTAAAAAGCATGAACTTTTTGTTGTTGTTGCAAATGTGAATTTATAGGAACTATTCATATAAAAGACAGAATTCAGAACATCCTACATCTATAATGCTTGCCAAAGTATTCTTTTACCTCTGTTCTTGCTAGGCAAATTCCTGTTTTTCTCCTTCTCCCAAGTACCCCTTTGCATGCATAATACTTCTATTTGTTAATAATTTATTCACTCACTTCCTCATTTCAGTGATCTTTTAATTGTGTAAGAGGACAGAGACAGTGCAAGTGTTACATAAATACTTTTTAGGTGAATGGGTTTCAGTAATAATACAAGAGTGATAGGGAGGTTTAGGTTTCATGGGGCCTCTGTAGGTCATCTAGTCCAACTCCACACAGCACAGAGCCAGTTTGGATGAGGTTGCTCAGAAGCATATCCATCCACATTCTGAGTATCTCTAGGAATGGAGACTCCACAGCCTCTCCAGGTTTTTAATGCTATCCATCATGTTCAGGTTGTGTCTCTGTTCCTCCCTTCCCTGCTTCCACCTTCTGTATGTTCCTTTTTCGTCCATGCTGACCTTCTGCGTGATTTTCCATATGTCAGAGTGGATTGCTCTTTTGCTTTGAGGAGGTTGTTACTGGAGATCATCCAGCTGTCCTGGGCACCTTTGTCCTTCAGGACACTCCTTCATAGGATTCCATGAACAAGCTAAAGTCTGCTCATTTGAAGTCCAGGGCTCTAATGCAATTGTTTGTCTTGTTCACTTCTACAAGGATCTGTCATAATATCAGGGTTCAATTATCAAGGCTGTCATTGACCTCCACGTTCCTGACACTTCTGAGTAACAGGTCCAGAGGAATGCCTTCATCAGTAACCTGTGTCAAAGAACTGTCCTGGGTGTTTTCCAGATATCTGGATTGCTTGTCCCCTGCAGTATTGCCCATGCACAAGGTACCCAGGGCTAAGGGCACCCATGGAAAACAGGGCCTGCAATCAGGAGGCTTTCTCCAGTTGTGTTAAGAAGGCTTCATCTGTTTCCCCTTTTAAATCAGGTGGTCTGTAGCAGAGGCCCACCATGTTGCTGCCCTGTGCTTATTTGTCCTCTGATCCTTACCAATAAGATCTCAACTTGCTTGTCACTGGTTTGAAAGCAAAGGTCCTGGTGTGCAAGCTACTCCTTCATACAGAGCTCAACTCTGCCTCTTTGCCTTCCTGGCTTCCAAAAGGCCCGGTATCTGGCTACAGCAAAACTCCATTCGTGTGAACTATTCCACCACATCTTTGTAATCTGAATAAACTTAAAGCTCTGCAAGTGTTCAGACTTCTCATTTCTCCTGTTTGTTTCCATGCTGCATGTGTTGGGGCAGAAGTATTTCAGCCATTTGTCCTGCTTTCTCCTTGGTCAGCTGGCTTGAGGAGTCATCACCCCATTTCCTTCCTTATCCTAGAGCCCTTCTGTTGCCAGAACAATCACAAAACTTTCCAGCCTTCTCCATTTTGGGAGTCTCCATTCACCTGTTGTTCAACTGTAGCCTTCGATTGTCCTTCTGTGCCACAGAGGGTTTGGGCTTTTGCCTTTGTAGGGTCTCTGCAAAGACCCTGTCTTAACTCCCATTTGTCCTCCCAGATGCTATTCAGTGTGCTAACTCTTCCCATAGCTACTATCTGGTGATTCAATGGCTTGAGCAGAGCATGTCCCCCACAAGTCAGGCTGCTGTTGCTCCCAGCCTCAGGGAGAAGGCACCATGCCCTCCCTGCAACCCAAGACCTGAACAGCTATGGCCTCCCAGGAGCAATGTTGGCACCACTGAGATGCTAGGGTCACTTCAGCTGGTGTTGGTCATGCTCTATGACCTGTCACCATCAATGCACCAACTATAGCAACACTGCACACCCAAGGCAGTGTTTTAGGGGCCATTTCTATGCAAGTATCTGCATTATCTGCGAAATCCCTGTTTATTTAACCCATAGGCAAGTGATACAACCTTGAATTTAAATTAATGTTTTGGGTGGGTTTTTTAAGATATTATATTCTCATCTTTATGTGTTTGCCTGATTAATTGTATTATTTGCTTCAGGGACTACTGGCCTTAGAGGGAGAGCTGACTCCTATTCTTGTCCAGATGGTAAAAAGTGCTAATATGAATGGTCTGTTGGACAGCGACAGTGATTCTTTAAGCAGCTGTCAGCATCGTGTTAAAGCAAGACTCCATGAAATTCTGCAGAGAGACAGAGAATTTACTGCTGATGACTATGATAAGGTTAGCGTATGATTAGTTTCCTATAAAATGAAATAAATAGCCATGCAAAGTCTTGTGTAAAAGTAACAAGCAGTGATTTTATGTATCTGTTTTGAAAATTACCTGTGCGCTTGCGAATAGTGTGAACTACAAAGGAAGCTGTACCAGTTGCGATATTAGATACTTCGAGCTGTCTTGCAATTTGACTAATCAGAATACCTACAAACTTTGAAATAGGAGTAAACAGGGACCTCATTCATAAATCTTTTTCCCTCTTCCATTAAAAATATTTTAACTATTCAAGAAATAAAACTATTTTCTTTACACTTTCTGTAATCTTTACTTTGCTAGTGTGTGATATTACAAAATGTATTGCCTGCCTACTGCAGTTGTTTCAATATTTGATACACTACAAGGCCTTTTTTTTAACTCAAAGAATACTAAGATGCAGAAAACTAGTAGAATACTTTCTAATGAGTGAAAGGAAGTCTCATTAAAATGTTAAAGTAATGCATATTAATATAGTACAGAACACACTTGATTGTTCCTGGTTTTAAATATAAGTAATGTTTGTTATTGTTAAGAAACTTCTTTCTCTTTCAGTTGCCTTTACTCTGTCTGGTAAAACAACTAAATACAAGTCCTCAAATGAGGTTTAAGCTTAAACTGCTGTTTTCTAAAAGGTATTGAGGGCAAATTATTGAAAAATAATTTTACTAACCTGCATGTATGGATCTATGTGGATTCGTTTAAAAATATAGATTGAAAGGGTCATCCAGACCACTGCCAGCAGTGGATTCCACAGTACTTGGAAAAAGTGAGAGGATGCAAGGTCTCAGGGGTTTATTTATTTTCCCCCTTTTGCTGTATAGATGTAATGGGATTTGAAATGTGGCTGGAACTAATAGAGCATACTCTTCTAAGGCAGTCACTGAAAGTGACCTTTGGGATTATGAAGTGATAATTACTTTGGGTTTTTTTCTTTTTCATTAGTTTGTTTGTTTTCTTAACTTACTTGCAATTTGGGAAAACAAAGTGGATTTTTTTTCTGTGCCAGAACATGTTTCCTATTGATTTACTTGGTCATGATAGATAGGAACTGCTTACTATTAGGTAGAGGGCAGAAATTTTCCGTATCCAAAATATTCTGTGCATTTGAGGAAACTGGGGAAAGTGCAAGTATGTATGTGTGTTATGTATATAAATTATTGTTTAATACTATTGTTTGCTTACTTTGGATTACGCAGACTTTTCTGCAAAAATTGTGAGGCTAAGCCTCACTTGCATGGATTTTGACTGTATTGTTTTAGTGACACTCAACCTGATGGTGATAATTTGTAGCTCCTGCAACTTCTATAATTAAGTCAGCTCTGAAGGACATCTTGTATGTTCTTGGTATAAGTGCATTTAAAAGGTTTCTTTTTGTTTGTGTTTGTGTGCTGCAGTCCTTATAGAGGCAAAAAACCTAAAACAGGAAGAGGTAAACTTTTTTTCAGGTAGCAGTTACTATTGCAAATCTGGTGGTTCTTTCCAGTCATGCTAAGGAGGGTACTTTGTAGAACAAAAAGTATTTTATAAGGTATTTAGCCTAATGATAACAGTTCTTATATAATTTTGTTAAGCTTTTGAATACAGTAGTTACTTGAAAGGAAGTTATGGAAAATTGCTAAGTTCATACAAAGTTTTAAATGTCTTTCCAATTTTCCTGTCTTGGAACAAATTTGAGGAACTCCTCAAATTGCTCATGTTTACTGTATAGAATTAGTAGCTCTATGAATTTCTTGTCACCTTTGAAACTCTAGTAAATCTTACTACCTTTCAATATATTTTCTTAATGCCTCAAAAGGAGTAGATAATTGATAAATGGCTTCAAAAATTAATAGCAACCTGCTTGAATGCTTTTTTCCAATACTTGGAATCTTTCATACGTTCCATCTTATCTCTTAGTTCTTTCAAATCTAGTCATCTTGTTTAGATAATTCTGTGTTTATTTTAAATTTCAGCTTACTCCATCTGGAAGCATCTCATTGATAAAATCAATGCAGGTTATTAAAAATCCTGTAAAGACATGTGACAAGGTCTATTCCTTGATACAGAGCTTGACTTCGCAGATCAGGCAAAGAATGGAAGATCCAAAGTCTGCAGGTACTTAAACATTTTTGTAGTTGTATTTAGTTTCTCTTGATTACATCTGAGAGAAAATTGTAACATAACTTTTCTTTATTAAACTTGCTTTTAGCAGAACTTTAATAAACAAGTTAGGTTTGTATAATAAACAAGTAGGGTTAGGGATTTTCGCAGTCTGATTCCATATGCATAGTTTTACAGTAAAAAGCAGGAGGAACATGCGGTCGTATTGCACGTAAGGGCTCTTAGTGGTGTTCAGAAGTTCAGGCTAGTCCTCAAATGTTTGCAGAAATTCTTGTCTTAATTATTTGAAACTCAGTAGTCCACAAAAGTAATAGGAAAAGCAGGTGGTACTAAAGCTAAGTTACATAGGTACATTTTCATATTTAAGTATCTTTGCTGAAGATATGTTTATTGCTGTATGATGTGTAGTAGTATTGCACACAGTGATGCTCAGTATTAATGGTGGTGAACCAGTGACACAGGAAACCTAGAGCTGAAGGTGACCACAGTGCTTTTTTGGTACTAGCTAAATACTGGAATACTTGCTATCAGTGTTCACTGCAGTGTGTAGTTTGCAAACAGTTTCTGTTCTGAGGTTTAGCAGTAGAAGTGTCACCTGTACATAATATCAGTGGGTTTTGTCTGTTTGGTCTAATCTCCTGTCCTGGGATGGATAATCCATCCTTTCTACCAGGCTCTTAGCTTTTGCTATTGACACACACAGGAGGGAGACAAATGGGATGCGTGGTCTGTTCTAAAACAGAGATGTTGTCATGCTCCACTTCGTCCCTTCTAGAATTTTCTCCCGCCTTTTTTTTTTTGTTGCTTTTTTTTATGTGTGATCTGTGCTGTAGGACACTTTATTCGTTGCTGTAACTTTGCTTAAAGGGTCAGAAAAAGGTGCATTTCTGCAGCGAAGCTTTCTACTATCTGGGTGTTGCTGTGGAGCTGTGATGCTTTCAGCAGTAAAATTAACCATATGTGTACATCTGTTCCCTCTTCTTAGAAGTAATAAGTTAACTTATTTGATCCCTTTTATCTCTCTACATTCAACTGCTACTACCATGTAATTAAAATTTCCCTTTCATTATTTGGGTTGTCTTGATTACTTATATGTGTCTATACAGATATTCAGCTGTACCACAGTGAAACACTAGAACTAATGCTGCGCAGGTGGTCCAAGCTGGAAAAAGACTTTAAAACAAAAAATGGAAGATATGATATTAGCAAAATTCCTGATATTTACGACTGTATAAAATATGATGTGCAGCACAATGGCTCCTTAAAATTAGAAAACACAATGGAATTATACAGGCTTTCAAAGGCTTTAGCTGACATTGTGATCCCTCAGGTAAGCACTTTCAGTTATTAAATAGAATAAATTGTAGAATAAATGCTTTTTCAAATTCTGTGAAAACATCTACTCTGCCTTTTCCATTGAAAGTTCCCATATTTTGCAGTAATAGAAGCTTTTAACATTACCTCTTGTTTTCTGGTAGCAAGCTGATTATTTTTTGTAAGAATAATTTGATTCGTAATGCATTAATATGTGTTCAGAATGAATTTTTCTAGCAAATTAAGCTGTGAACATGTTTGCTTCCTTTACTGCAGTGTATTAAGATAAAGTGGTTCATCTCAGTCATTCTTCATAGATTTAAGTAGAGCCCCTGTGAACAACTGTGCATTCTGAAACTGCATTTAATTTCATTCTTCCTGCTTTTAGAAATTTCATTTTCAGGCTCTTTGCAAATTACAGTTAATCCTAATCTGTCTAATTTCACTTGTCTTAAGCATTTTAAATTTTAAAATACCTTTCTGCTGCTTCAAAATGCTGACACTTCCTGATGGAAATGTACACATTAAGTATCATGGAATTTCAGGACAGAAACAGACAAGTTAAACTTCCATATACTACAAGCTGTTAAACTCGGGTTAGCTCTAAAATGTTGTAGACTGCAGGACATTGAATAGTTTTGTGATAACAAGACAGAGCAGACTAAAGCTTTCTCCAAGTGTCCCTGCAGTTAAAGCACTGCTGTAAGAGCGGTATTACCCATATTATATGCAGCTAGTGAGGGAACTTCTTCCTTTCCTCATCTCTAACTGCCCGATGGCACAGAGGACAAAAAGAGCAGTGATGCAAGTGTGTGTTGTGTTATATGGGCTTGTTAATCTTAAATTTTGAATAGAGTGTTAGAGAAGAATAGGTAAAAATGAGAACACGTCCTGAAGGAAGAAGAACAAAGAAAACTTGATAAGTGTACATAATGCAAAGGAAAAGTGCTTATGTTGCTCTCTAGGGTAACAAGAATATCCATCAAAATGATGAGAGCACTTTCATGTCATGTGTAGATCAGAGCATGAAGCTTCTGGAAGAGAAGATTTTTAAATATTGTAGATACTGTAACAGATATAATATTTTCTAGTTGTATTTAACTACTTTTTCAGTATTATTTGAGGTGAATAGGAGATCTTTCTGTGGGGTGGTTTACCCCAAACTAAGATAGACATATTAAATAGGTAATATACCTATGTCTCTTTATTGACTATTTAAAAAAAAAAAAAGTTACTTGAAATCAGGTGAGATGAAATGCATTGTAGATGTCTAAATCTGGAGGGTGCAGTGGGGGGAGGAGGAGGAATAATTCCATAGATGTTTTGCTTAAGAAAAAGAGCTTCATCGTACCAGAAGGTGAATCCACTTTTGTGGTTTAACTAGTGAATGAAAAACTGTTTCTCTTTGTCAAATCAAGCAGTAAAAAGGCAAACCACTTGTTACTTGAAGGGATGCCAGTAATCAAATGTAATAAAAATGTTAAAACAATTTGCAGCCAGTGCAAACCAACAGATGACTAATTGGCTTTAATATACAAGCTTTGAATTAGAAGGCATTTTAATCTTTAACTTAAAAGTCAGTTTCTTCTTACACAGGAATATGGTATTTCTAAGGCTGAGAAACTAGAGATTGCCAAAGGTTACTGCACGCCTCTAGTTAGAAAAATCCGTTCTGACCTTCAGAGGACTCAAGATGATGATACTGTAAATAAGCTTCACCCTCTGTAAGTCTTCTACTTTTTTACATGGTCACATTAATTTCTGTAAGACGTACTGGACATATTCCATAGCTTTCATATTTGAAATGTCTTACTAGCTCATAGTGATTTTAAAAGTACGATTTATTTACTTGTTGACAGCTATTTCTAAAATAGGGACACATCTCATTATGGTCTAATAAGTTTTGGGTTTTTTTTCTTTCAAGTTACTCCAGGGGTGTTATGTCCCCTGAACGCCATGTTCGTACACGGCTGTATTTCACCAGCGAGAGTCATGTCCACTCCCTGTTATCCACCCTTCGTTATGGTGCCTTATGTGATGTAAGTCAAACACTTTTTCTGATGAAGCGCTGGTATTTTGAGAGGAACCAAAAGGACTCAATTGTACTAAGTCTGTGTCAATTGAAAGCTTAATTTTCTTAGGTGGCTTTGAAATTTATCATACTTTTTCAAACATTTGATTTCCTATTATATGTGCAGAGACATATTTCAAATTGGTGGTGTGCACACTGGTAGAAATCAGCATGCCCTTTAAAGTAATGCTGAATTCCATTGGTGTGTTCAGCCATATATGTTACAGTCTCAAAGAGATTTGAAAAGGGCAGATAATCCTTTTTTTTCTTTTATGTTGTCAACTATAATTCTTCCAACTTTTTTTCCTTGAAGTCATCATGAACAATTCTCTTGAATTCACTTTTGGACTGGCTTATTATTTTTAATGATTGGCATATTGTCAAGACCTCCTCACCTGACTACAACAATGCTCATGTAGTGCCAAGTTTCTCCTGTTCAGCGGATTGTCTTACTTTCCTATAATGTTGTAGAATACCTTGAAGGTGATGCATTATTCTCCATTTGATTGGTTTTGAAACCAAAGACTAAAAAATCAAGGTCTCCAGATTCAGAAATTACCTAATTGAGCTCTTGGAGAGGATAAATCCAGCACTACAAAGCCTACATGGCTGCTTCTAATACAGAGCTTGATTAGTATACTAACTTTTGAAATGGTTGTTTTGACATACTTGCTTCTGGTAATAGATAACTGTACTCATTAATGGCAGAAGCATTTTTAATCCTAGACCTTTGTGACATATGCTACAGCAGACACAGTCCTAGTTTTAGGCTGATAAACTTTTACATTTCCTTTAAGGTGGATTACTAAATTTATTTTTTCTAGAGCATGAAAAAAGGTGGATATTCATTTTAAATAGTTTGGGATGTAACGGTTGTATTTCTTCTACATACTAGTAGAAGCCTTCATTTCCTCTGTGTGTTTGACTGGTAGAGCGATATCTAGAAACATTTTCCACAATATACTAGATGAAATTAGTTTATTGCAAAATTAACAATTCTCATAAGGAGAGTTTAAAACGGTGTCTCTGTCTACAAGACATATATCGTCATTGGCAAAAGAACATGAAAGTTACACTGAAATAAAATATGAAAAGTTCTGATACCCACGTTTCATCCCATGAGTAATTTTAAGTCACTTTGTTTTCTGGTTGTATCTCTGTTTTTTCCTTAGCTGTGAAAAGCTTCATACTTCTGCTGTGAATGTAAAATCCATGTAAATGGGGAAAAAGGGAAATCGTCAGTCTTTTTAAAGAAAATTGTTGGGTTTTATTTGTTGATTTTTTTTCCCCCTTCATAAGGAATCAAAAGATGAACAATGGAAACGAGCTATGGATTATTTAAATGTTGTCAATGAACTCAATTACATGACACAGATTGTTATCATGCTTTACGAGGATCCAAACAAGGTATTTAAAATGGATAAGTATCTTCAGAAATGAGTAGTGCTAAGCTATATACTAAAGTGTAAACCTATTTAATCATTTCATTCAGGAACTTTCTTCTGAAGAACGTTTTCATGTAGAGCTGCACTTTAGTCCAGGAGCCAAAGGTTGTGAGGAGGATAAAAATTTACCAGCTGGGTATGGATACAGACCTGCCTCCAGAGAGGTAATAATTATGCCTTTCTTTAATGCAAAAATTAGTTTTCCTGGATGCAGACACACCTAAAATAAACACTGGGAAATTGTTAGGTAAAAAATACAAATGTGATTTTTATTTTGGTAGAAAACTGTCTAGTAAAATATAGACAGTCCCAATGTATTATTCCATTTTGAATGGACACTGAGGTAATGGACACAGATAATTTAGACCTTCTATAATGGCTTTGCCAGAATTTTTGCTAGAAATATGAAATACTCATTGTAAGAAAAGTGATATCAACATCAGTGTCACATCAGTGATATTCTGGCAACTGAAAGAAACATTTAAGAAAGTAAGGTAGTTTGGCATGTTATGAATACATGGTCATTGAGGAAGGCTTGATATTTTCAAAGATGTATGGGCAGGTCTGTGGAGTTACCACCTGCTTTTTGAGAAATAAATGAAAGCAAAGCTTGGCTGGAATTCTTCTGTTGGCTTTTGGGGCCAGGATTTTATTACTATGTCAACAGAAAATTGGAGTAAGATATGTTGGATGAACAGTGCGGTTAATTAGGACCACGCTATCATACGCAGTGGCTGGTTAGGAGCAAATACATAGGTTATTAAAGTTATTTGTTAACTAATATGTGATTTACATCTTGTATTTTTAGAATCATCTTGCTTTATGTTTACACAGAAGATTTATTTAACAGCCACTTCTGTCTACATGTTGCAAGGTGTGCAGCTAAATTGAAAATGAATTATGTGTCATTTGTAGAATGAAGGCTCAAAGAAAACCTCTCATAGAAATGATAGTGATGAGGAGGCACATGCTCCTAAAAGAGATGAAGCTGACCGGTCAGTAATGATGTTCAAGCCAATGGTATCAGACCCAATTCACATACACAGAAAGTCACCCCTTCCAAGATCCAGGAAGATTGGTTCTGTTGAAGTAAGTGTTTATGTTCCAGATAATGTCTTTGACAGAAGTTAACTTTTGCTTACTTTTAACAAAACAAAACCAAATGTAATTCTACTTTTGATTACACAGAACCAGTATGATGTTATGCCTCACGAAAGGGTTGCTCTTACTTTATGCGAAGTACTTCATGGCAGTAATTTTTCAGAAGAAATTTTTTTTTTTTTAATGAATTGCTATTTTATGATAAGCCTTATTTCCTTTTATCTTTTTAAGCCATTTTAGAAAAGCCGATATTTGAAAATGAAAACTTTTTCAGTCTAAACTTACATCTTCAAACTAACATACGTTGCTTTTGTATTCATCCTTACAAGACAGCTGCTATTGAGAATTAAGCAAAACTTCGGGGTCATCATGCTGAGAGGGAACGGGGAGGGATTGGGGGTGGTAGGGGAGGTACAGGAAGTGAGAGACATGTCTTCTGCTGTATTTGCTTTCATGTGGGGTGAAAGTGACTCCACTTGTCAAGCATTTGAAGGTAAGAGAATAAAACAGTAGCTTTCTTTTTCTAAGTGGGTGGGGTTTGTGTTTCATGAATTCTTCAGATGACATCTTGAACAGTCTAGTCTCCTGTGTTGAAGGCCATGACATCTAGGTGTGCTTCACAGGTATGGCTTTAATGTCACAGAGGTGGCGTGACACGCATCAGTATCACTGATACCGTTTGTACGGTTGAGCAGCAAAGCTTCAGATGGTGCATAGAGGCACTTCTGTGATATTAACGCTAGAAGCAGACTAACAGCTTCTTATTGCCTCATTTTCAGTTGCTTAAAACCATCAGAAATGAAGATTCACACTAAAAGCTTTTCCTTTCATGTTCATGTTGGAAATGGGCTGTTTGTATGCAATGAAAATATTACAAATTTGCAAGTAACTTGGTTATTGGTAGCGTGGAGAGAAAAAGATGCATGGTCCCTTCTGTAAGGGTATCTGTATAACTTCACATGACTTCCATAATTTAACAGAGATAATAAATGTGAATGTTTTACATTTTCTGTTTCCAAGTTTTATCATAAACAAATGCTCACAACATCAATATTTTGGATTTTTAAAAGCTGATTTCACTATGATCATGCAAACTCCCCTCCTAGTTATGAGTTCAAATACACATAATTTAATAGTCTATTACTTCAAACTTTTTACCATTTTCGTAAATTATGTAGAAGTTACTTTCAAAAGGTATCGATAACATAAATTGCTAAATTTTGACTGTGCAGATAACATATGTTCAGATGGAATTGTTTCAGCATTCAGTGCCTGTTTATTTGCTGGAAGAAAATAGCTAATTTAAAGAAAACATACACTGTGAAACTTTTTTTGAAAAAGTAAAATTGGAAGTTTCATCTGGCCTACTGAAATCTGCAAAACCAGTATTTGGAATATTTAAACCAAATGGTATTTTGAAGTGTTTAAAAAAAGTCATTGCAACTTAAACTGCAACTGCCTTGAACATTTTTTTATTTTTTTTCCTTCCTCCTGTAAGGCAATTCTCTCTTCACCTATGTCCGTTAATTTGTAAGGATACTGTCAGGTGTGAGATTATATTGAAGTTTTAAGCTGGGGTATAGTCAGCAATATTTACATAAGGATCGCAACTGCAATTTGAGTCATGAAAAAAAAAAAGCAGAGTTCTAACAGTAAAACAAGAAAGTATGGCTCATTGGCATTGGAAATCAAATTCTATGTTGCTAAAAATGTTGATTGCTGATGATACATAATGGTGTAGGGCTTGGGGGACTCTTAGCCTGACATTGTCCTCTCTTGAGGTCTTGATAGGTGTCCAGCGTTAGATAACTCTTAGGGCTTTTTTAAGGTTGGAATACTACTACCAGTCAGGTTGGTGCTACTACGAGTGAGTCAGCTGTAAAGTCTTGAAGGCAATTCTAAAAACGAGAAACTTTTAGATAAGGTTATAGACTAGAAAACTATTAAGCAATAAATAGGAAAGTTTAATGTACTTAGAGGGGGAAAACTATTGAACAATATGTCAAGGATAACATATTCTGTTTCCAATGTGTGGGAAATTCTTAAAGTTATGCATCAATTATTGATAATGATTGCTTTTCTCTCATATCTAATAATTAGTCTACCAGAAATTTGATCAAAGAGTTGTCTTAAAAGATATAATTGGATGAAAAGATAAAAGTGGAACTGATAACTTCCTAATATTGTAATATTACTCTTTCCTATTTGCTGTTTAATAGTTTTAAAAGCAGTATATAAAAGGGTGCAAACAGATTGGGTTTTTTTTCTTTTCTGTTCATTTGGCTCTGTTGAATCTAACTTTGCATGCTTTGCTGTTTTTTGCCCCCTTTCTCACTTCCAGGAAGAGAGCCCCCTGAGTGTGTCTAGCCCAGAGTGTATTGGTACCTGGCTGCATTACACCAGTGGTGTGGGTACTGGGCGTCGAAGACGCAGATCAGGGGAACAAATCACTTCTTCCCCTGTCTCCCCTAAATCATTGGCTTTCACATCCAGTATTTTTGGCTCATGGCAACAGGTTTTTAAACTTTACTTCATTAAACATTATTATGCATTCCAAGCAACAACCAACTGTCTTTAAGGACATCTAATCCCTTGTTATGGATTATGTGTGAAGCAAATTCTTCCACTTCTTAAAATTACTTCCCGAGAATGTTTGGGGGGGAAAAAGAGCAAGTGCATGTTTTTCCACTGAATGTGTTACACGTTTTCCTAAAAATTTGGTTTCTTTATAGGAATTGCAAATGTTACC
>JAVJGG010000074.1:26325105-26338402 GCA_035590195.1 Aviceda cuculoides | reverse complement strand
AATTGCAAATGTTACCACAATAAAAAAGACTTAGTCTACTGCCTAATGAAAGAGATTTCTGCTTTGGTTTAGTTGTCCTTTAAGACTTTAAAAACAACATTGCTTAATTTGGTGGTAGGTAAATTGAAAAGCTTTTTTTTTAATAATTGCAACCAATACCATTTAAAATAATTTATTTGGTACTTCATATTGCTATTCAAAACTTGTTTTGCATATATCATATTTTCAGTGGCCTGGTATTAACTACTGCAGGGGAAAAACTCTAGCACTAATAATTCTTGCCTTCTGTATCTGGAGGTATCTGAAACTCCCAACACAGTACGTCATCCATTGACTTGTACAATATTTCAAAGATTTTTCTAAATACTGGGGGGGAAAGGCAGGAAAAAAAGAAACAATAAATTTTTTTGAAGTACTGGTGAAGATCTAAAGATTGTTTAGTATGTTGAGATATTGTTTACATGTATGACAATGGATGGTGTTCTGTTAACCATATTCTTTTTCTTTGAAAATTTTCATAATTTCTTTTTATTGTGCAAAATTCTAAAACTATTTACATAGGAAAAGTTGATATCAGTAAAGGCTGTGAGCATCTGAAGATTACGCTGATTGAGCCCGTGCATGGATCAGTGATTGTATGGTGTCCTCAATAGCTTGTCTGTCTTTCCTTCCCTCCCCTCCTTTTTTCAATACAGGCGCAGTGTAGGAGAGTGCATTTGGTAAAATGAAATAAAATGTCTCAAATGTCTGTTCTCATATCGGTCTTGGTCTGTATCCTTTCTCATTCTGAATGCTTGCTTTGCACCACTTCATTGCAAGGAACTCATATGTGTAATGGACTCCCTTCAGAAGGGGATATTGCATGATCTTTCATGTTTCCTTTACATTCTTTTACTAACACTTATCATACAGCTTATTAACACTTGTCTGTCTGAAACAGGCTGCTGTATCAAGTTAAATGGACATTTCATGCTGCTGTTCTACTTTCCCTTATTTTTCTGTTTTTCATATCCAGGTCTTATCAGAAAGCAATAGTAACTTACGAACACCAAGAACTATTCTGGAACAAAAGCAGAGTGGTCTAGGTATGTGCCTACAATTGAAATTTTCTTTGATGTTAGCAGCTTTTCATCTGCCTGTTGTTCTGTACAGTTGTACATTCTTTGAATAGCTTTTATGTCAACAGGACCCAATAGTATTTGTTATCAATAATATATGCTGAGTGTCTGCCTATGAACGGGACAATTTTTCTGCAGCAAAGTTTTTAAGTAAATTATAACTGAAAAGAACAAATTGTTTGAGACTGTTCACATTGTACTGCTCTCAACAGGTACACAGGTTATTTTTAACAAAAAGTAGTTTTTTAAGATAATGTAGTTCATGACTGAGTTTTTGGGTTTTGCAAGAATCTTTTGGATTGAAATGGCCTGCACTGGAAACTGTTAAAACACTTTTCTTGAAAATTAACATTTCCTACTGTGGGCAATTGATGGAATTGAAAGTGTTTTACCGAGGGGAGGGGGTTGGGGAGAAAACCTTAAATTTCTTGATAATATCAGGGGTTTTGCAAACATTCCCTCTCCTAAAATCAATTTCTTCCTTTCAGCATTAGAATGAATCATGCAATAATTCAATGAGTTGTTTCAAATTCTTCTAATTCAAGTGGTGCTTTTCTGTTGCTTCTTTGAAACAGGCATACATATGACTCAAATGCAAAAGTAGAAAATCTTGCACTACTGTAAATCAATATTGCATTTTTTTCTGTGTGTCTTTTCATGGGAAAAATTAAGTGTGGAAAATGCATAAGCTATATGCATAAACTTAGAAGTAGCTTTTTCTGTCTTTGTAAAGAGCTGTATTTTTTCTATGTCTAATCTTTCTGTGATACTTTTCTCCCTATTATATTTTTCCCTTAGTAAAATGCATACATCAGGTGCTCCTGTTAATTGAAGTCATGTTTTTTATTGTGTGCTTGCTAAAGTTAAATAACTTTTCTTTTGCCAATGTGTGACACAATATGGCTTGTGGAAGTTGATGTATTTCTGTGCATAGATTAAGGTATTACATTTGATGTGAAAGGCTTTTGCCACAGACCAGGCACCAATTTATTTTGGCTGTGATTGGTCACATGTGCTGGTAATGTTTCCTCCCACTGGGTCATTAAAAGTAATGAAAGGAAGTATCACTGAGTAGGTAGTTGTTTTTCAAAAAAAATCTGCTCCTACTTATCTAAAATGTAAAAGATAAGTTCTGAGTGAAAAAACACTTCTCCTTTCAACTAGTAGTAAAAACTAAAGGAAAAAAATTGCAACATTTTTTTCCATTTTGTTCATTGTTTTTTGTAAATATCATTTATGGTTGATTACAAAAGTTATTTTTCTATTTCTGTCTGTGGCATTCAGTGATTTGTTAAAACTCCCATCCTAGTGGCAGGAATGTATGAGTTGTAACAAAAATACTCTCACTTGGATGGACACGTACAAAAGTCTTCTCAGGAAAGGAAGTCAAGCTAGACTTGATGAAACTTTTAGGTATTTTCAGTTTGTAACATTGTCAATGATAGCAGCTGAAATACGAATAGAGTATTTCCAATTTGGTTAACATTTTGTCGGGGTTAGAAGGGAAATATTTCCATATTAAGTCTGTGGAAATGTATGAGTACTTCGTTGCAGCCTGTCATCTCAAAGGTTGATTTGGATGAAAGCAATGAGCAGTATTTTTCCAGTTTATATTTGTTTCAGAACTGCAGCTTTTAAAATATGCAACTTTCACATCATCATCATCATCTTGGTTTTGTTTTGTTGTTTTGGTTATGTATACATTGATGCTAACTGGTAACTTTTCTTTACCAAAAGTGAAAACAGGACAAGAACTCACTTTGTTAAAGCCAGTCCTCTCTTTGCACATATAGCAGAGGGTGCTGTGTCATGAGTAGAAGCACAATAAATTATGATAGTTTCAGCCTACAAGTACCACTCTGACATTACAAGCATATTGTGAACCTGTCCAAGGCACTGCCAAAAGCTGCCTTTTGTGTGGTAAGAGCCATGTGCTTGCATGCTGCATGCATCCCCAATGTGAATGGACGAACACCTGGTTGTTGTATGTATTTTCTCTAACTCCCATCAGGGTCTCACTGTGCGGGCCTGTTTAGCACCTCAGTGCTCGGGGGTTCTTCAAGTGCACCTAACCTACAGGATTATGCTCGTACTCATCGTAAAAAGCTGACTTCTTCTGGCTTCATAGATGGTATGTGCACACTTTCGCACATGCACGCACAAACCCATGTGCCACATTAAACCTCTAAAAATAAATCTTAGGTTACTGATTTTAATGGAATCCTAGAATCCTTTTCTTTAGTATTAATTGTATGTGTTTCTATTGCTTCTTTATTGCCTGTAGCTTGCTTATGTTTAACTTAATAGTATAGTTAATTCTTGTTTTTATCTTGAACACTAGCTCATAGACTTGTAATGCGTGCCAGGGGATTTCAGCAAATGCATTTTCTAAGTAAACTAAAATTTTGGTTTTGAAATTCTTTTCTCATTTTAAACTTCAGGTTTTATCATTACTTATTGATTGTGAAATTAAATAAATTACTTGGAGCATATACAAGGAATGCAAGAAATTATAAACTAATAAGTTAAATACTGACAGTGAAAATTTTAGGATTCCTGGCCTTTTTTCTGTGGGGTTTGGATTACAAAGGAGCAGGAGGTTTTCAGTTTTAGATAATCTGGAGTAGAGAAGAAACTCTCACTAGATTTCAGAATGCAAAGATGCCAAAGAACACCATTATAACTCTGAAGGTGAAACAGTATTCATGCTGTTTTCCTCTCAGTTCACTACTCAGTGTTCAACTCTAACCTGATATAACCTTGTATGCCAGAATCACGAGCTCATTCTGCTTGTTTTCATACACTTCATTACACATCTTGTAGTTACCAAGAATCCAAATTTTCTTCTTTTTAACCTCTGTTTAGATTTTAGCCCTTTTCCTTGGTCCCTTCTGCATGCCACTCAGTTCTAATACCTTCTCATCTTTTCTTTTTCTTCTTTTCCTTTTTTAAAATGTCCCTCTTTTGGTAGCTGTTACAAATTTCAGGTACCTGTTTTTCTCTTTCTCAGACACCACACGCGGTTCTGCTGTTAAAAGGTTTTCTATCTCATTTGCTCGACACCCAACCAATGGTACGTTTTGCTTTTATTTTAAAAACAAAAACGAAAACAAAAGGTTCCTTGCTTCATCCCTTTTATTTTTATTTCAAATATGGGGTGTACAGTATCATCTAGCCATCTGTCGTTCCTAACTTCAAGGACAACTCCAAATATATTTGTGACCATTAGATATTCTAAGTCCCTTCTTTACCATTCATTAGTATAAATACAGTATCAAAATTTATTCCTTAGAAAAATCCTTGAAAAAAATTGAAGTGCTACTGTTAATCATGATCTCTGTAATAAATTATTCTCCCCAATTTCTTGTGTGATCAGACTGTATGGTGCAAGATAAAAACAGAATTACATCTGATCTTTATTGGGCATACACTTCTTGATAGCTGCTGCTTCTTTGTCTTTCTCCTGCTGAGCTGTTTCCCTGAGCCTCCTGATGCTAAATTAAATCACTGAATTGACATGGATTTTATTACCATCTTCCTGAAGTGATGTTAAATTAAAAAACTAAAGCAGAAGCTTTGATTCCATTCCTGCTAAATTGCTATATGTATCATCAACAAAAGTTTATTTTACCTTATCATACTTCTCTGTTCATCAGATGTGCAAATTACTTAAATATTGCACTAAATATCACAGCAAGAGAGCTGCCTGTTGCTTACATTGACCTCTTGAGCTTCAAGAGTGAGAGTTAACTTGTCTTCAGTCTACCATAGTTACAAAAAAAGTCTGGTTTAACACACAGGACAGAGGTACGTCTTTCTCTTCCTCAGCAAAATATTTCGTGCCTACCATTCTATGTGATTAAATAGGCCCAAAATGTCTCTAGGCTTGATTTTCAGCATCCACTGGATCTTAATGTAGCTTTTCCAAATTTCTTAACTGCCATTTTAAAATGTGCATGACTGCTGGCTGAGTACAGTGATGGCGCTATTATTGAAACTGCAGTGGAAATCATCAGCATTTTCATGTTAGATTCAAAATATATTTGCTTAGAAACAAGGATTTTAAAAAACACTGAGTTTTTGTTTGGCTTTGCTGAGAAGCAAGTAGTCCTTTATTATATGCATTTGGAATCCATAGTGACTTTTTGTACTGCAATGCTTCTTGAAGGGAAACTGCTATAGGAAGGCTGAATTAATACCATTAAGACTGTGTTTGATCTAAAAGGCCAATTTTGGTGTCCTATTTCAAATAGGAAAGTTAGGAGTCCATTTTTTTCTTTAGACTCAAACCAAATAGTATTTCCAAAACATACAAGGTCAGAAAGTAAGGAGTATCAGTGTCTAATAATATAATTACTTTCTGTTCCATTTAGCACTATCTTTTTGTGACTGCATTCTTTAAAAAAGGATCTAAATTGCTTTTAATGAATTCATTGATCGTTCTGATTCATTTAATACAGCAGTTTTACCACACAACTTTTACAAGATTAATGCATGCTGTATAAGCTCCTATGAAACCTAAGTATATTGCAGGTTTCCAAGGGTTCTCTACTAACATAAGAACATATTGATGTTGTTTTGTTTGTCCTCTGGGCTGTCATTTTGATTCTCCTTGTCCCTTTCACTCTGTTTTTTTCTTATTTTCATGTTGTTATCACACCCTCTTAACTCATTTCAGACTACTCCCCCATCTTTAGTTCAAGGAACATGGTGAAACAAGTATCTTCTGACAGTGCTTTACCTTATTTTCTGGGCCTCTGTGCAGAACACCCACACCTCTTTAGGTGCTGGTCCATTTCCTCTGTGGAATTTCTAGGCTCCAGTGGTATGTCTCTATAGCTTTTAAATGTAAGACAGCAGGGTGGCTTTTTGAGATGCTGCGTTAACCCTTTCATTGTCTTGCCTTTTGATGGGGACAGTGCTTTAAGAATAAGTATAACGAAAGCTCAAAGGCTGTTAGTTTATTTTTTTAAAGGGATACTGTCAGGTGGCTTCATCATGAAAATTAAAAATTATTTCTCATAACATCATAAAATATTAAAATAAAACACCGAAGATAGGTTTCCAGGGTATCTTTTAAGTCATATCCCTTAGACACAAAGATACTACAACAACATGGTGGGATATGGCTATCTGATAGCAGAATCTCAAAACTGAACAAAAACCTATGGAGGGGAAATTCCTGAAAGAAGAAAACTTTTTTTTCTTTTCTTTTTTTGAAGGGCATAGGTGTATTTTGAAATTCCTTTCTGGTTTTCTGTAACACTGCACTATGATGGTAATAGTTATAAAAAAGTTAACCTGACATTGTCCCACTATGTTCTTTGCAAAATTAAAAAAATAAATTCTCATTCAAGTGATAGTGACTTTTCTGTCAGGGTGAAGAGTTAAATCTTGTATTTTACTGTAATGCAAAGAAAGGGTTTGCGCTTTGCATGCATGCATAGTTACTTAGGATATTAATATGTATGCCAAACATCTTAGTGCTTACACTGAAGCTTAGCTGCTGCCTTTATAGGAAGATAGAAATTAAGTATGTGGTGATGTTTCTTTTCTACATGAAAACCAAGTTTCCATCAAATGCAACATTTTATTTGTAATAAAAGTGAAGCTGACATAAGTATACTTCAGCTGATTGTATATTTGAAGCTACTGTCCCTCAAATTTGAGTATGGCCAAGGTGGCTTCAAATATAAATACAGACATTTGGGGGTTGAAATTTTGTTCAGTTACTTCTCTATGCAGAGCACTAAGTGGAGAGTGAATGGGGAACACTGGATATCACACAAATATTGATGCTTATTATTTTAGGGGAGGGAACAGTTCACAGTCATAATGCTATCTCTAATAAATGTACCTTGAACTGAAATTCTAAGCATTATTTCAGTCACTATTGTTTCTTCATTTAAATATCTTAAAAGAAATGTAGCAATTGTAAATTTACAATATTGAATTGCAAAGTTGTAATGTTACAGCTGTATGTTGAAAACACTAATGGACATTTTTCTCTTCTGAAATGCAATTGGATGAAGAGCTGTTCATTGAGTTATCAAACTTGCATCACTGTAGAGAACGACAATATTTTTATCTTTTTTTTTTTTTTTTTTTTGCCAAGATGTTTAAATGCTTTTTAGTATGTTAGTAATATGGATATGGATGGTTGGTGTAAGATCAATACTAATGTAGAAAAGCAAAGTCCAATAAATTTCTTGATTTTGGGTTGCTATACTTACCTGTTCTAATATATGAAACTTCTAGTCTTTTAAGTACTGTTTTTAAATGCATAAAGGTAGGTGTAAATCTGTCTTATAAAGTTGAAACATGTAACCTCAAGGTACAAAAGTGCTAACAGTGGTTTTCCTTTGATATTGAAGGCAACAGTTTGTTTTCACAGAATACTGAAGATGGTAGAACGTGAATTCTGCAAATTTATTTCTTGGAAGTCTTAGCATGTTTAGCGCTTGTCTGCTAACAGTTGACACCATAGCTACTACCCTGTTTTACTTGCATGGATGAGTTATCTATTTAGTGTTGTGCCAGGTATGAGAATGAGTAGGAGAAATACTACCATTTCCTGACTATTTTTTTTTTACTGATTTATTAAGTTTGTCTTAGAGGAAAGTTATCTTTTGTGAACTGATTTGGGAATAGAGCACAGCTGTAATGTTTGAAAACCACTTTATGTGTACGTGGGATTTGTATCCCATGGTATGTTATATGGTACCTTTAGTTTAGTACACCCTGTAATATTTAGTGCCCATGATTTCAAAAGTACTATGTCTGCATGTGCTGATTTAAAATAAGTACTTTTTATCATGCATTAATACTTGCCCATACAATAGATTAAATCCTGTCTTATGTTTGGAAATCTTTTTTTTTAATTGTTTTTCTTTCAGGTTTTGAACTATATTCCATGGTGCCTTCTATTTGCCCTTTGGAAACTCTACACAACTCCTTGTCTCTGAAGCAGGTGGATGAATTTCTTGCGTCTGTTGCTGCTCCATCGAGGGAAAATCTACAGGAGACATGTACTGATTTTAGCTTGTAATTATGTTCATTTTAAATTGTTAAATATTGTGTAGGTAATCTTTTGAGTATTTTACAGCTAACAAGTATTCTAAGAAAATTGCTTTTAAAAAAGTGAAATATGTACATAAACTATAATTTTAATTTTTGCATTATCCTTTTGTGGTATGGACACTGTCATAGTTCATTGAAGTAGTGTCTCTGTTGACTGGGGTACTAAATTAAGGATTTAATGAAATTGTAATTAGTTTATTTCCTCAAATTAAGAACTTCTCTGTCCACACTGTTAGCTGAATTACAAGGAATGCTTTTTAGTAAGCATGCAGTATTTCCAGCTTTATACTGTACTGTTGTACCGGCAGTAGCCTCAGCAGAGTACTGTTGACTTTTACAAGCCTTTTACATCTTAAAACTCTGTTATTTCCTGTTTCTTTCAATATTACTTGGGGTTTTACCTGTGGAGTGCCTTGCAGTTACTTAATTTTTTAGTAGTTTGTGCTGCATGTTTAATGTTTAAGTGATCTTGAAATGAAATGCAAACTGAGTTCTATCCATGTGCATGTCTCTTGGAAGATCACTTCCCATTGTGAATCTACTGCTGTGTCTTTGGAAATTATTTCAGTTAGGTCAGATTTACCACATACTAGGATGCATATAATTCATGTGTCAGGTGATTGAAAATTATTCTTGAGAAAATGTCTAAAGGCTCATGCTTTGATCAGAAAATTTTTACTTGCTAGTACTGATACAAAGGTTACCCAGCTGTTAGGATTTTTCCTTTTTTTCTGTTACAGGATCTTCCCCTTTTTTAAGTTATTTTAGTTTTATACAGTTTAGATTTTAATCAGCAGCCAATTTGATGGGGTTAGCCTCCCGTATCTGAGAAAGAAGATAAGCAATTTAAGGAAGTTGATGTTGCTGAAAAAGAACTCGGGGAGGTTTAGAGGGATTTTAAAGTTCTCAGCTATTTAAAATGCTTTGTCACACTGGTTAGGAAATTCGTGTCTCTTCAAAATCAGTTCAGAATTTAGAGTACACAAGAAAAAAATATATTTTTTAAGAACTGTCATACTTCTGTGGTGGTCTGGTTGTCACTTTTTTACAAAGGAGTGGTTGGAAATTAAACCTGATAGAACTGAGGCCATAGGTGCTTTACTCCCCTTCTGCTTTCCTATAACATTTGGAAGTTGTCTAGAGAATAATGTACCGTATGTATTTTTCACAGGCGTTTTGGACTAAATGCCTATTGCAGTGCAATCTTCAGAACCTATGAGAAGTAGTACTAATGCTTTTGCCAGTCTTCTGGCGAGGCAACTGTTGCTGAAATTTGGCTTAGCTGCCTTAGCAGCATGAAGTTACCATGTTGCTTTCTGAGGTAAAAAGGACATTTTTAGATTTGTCTTTCATGCTTTGAAGTTTTCATGCTAGAGTAAAAAATCGGTAGCTGAGCTACAGGTTGTATGACTGTGGCATCTATATTGCTGGACAGATACACATTTCTGGGGTTACTATTTTTGACGTTTTGCTCAGATGAGAGTATTTTTATTATTATGATATGTATCTTTTCTCCCTCCCCCCCGCCCCCCATTTCAGCTTCTCCAACTTATATGATTCCACTGCCAGGAAGAAAAATTTCTTTAAATACATACACCCCTGCAAAAATTCAACCAACACCACTTGAAACTTTGCCTGAAAGGCTAGCAATAGAGAAACCAACCTTATGTAAGTAACTTATGGCTGTCTTGATTACATTATTTCCAGCAGTACGATTCTTTCTCGTATATTACATAGTTTCTTAGGGCAGCTGTTTCTTAACGTTCCCTGTCTATGTCAGTGGGATTATTTTATAGGTCAGTGAGAACTCAATAGCATTGCACAAATAGTTTTAGCAGTAAAACTACATTAATTGTTACTTTCTTTTATCCTCTGAAGTGTTTGAAGGAGTTTCTATGGCTTGAAAATTCATGGGAGTTTATTTTGTTTTGAAGTGTGATAGTATTCCCAGCTATCTCCAAGTAAGACAAGCAAAGGAAATTTACTTATTTAAGTGGCAGAATTTCTAAGATGTTTTCTGAACATTTAGCATAGAGCTGTGTGACGAGGTTCTGACTAAAGCTGCCAATAACATGATGATGCATTCAGTCATTAGTATACTCAGTCTGAACTGTTGGCCAGCTACACTGCTTTTAGATGGTTGTGCCGTATAGAAGGCCTCTAGAACAAAATCAGGTTGCATTTCTGGTTTCTTTAGATACAGTGTAGCTTTGTGTCTTTCTGTGGTAGGTAACTTGCATTTTTTCTTGCTTTTGATGCTTTTTAGTATGGATATTCTTAAGTGCAAAACCTAATACTTTTTTTCTTTATCTGTACAGCTACCCCTCGATCTTCTGTTCGTGTATCTAATGTTAAGCTATCTCTTGAAGAGGTCTCACTAGATGTAGAACTTGGTGGGGAAACTCTTTCTGAGAAGAAGTGAAGTTGATCAGACAAAACTGGAAGCAACTTAAACAATTCTTCAGTGTGTGTTCAACAAAATTTCTGAGCTTTCAAAAGCCATTCATGCCTGCAGCTCATAGTGCACTTAATCTTTAGTTTATACATGGTTAACTAGTGTGCGCGCTACATGTTTAGGTCAAATGTCTTTTCTCATTTTCTAAAACATTTCAGGAAATATATTTATTTATCAGTTAGATGAACTGCACACCTTTAATGGAAAAGCTGCACATGAACCTTTTCAGTGTCTTCAAGTATTTACTGTAAACTTGTATGAAAAGAAAGTACCAGTGCAGTGGTATGTTTTACAGTGGTTCTGTTGATGTCACTGTAAGGAAGGCATTGTCTGTTGCCAACATAAACTTCTATTTTCAGGAGTTTATAATCTCCCTGTGAATTTCTTTTGTGGGCTGAAATGTACCACACATCTTGGCTAGAAGCATTTTTTTAATTTAACTACATTTCCAAAGAGATCTCTTGCCTGGTTTTGAAGATAAGCAGATGTTTTCTGCATTTGAATTACTTTGTATCATATATGCTGCAGTAATTAGGCATGATGGAGTGAGTTAATGTATTGTCACTTTTGACTCTCCTTATTTTTATTCTGTGTTTACATCAGACCTGTAACATTCAAATACATCTTCTCTTTTGTTGTTTAGTATACATGCTTGTATACGGGTACCTGTACATCATCCAGTGGAAAAAACTGTGTTTTTTAAGTTTTTATCAAAACCTTTTGTTTACTAAAAAACCAGGTTTATTTGCTTTGCTGTATGTTTCTACAAAAACGTGATATTAAAAAGCAGGTTTTGTAAAAAGAGAAATGGTTACAGCTGGTCTGCTAGTAAGTTTATCCTAAAAATTGTAAATATTCCATCTATGCTTTATTATGATCCCTTCAGAGTAGGGAGAGACTATGGTCTACCAGAACAGTGCTTACTGTTGCAAAATACTCAGGATTCATCATGGCCTGGGAATTTTCATATTTCTCTCCTTCCAGTCTAGGTCCTTGACAGCAATTCGTATTTAAAAAAAAAACAAACAACCAACCAAAAAAAAAAAAAAACCCCAACCAACAAACCCAACAAACATTAAAGATTTTATAAGAGCTGTGAGAAGCATTAGTAAATAAGTGGAACTTTGAGTTATTGGGTTATGTAGAGTAATCATCCAGTCTCAGCAGTTCTTGTGATTTTATCTTGTGGCATGAAACATTATTGAATTATTATAATTATCCCAAATGTATGAAAATATAGTCCACTTTTGTAAGTTCGAGTGGCTGATATTAATAATGGACTTCATAAACTACAAGTTAGATAATTCCTTTCAAATTTAAGTTGCAGAAGACATGGCTTCCAATAGTATTTTTAAGTAGGGCTCTTACTTGTCTCCAGAGCCAGTGCAACTATAATTACATTCACTTTGCCATGGGGTCTGTTTTCAGTGTTTATCACACATGAAATGGCTTCAGCAGACTAATTCTAAAAATGCTGGTTAAATACCAAAAATATGAAGGGTTTCACAGCTATATACTTAAACATTTCATCTTCTGTAGTATAACTGTGTTATTGACAGTGTTGGTCTTGCACACAACTGAATGTACACTTGTTTACTGTTTTAAAAAAATACTGTTAAAATTCAAGTATGCGTATCATTCCAGTCAACCAAAGCTGTGGCATAACTTTTTTTAATGTGCTCCTAAATAAAAAAGAGGTCACTGGCAGCTTGTCTCCATTCTGTTTTCTTTTAAGAGTATATGTGAAGTATAGTAAGTAGTTGACGCAGTAGTCTTAGTGGAAAGCAATTTACAAATAAGCCATTAATATACAAATAAACCAAAATTTCTCTTGGCAGTGAAGGACATGACTTAGTAAGAAATGAGGTTTTATCATTTTATACTGAAATCACTCCTCAAAAAGGTAAATGGTAGTCACACATTCTGCAGTGCTTCCTCATGTTCCAAAATGGTAGCATTAAATACAGAACCATTGTGAGTGCTCTTCTGTTTCCTACTAGTGCTCTGCCAATAAGGCAGAACGTGGACTGTACTGAGCTGATTTGAACCTATTTTTAGTCCAATTTCTTTATGCAACTGGACTCTCCTTCACATTAAACTTTTTGAACTATACAGCTTATTCCAAACAGATTTAACAGAGGTCAAAGAATAAATTCACAGAAAAACAATGGTTGAATATGACTGTAACTCCCAAAATACCCCCACCCTGGAACATAATTTAAGTAAACATATAGCTTTTTCTTCAAAAATGAAGCATCATTACCAAACAGACCAAAACAAAAGAAGTTTGTAAAAATTCCTAAATTTTTTTTAGATCTTGTTTTATGTTTGTTTGTTATAGTAAGGACATAAATTTGAGTTCTCTATATAATTATACTAGCAAGTAAAATTTTTTAAGAGAAAGCAGATGTGCTTTCATTGTTTAATTTTGTAGGCATCCATATAAACAAGCCTAGGGAAGTAAGCATACAAAAATTAATGATTATACACAGATCAATAGCATCAAAACCAGCAGAGTTCAGAGGAAGATGGCAGAAGAGATGTAACAAAGACTTTTAATAGCCATTTGTCCTGGTTTCAGCTGGGATAGAGTTAATTTCTTCCTAGTAGCTGGTACAGTGCTGTGTTTTGAGTTCAGTATGCG
>JAVJGG010000074.1:26271388-26285629 GCA_035590195.1 Aviceda cuculoides | reverse complement strand
AATTCTAACTAGTGGCAAATCAGCAACAATAGGGGATTTCACCATTGTCACCATTTTCTTTAATTTCGGTGTAGACTCTGGACATACAATGTACCACATTAAACTGCTAGCAGATTTTAGAAATGTTTCAAGTTTAGTGCCAACTGTAAATTAATTTTATGGGTTCTTCAATTGCTCTGCTTTTGGTTTGATTAGCTTTTGCAATTAGGTTATATCTAGTTGAAGGGAGAGACTGATACTTCACACTCTTTTTATCAGCAATATGTACGCTATAAAAAGTTGTTTAATGGATCTATGGAACATAAGCTAATGTAAGTTAATGATTTCAAAGTACTTTTAATTAATCTGTATCAAATGAAAACTTAGACAAATGCAGAAATGGATGAAAGGAGTTCAGTAAAAGCAGGTTTTTCAAATTTGTCTTGCTTAATGTGGTTAAGCATCTTAAAAATTTTGCTTTATTGGGCAGGAGTGGAGGAGATGGAGTTATATCTCTATAGACTTAGCTGTTGCTGTATAAGTGAAGAATCCTGCCCAGTAAGTTTAATAACAGCAAAACTGTAAATAAAAAGAGGGTTTTTTAAAAGTTAGTGGAAAAATAGTTACTGATTTTATACCATATCTTTATTACTCACAGTAATTAAATTGAACTATCTGGGGAAAAATAGATTTATGGATAAATTCTTTTAGACTAGGTGGCACACTCATATACTAGTGCTCTGCAATAGCCCTGTACATATAATTACCATAGTTTATTTGGAATTCTTGCTTTCCCATTACCCTAATGGTCTCAATTAGTGCTATTTTTCTGTGCATCAGCACAATGCTAACTTCATCTCAAATTCAGAGTTAAGAAATTGTGCAATCAACACTCAAATAGGGTTTCAGAACTAAGTAGTAAAATTAGGAAGTACACAAAGCATAACTAGAAATATAAATGCCCTCCTTGCATGGGTATTAATCTTCTGGTGTGTATGTGTGTCTGTGTTGTGTGAATGTAAACTACTTCTCAGGATAGAAAGCCATTAAGTTTCTGTAATATACTGTGGAACCTGGAGGTAAACTGGGTCCCATGTGATGTGGCAGTTGCCAGGGTAACCAGCATTATTTGTGAATGGTAAGTATAAGAATTTCTCTTTCTCAAGTCCGAGAGTTTTTTCTTTCTTTCTTCTTTCTTTTTCTTGCTGAACAAAGGGATGATAAGCAGCACTCCATTTCCACCCTGGTTTTTGTGATGACACATGATAGGTGTTTGACCACTACTTTAACAAATAGAGAGAGGCCTTCACAGGTGTGGCCTCATTTATACGTAAGTTACGCTGAATTTTAGAAAAGCACATTTGACTTTTCCATGCTTTTCTGTGGTAGTAAATTTTACTCCTGCTGACAGCAGAAATGCTTTAAGCAAAATAAAATTAGCTGGAAAATTTTGAGCTCTGTCATTGTGCTTCTTATTATAATTCACAGTCCGATTTCGTAGGAATCCAAAGCAAAAAGAACAGTATTTGCAAAAAGAGAATAAAACACAACCGTTTCATAGATTTTTACACTAGCAGCTATGGAAAGAATATAGTATTTCACCTATTTATAGCAAAAAAAAATGAGGACTACAATCAATGCAATGAGTTTGCTTTTAATTTCTTTCCTCTATTTGACATTTGGTTACTATTAATTTTAAAGCACATTTGCAAGAGTCTTCAGCTTAAAAGTGGTACATCTATTTCTGATCCTTTTCATAAAAATTGTGCTCACTGAGGACAATTTTTCACAAAAGAAAAAAAAAGCAAACAAAAAATATTTTTTGCTGTGAATCTGGTAGAAATGTGCTATTTGATATGATTTTATTGCCAAACCAGCATTTTCTTTGTTGTTTGATGAAAATAAATTTCAAGTGAACTTGGAAAAGCCTACTATTTTCATGCAGCCTTATCAACCAACCTGCTTGGTTTCAGAGGATGTGCAATTTGTTCTCCTTATGTGAATATTAAATGTCACAACAGATTCTTTAAATAATTAGTGAAATAATTGCTTTGCTTTTAGTAATTTTTCCCATAGCCTATGAAAAACAAAGCTCTTTGAAACTAGGCACCAGCATTTTAAATGTGTGTGAATTAACTATTACTCCTGAATGTGAATGATCTTTTATTAAAGATATGAATACCTGCTGCTCCTACTGAAGCCAGCAGGTTCAAATACAAAGCATGAGTGCAAATTAGGTGATTTTAGGCATTCATGTCTGAAAACTGTAATTGACTTAAGCTGAAAAACTTTGCTTCATTTGCAGCAGAGTTGGAGTCCCGAGTCCTCCTTATGTTTTGGAACCACAGACATGACCCCAAACCTCCTCTCTAGAGGTATTGTATCTCTTGCTTTTAGGCATGGTAGTTGATGTTTATAAAATAAAGAACATGTTTCTGAAGAGAAATTAAAGACAAGAAAAAATTATTTGAAAGGTCTGAACTAAAGTGGTAGTTGCCTTTAGCCATTCTCCAAACTGTTTGCGAGCTCAGTCTGAATTTACCAAACAGTTTTAAATTAAAACATTGCTGAAAGTGATCTCTTACAAAAATGAAGGAGGAAGTGCTCCATTTTGACCCACTAAGTTCCTTAAGAGCGACACGGTTTACATGCATATGTCATCTTGCAGGATCAGAACCTGAATTTCAAACTATTCACAAATGACCTTGATTCTCAATGCTATATTTAAGTGACATAGGTATTTCTATAAAATAAATAAATTCAAGAACTAGTGTTGTACTTAATGTAGCACCTAGCAGAACTGAAGCTTAATTAATGTAAAAAAGCACCTTAGAGTTTCTGTATAGGAGAGTTTATGAGAAGACATAGAGTTACAATAACATTTCCTATTTTAGATTGTGTGTTCAGTTTTCCAGTAAATTTGTAAAGTAATTTGATATTAATAGCAAGTAATGCCTAGAGATAACTACAAAAATGTAGGCCAAAGCAGCCATGATTTCTGTTAGTTGGAATTTTCTTGGATAATTTCCCTGCTTTTATGGTATTAAACTTGTCTCTCTGTTAGATGCTATCACCCCTCCCTGTTTTTTGCAATAATACAGGCCAAAACATACCTTGTTGTGAAAGTTCCTTTTGCTTTGTCAAGCTACTGAACAGCTTTGTTAGGTTTATTAAGGCATACATAAAAAAAAATCTGTTGCTCTTAAGTGATGTTTTCAAGTGTAACCTAAACCAGTGAGAAGCAGCTGAGATGATTTTTTAAATGATGCTTAGAGAGATTAGGTGTCAGCACAACAGAAAAACAGGCTCACAGTGAAGAAAGGTAATCATAAGTTTTGTTTGGTACTTCCTCAAAAATGTGGTCTGAGTGTGAATGTGACTGAATTTCTAGAGCTAACTAGCAATGATTTTGGGAGGCATCCTGCAGAGCTGCATGCTTTTTCTACCTATGATGCTGTCTCCTGTATAGTCTTGCAGAAATCATATGACTTCTTTGCAGGAGAGGGGTGAAACAGAAGTGTGATGAAAGTTGCTATGATATCTACATTAAGTGTGCAGGCAACCTAACCATGTTATTCCAGTTCTGTGCTTGAAATAACAAGTCCTACTAAGATAACTGGTTAACACAGCTTTATATATTTTTCTGGGCTTGAGTGGGATCATGTGTAGTTAATTATTTATAGCAAATCTAGTCCATGCAAGGGTGGGCAGAGCCAATTCACTTCTCTTGTCATCTGTTGGTATACTCCATGGCTTTATTGCTCCTTTACTTTTTGTTCTTTTTCACTTACCTTATAACCTCTGTTTTGGTTGAAGGATTTATGTCTTTTGTCATGTTTGTACATCATCTCTTCTGTTGCAGGCTTCTAGGTATTATAACCCTTAAAGATAATAATAGCAGTAAAAAAGAAAGAGCTAATTTAATTTAATTTCATTTGTGCTTTTTTTTTTTCTTTTGTCTGTAGTTTTACTCTTAGCTGGTGTAATTAGTTAATCCACTTTTCTAAATTATGCCTGGGCTGAGATTATGTATTTGTTTTTTGACATTCTTTCTATGTAAGAACTATAGCATTCTCATTTTTGATGGTGAGGGTACTTATAAGGACAGAATGAAATCTCCCTGGCACAGAAAAAGGGAACCATGCCTCACAGATTGAGGAAAATTTTCTCTTCCTTAGAATTTCTAGCAGAATTGAACTCAGAATGAAAACTGAAGAATTTATTCCTTTTCTTTCTTGGTGAAAATAAGCTTTCTGTCTCGACGGCAGAGAACTGGAAGCAGCTCAAAAAAAGGTGTAATTGCTGTTTTATTTTATAACCATTTAATATTATTTCAACCATATATTTTCTGGGTACCTGATGGTATTGCTATGGGTGGTAAGTAAGAAGGAGAAATCTTGATAATTCAAAGCAAGAGAGTTCTTCTGGCATCTTATCTCATTTGCTTTATACAAGATTCAGTTTTCCTTATAAAATGTTTTCTTTTTGTTGAAGGAAAAAAATGAATACTCTGTCTGTAAGAGAGTTTAGTCAGAGCTTGTTTGTTTCAGCAAGGCCACTTTCTCAAACATTCATTTGTGTTACTTGTTTTATACTTTTTTGGCTAAAATCATAGGATCCATTCTCACGTAGTACTGGTTCTAGGTTTTTCCAGATGCAGCCTGTCTTCAAACTTGATGGCAATCTTTCCATGTTAGTACTAATAATTCATAAAAGATTATTTTTTATTCTTGAACTCTATAGTAGATTTTTTTCTGAAGATAAAGTGGAGAATAGCTACTGACAGGAGGCGTGCAATGGTGAAATGAGCTTGAAAGAAATTATACCTGTTGAGGGGGAAAAAGAACCCTGAAATTTTTTTGGTTTAGTGCTAGTAGCAATCCTTATTAATAGGATTTAGAGGACTTTATAAGAAATCTTCTTTCCCTAGAAAGTGAACTTTATTTTTTCAAAGTAAACCCTTGCTGTTTTTCTGTACTAGGAATTTCTAATTGGGCAAATGTTAACATGTTTATGTAGGATAGTGCTTTATAGAAGCAATAAGGTGACATCAAGTATGGTAAAATATACTATTCCACATCTGCACTCATTGAAAGAAAGGGATTTTGGTTTCTGCATTTGTGCTCTAAAAAGCCAATGTCTCAATGGCAGAATAAAATGCAATGGTGGGAATCTATATTTAAAAACAGCTCAGTCAGAGATGTCTCTTGTAGTGATATTTAGCTTTGTTAACAATCCATGTGTGCTGGTTTTGGCTGGGATAGAGTTAATTTTCTTGATAGTAGCTAGTATGGGGCTATGTTTTGGGTTTGTGCTGGAATCAGGGTTGGTGACACAGGGATGTTTTCCTTACTGCTGAGCAGTGCTTATACAGAGTCCAGGACTTTTCTGCTTCCCATACCACCCCACCAACAAGTAGGCTGGGGGTGCAAAAGAGGTTGGGAGGGGACACAGCTGGGACAGCTGACCCCAACTGACCAAAGGGATATTCCAGACCATTTGACATCATGCTCAGCGTATAAAGCTGTGGGAAGAAGAAGGAAGGGGAGGATGTTTGGAATGACGACGTTTGTCTTCCCAAGTAACTGTTATGTGTGATGGAGCCCTGCTTTCCTGGAGATGGCTGAACACCTATCTGTTGATGGGAAGTGGTGAATGAATTCCTTGTTTTGCTTTGTTTGTGTGTGCAGCTTTTGCTTTACCTATTAAACTGTCTTCATCTCAGCCCACGAGATTTCTCACTTTTACCCTTCTGATTCTCTCCCCCATCCCACTGGGTGGAGGGGAAGTGATCAAGTGGCTGTGTGGGGCTTAGCTGCAGGCTGGGGTTAAACCACGACACCATGTCAGCTTTCTTTGTGGAATGACCCTCATAGGATTCATGTTTCAAAAGAAAAAGGAGCTATATATCAAAATCTATATTTAAATATATGACCATTAACAGAAAAATATAGTTGTTTCTCAGCTGAATCAAGTTTAGTTAAAACAACGTGGTATAATCGTGAAACTAAAACAATCTCTGTCTTGGATGTAGAACACATCCAAGTTTCATATATAGGGCAATGAAGAATTATTAGAATTCTAAGAAAAAAAATTGTTGAATTGTTGAACTGTTAACTTATGAAGAAAGATTTTAGAGGCAAGATATGTTTAGCTTAGCTTAAGAATTACTGGAGAGGAACAGTATATTCCTGACACATTACTATTCCTCCAAAGTGCTATGGTAATATAAACAATACTGTATAACAAATACCTGGTACCAAGTTGTTGCAAATGTTAAAGAACAGCATGTAATGGCACAAGTGACTTACAAAATCAGGGGTTTAT
Organism: Aviceda cuculoides; assembly: GCA_035590195.1. Classification (NCBI taxonomy): domain Eukaryota; kingdom Metazoa; phylum Chordata; class Aves; order Accipitriformes; family Accipitridae; genus Aviceda; species Aviceda cuculoides. The sequence continues at coordinate 26,279,323 of JAVJGG010000074.1, read as the reverse complement.
AATGCCAACTAAACCCAATATAATGGCAATAAGTATTCTGTTTTTCTTTTGGCACTTTAATATAATTAAATAAACTGATACAAGTTCTCACTTGCCTCATCAAAATAAGCACCATGATTTTATAAGAGTGTTAACAGGAAATGAGTCTGTAACGTAGATAAGTTATTTAATGTGATCTGTGCATTAGCACAAAGTATATTCTAAGTATTATTGTGGGTTCCATTAGTGCGAGGAGAAAGCAGAAATAAAGCAAGGGCAAAGGAAGTGATACAGTGCTATGTATTAATTTTTAATAAAGAAATATGAGTTTCCTGTGGCTGGCCTGTGTGTAGACTCGTATGGCTAATTAATTTCAAGATTGTTAAGAAGCATTTTTAAAAATAACTGGAATAAACAATGGTGGCAATAGATCAACGTTTCTGTCCCTGGATGTTTATTTTTGTCTGTGTTTGGGACCAGAAGCTGAAATGTAATTTTACAGAGTAGAAGTTTTAAGGCCCTCCCAGGTGAAATGAGTTCAAATACTCCAGTCTGACACTTTGTCTTCACTTCCAGAGTCTAAATACACTCTCTGGAGGTATTGCACAGCATGAAACTGCTGTTCTGTTTACTGCTGTTGATTTAGTTACTTGATTTCTGTGCGTGTACACACAGCTGAACGGCTCGGTGCCCCGTAATGTTAGTGGCTGTATGGTAATGCAGCTGAAGGCAGTTTAAGGTGATTATATGTTACAGTAATGTTTTGTGCCTGTGTTACCCCAGCATGAAACTCATGACAGAATGCAGTTATTCCTCTCTCTTCTTTAAATGTTTCTATCAGTTAAGTATGAGGCAGTTTAAAATCACATAACTTTTGACTTGAGATTATCTAAAATACAGTGAAAATTCAGTTAGGACTTGGGAACAAGAAAATGTAGAGGGATTGTTAGACTGACTTCTGGTCACCAGCTGAAATGTTTTTCCTGGGAACTGAGGGTTGAATACAGCATATTTAGTGAAGGCTGGAGAATTCCTGATACGAATCTTCTTCTGTTCTCAAAACTATGGAGGGATGGGGAACGCAGACACGGTGGCCTGGCTGGGCAATAGGAAGCTGACTCACTGATTCAGATATCAGAGATGGATGCTCAACGTTCTCTTCCACCAATCTAGAAATAAGGAACATCAAGAAAACATACAAGTAAGATCAAGATTATTTGGATTGTTCAGATGTGAAGAAAAGTTGTTTCCCTAGAAGGGCCTAAAATATTTAGGCCTGGATATCAGAAATGAGAATTTTTTGTTTTCAACAGCTTCCTAATAATGGTTTCTCATCTCAGTTGTGGCACTTCTTTTTTTATCTCTTTTTGTAATGAACAGATGGTACATGCATGAAAAGAATTAAAATCAGTGGTATGGTAAAAATTCAGTGAGTTAAAATAAAAATAGCCAAAAGGAATGATTTCACCTTATAATAGATGTCACATTTTTCTCCCACAGCATACTGGTTTTTTAGATTATTTCCCTGATCAAGTATTGCTTAAGACTGCTGTGTAATTATTCACTCACATTGCATAAAATGGTATACTCAGATTTACTTCTTCTCTCACAAATAATCATCGCTAAGACCACAATTAATTTGGCTGCTTCAATTTAGCATTTCTTCCAGCTAAAATATCGCCATTATTTTTAGGCCAATTATGTCTCCAAAGATGTAATTACTACACTTCTCTGTATAATTGTAACTTAAGTTTCCTCTTAAATTGTTAATAATTGCATCTTCCCTGGATAATAAACACCTCAGGACTGAGCCTGAAATTTGGGATTTTTCTGGTCAGGATGTAGTTGTTCCTGATAACCAGGAAAAAGGTCACATTGAAAAATTGGTTTACTCCAGACCACTGTCATAAAAAGAAAGCACCTTATTATTATTCAGTTACGATCTTTTAATTAGTTCCCTAATTGCTGAGAATATCTGCTGATGCTTAAGATATCATCTGCCATGTTCTGCTTTGTGATCAAGGGCTGAGGACCTACAACGCAGTCAGTCTAATATTATTTTTGCTGTTTATGTGTTTGTCACATGGCAGCAGACTGGATGACCGTGTCGATTTCGGCAGGACTCAGAAAACAGAACTAGTCTGATGTGCTGTGCCTGATCAGCCCACCTCCTCCCCATCCCAGTTGTCCTCTGCGGCCCAGAAGATTGCTGAAGCCATGCTGAAGTGTTGGCACCACGAAGGGTTTTGTTGATTTCGCCCAAGTAGAAAGATAAGGTATGAAATAGGAAGCAGGAAATCTGTCACAGGGAAGGAAGCATGTTGTCCCATGCCCAGGGAGACCTTGCTCAGGTAGGAGCCAAACCAGTGGCAACAGTGAGAGGGAGAGCGTGGGAGAAAATGGTACCTTTGGCATGGGACCAAGTATGTAATGCAAGCTTATAGGGAGCTTTTATGTGAACAAAATATAGAACAGTTAGAAAGAGGAGGACAAACACAGTCCTGGCAACAGGAGAAAAAGTGAACAGGACAGGTGTAAGTAACGCTTAAAAGAAAGAGGAAGTTGCTAGAGCCCATGGCATGGGAGTAAACATCAAGTCAGGCACAGTGTTTTTTGAAAGTGGGACAGCAGAGCACTATGAGTCCCCATTATGGACCCCGACAGGGAGCTCATCATGTGGGAATTGCAGGGGATTTCCAAAAACAGAAGGAAGTATTTGGAGGATTCATAGGGAATCTGGAAGCGAGGATGAAAAGGGAAAAGCAAAGGCCTCCTGGAGACATGCAGTGAACCTGACCTTTGAGTGGTCACAGAGCACTCGTCTCCCTTGTTCACATCACCACTGGACAAGTGGGGCATGCAAGTGTGGGTCTGCAGGCAGAACCACAGCAAGATTAATGATAATGATGGCCATGTATATAGCTAGGGTGAGACATGCAGTGGCTTTAGGTGGAAAGCCAGGAGCTGCTTAAAATCGTATCTTCAGAAAGTTTACATGTTTATTTGTTACCATTTGGGTTAAGGTGTTAAACCAATGTGAAGCTTTTTGCTAGGCACTCTTTTATGCCTGTAAATGTCTAGGCAGGGATTGCCTGCTCCCATTAAGATCCCCAGAACAGAGGCTTTCCTATCTGATTTAAATCAAAGTCCAGTGGAGCAGTTAATGAGATGAAGAGTTGAAATATAATTTAAGGCTGCATTCTCCAGATTTTAATAAACAGAAAGCTGAGAATGAGTTTTGTAGAGTACTGAATACTCTAAATGATATAAATCACTTCCTGTAGCATCAAAGTAGAGGGCTGTTCTTTATTTTTCTTTACCATTCACAGACTAGTCAAAAAAATAATTCTTGATTGAATTAAATGTTAATCTCAGAAAATTATGCTTAAATTTTTAAAATAACATTTAAGTGTTTTATAAATTAAATACTGAGCTTTCAAACTGAAATATGAAAATGTAAAGACTTCTTTTTTCTTTTTCTAACGTCACTTTTGAATCAAAACTACTGAACCCAAATGAATTTTAAAGTATTTTTTACAGTTCAATGCACATAATTTGGAAATTAGAAGTTTGGTTGAAAAATTTTTTTCTAGGCCAACCAATAAAATTCCTATACAGTAAGACTCTCTTTACTAATGTGTTAATAAACTGATCTGTGATCATGCTGTATACCCTTCTGTGTTCAGTTTAGCATTGTTTCCCATGTTCTTTCTGTTACATATATAAAAAATAAATTAAAAAAAAAAATGGAAAGCTGAAACAATAAACTTAATATGTTTGCTTTGGACTTAAATAAGTTCGTTTTGCTGTGGATGCAGGTATGTACTCAAACCCCTTCAGCCAGGTTGAAATGACTGGAATATGTCTATATGAGGAGCCTAGAAGAGTGTGGAGTCCACAGAAGGTTGTATCCATCCTTTTATCACTCTTATGCACACAGTATGATTAAGAGCTAGGGCTGTTGCCTTGTGCACAGCATTTAGAATCATAGAATCATTTAGGTTGGAAAAAACTTTTAAGATCATTGAGTACAACCCATAAACCTAATACTGCCAAGTCCACCTCTAAACCACATCCCTAAGTGCCACATCTACATGTCCTTTAAATATCTCCAAGGATGGTGACTCAACCACTTGCCTGGGCAGCCTGTTCCAGTGCTTGAGAACTCTTTCCATGAAGAAATTTTTCCTAATAGCCAATTTAAACCTTCTCTGGAGTAACTTGAGGCTGTTTCCTCTTGTCCTACCACTTGTTACTTGGGAAAAGAGACTGGCACCCACCTTGTTACAACCTCCTTGCAGGTAGTTTCATTCTGAATGGATGCGAAATTTATTGTTGTGCTATCAGTATAAGGAATGTGGTGCCTTCCTGGCCTAACTATCTGGGTCATCCCCGAGGTGTTTTATTATCACCTGTGTAGTCACCTACTCTAGGGTCTGAGATCTGGAGCACACCAGCGTTAACACCAGCAGATGTAGATTTGGCATACAAACAGATCTGTCCTGACTGCTGAGAGGCAAGAATTCAAGCACATAAATAGGAGTGCATGTAGTTGTGATCTGAATTTTGTTCCCACTGAGCAGGTAATCTTATCAGCAAAAAGATCTGAACAGTTAATACAAAATGTGTCATGGAAACACCCAAGGTAGATATAGAGGTTTAAACGGGGCTGGGAGAATCAAGCTCTTCTGCGCTTCGTTAAGTCAACTCTTAAACTCCTCTATTTGATGAATATGTAGGAGACCTGCACTAGTGGGGGTTGTATCTGTTTTGAGACAATACGGAGAAATATCTGGCTATTGTCTACAAACATAGTCACCATAAAAACAATGTATTTCACATTAAAAGAGCAAATACAAAGGAATAAAGATCTCAAAAGGACAAAATACTTCAAAGCATCTTATCTGGGAAGGACTAGAATGATGATATAAACTGGGAGTAATTACTGTGTTTTTCTATATCTTACATCCACACTGGAGCGTCTTATAAAACTGAACAAATACTATATTAATAAATAAAGCTATTGTTAATTTCTTGCAAGAACGAAGACTTTTGCAATTGGATATGTAAGAGAAAAAAATGGATTGTAAAGCATGCTAGGAAATTATTAGTTACAGAACCATTTGAAAGTGTTTTTCCTTCACTCTATTGAAATACATATTTTTGGTTTGATATTAAATTGATTTAGGTAAGATTTTTAATTAACATTGAGATAAGACCATACATAAGAAGTAAGTCAAGCTGCTGATAGGTTTCCCTGTCACACTGATAAACTGCATTACATGTTGCATATATTAACATGAATATTCATTAAAGTATCTCCTTGATGTAGAAGATTAACAGTATTGACACTGACAAAAAGAATAGGACACATGTAATTTTAAAATGGCATCTCTGTACTTGTGGGTTATGTCTTGAACTGGTTTTAAAATTATTTTTCAAATGATATTTGCCTTATTTGACTTTCCACTGAAGTGTGATTTAATGAGCCATTGCCTGGCAGCTGATTTCTGCTTTTTACCCAAGATGTGCTACCTGGTTGTCAGCAGTCTGCTAGTTAGTGCTGCTAATTAGATAGGTTCTATCATGTGAAAGAGAGCAAAGGTAAAGGGAGTAGATAGATAGGCATTAGTCCTGCTATATCATATTTGTGTGTATAGAAAAATTAAATACAGTTATAAAATTTTATTAGTGGGTCTGGAATTATAATATTCCAGTGTTTATGAATGGCCATGAATACCTATTCTGTATGTGATTTGTGATATTAAAACAATAATGTTGATGGCCAAAACCTCTGATAATTATAATAATCAAATGTTATAAATGGCAGGACTGTTGTTTTACCTTTGGTAAAGGATAAAATGTTGAGCTTCACTTGGAGGCAGTGACCTTCTGATCTCCTTTTCCAGTGTTACTGTATAAGGCTCACCTGACTTTAAGGCTATTGCATTTTTTTCATTCTTAGAAAATATGTCACTGTTTCAGGTCATGCAGCAGAGTGATTTTTGGCAATTTCATACTTTGAAGAAAAAAAAATCTGATAGCAGACTGAGTTTTCATTACCGGTTATTATATGGCAGTTTTGAGGGTATGAAAAGTTGAATAAACCTTGCTGAGCAAAGCTTATCAAAGACCAGGTGAGAAAGTCTTGTTGGGTTATACAAATGATCCATCTGGACCTGCACTCTGTTTTTGGAGATAGTAGGGCATGTGTTTCAGGGTGAGTGAGTGGAAGCCTAGTTACTGTCTGAAATCCATGCCCGTTGTACTCTCCCAACATCCATAGTCACCATATTAAGGATATTAGAAGATACATTCCTGCCTCTTCCACCAGTATCTCCTTAAAGGACCTATGGTCCATAAATTTGCCTTGTCCCTCTTTGAACTGGCTGACACTGTTCACCTCCCTGATGATCTGCAAGTCACAGATGCTCACTACTCCCTGTATAAAAAAAAAAAAAACCAACAAACAAAAGCTACTTTCTTCTGTGTGCTTTAGACTGATCTCCCAGTTTCACTGGGTGTCCCCTATTTGGGTTTTGTGAAATTGGTAACAGTTCTGCATTCACCTTATCTATTGCTTTTATGATTTTGTAAATCTTGATCATATTCTTCCTCCACACTCTTGCCTGACAAAGCAACTACTCTTGGGAGGGGGGTAGTTGCTTCATTTCTTTGATCTCTTTAGTCACCATCCTCAGCACCTTCCCTCTGACTCCTCTACCATCTTACTAAGTTGCAGAGGTCTGAACAGCCTATAGTACTCAATACATGACTGTGCCTAGGTTTTGGATAGCAGCAAGACGAATAGAACCATGTGTCTCATTACTCAGTGCCCTTTGTGATTACGGCCAACATTCTCTTGGATTTCTTAACTGCCACTGGAGATATAGCCAAAGCTTTCAGAGACCTTTCAGTGATGACTCCAAGACCTTGTTTCTGAGTTGTAACTGCCAAATCTGAGCTCAGCATCTTGCTGGCAATACCTAGATTATTTTTCCCTATATGCATCACCTTAAATTTATCTTTGCTGAAACTATTCTGTCACCTTTTTGCTCACTTACATTTGTAAAGTTCTTCTGGACTTGCATGGCATTTCACTACAGAGAATTCAGTGTCACCCACAGACTGGATCCCCACAGGCTGCAGACCTCCTGCTGTTCACCCCATTCTCCAGGCTCGTTATTTAAAAGCAAATAATTCTTCAGTAAGTTTTCATAATCTATTTTTTTGATGAAGTGAACTCTGTTACAATTAGGTTACTTTTACAAGTACTGCCTCAATTTTGACAGCCTCTTCAATTTGTGATATTTCATCTTAAGAAGTGGAGGATTGAATGCATTACTTGGCTGTTGATCTCAACAAAACACAATAAAATAAGAAAAGCCTTTGCGTTCCTTTCTGTGTAGTACCCAACATTTTTATTTTTTTTCTTTTCCCGGTCTCAGTTTTTCACCTGAGAGTGTATGTGCAGTTTCTTTTCCAATGTGATCCTGGTGTCATTGTCACTGTTCTGGCTTGTCCTCATTTTTGCTCTACTGAAGCTCTATTGTTCATGTACACCAGTATGTAACACCCTGCCAGTCTTTGTATTTTCTACACACCTTGTATTATTTTGCTTCCAGGTAGTTGATAACACTGCTGAACAGCTTACGGCCCTATACTGACAATGTTGGAAATAATGATTCCCTACAGGCAACTGCTTCTGGAGGTTAGCCACTTGCTGAGTTCTTAATGTGTATTGAAATGTTGGGGTTTGATGTTGGATGGACAAATTATAGTATTCATTTTTCTAAAGAGAGCATAAATAAAACAAGCACAGAGGTGTGGTGGTGCATTTCCCTCTCTCTGAGCCCATCTACAAATTCAGGGAGTCTCACTAGGCCTTAGCATAAGTGTGATGAGTTGGGCAGTTAAGCGTCCCTTCCCCATACCAGGAACTCTTGCATGGCTAAA
>JAVJGG010000074.1:26251148-26261182 GCA_035590195.1 Aviceda cuculoides | reverse complement strand
GGTGGAGCGATCCCCCGTGCATCCAGTGCTGTTTGCCTTTGTTCTATAATAAACTTATAAAATTCATGAAATTAAGCATAAGTGCAACTCTCACAGTTAGTAAACCTGTTATGGAGTGTTGCAATGACAACTGACAGTAAAAAGAAAACTTGTTAGTAAAAACAAATTTTTCAGCAACGAAAGCACATTAGCATAAGGCCAGTAGGAAAAAGCAAGAGGAAGAGTTGCTTGAGCTGTAAATGTTAATGCACTATGGGCAAAACACTCCCATTATTTGGCTCACAAGAGGAAGGACAGATGAAGAAGAACAGGAAGGAAGTGTAAGTAAACGTAGAATTTAATCCTGGATATGTATAGCTATCTCATCACATTCATCATGACAATATTACGGAGCATCTACATACAAGGAGAGAATAGGTGAATGGTATAAAAACTTGGAAGGACTGATAAGGACATAACCTGACAGACTTGTAACCAAATTTATTTATATGTGCAGATAAAAGTAAACTGCTATTAAGAGCATCGTTTATTTCACAGTGTCTTGTAAGTTCTTTCCTTGAGGTTTGACCAAGGCTATTTAAAATATTCATAGTCAACATTATACATGTACATGTGCACAGACACTCTGGAAGGATTGTACTGCTGTCACTACCTTTAGTTTTAACCTTATCCAGGTCACCCTAGATCCTGTGGGACTGCTCTGATGTTTACTGTCTGCTAGCTTGGACATGATTTTGTCTGGAGATAGCTGCCCAGGAAGAGCCTTTCGACAGAATGGAAACTCTCTACCAAGAAACCCCCAAGGGAACGGTTTGAAGATCTCTGTACTAGCTGCTGGCAGGATAAAAATGTTTAGCAATAGAACACCAGACCTTTCCTAATTGAAAGCGTGAATTTGTTTGGTTTCAGTTTATTTGCTCATTTGTTTGGTTAGAGTGCCAAACTGGCATTCTTACAAAAGCAGTGAACCCAGAAATTTCAGTTCAAAGATGCACAGCTTGATAGAGGGAATTGCACAGGGAGAGCTTTTGTTCTCCTACCCCTTTGCAGCTTTAGTCTAATTGCTGTATATGTGGAAGAACAAAGACTCAGCAGAAATATCCATACATATTCACAGTGTGCAGCTGCTTGCCCTTAACCTCTTGTAAATGGCACGGCAATGGAAAATAAAGCTCTCACATTGTAGGAGGAAAGATTGCAATGTAAAATAAGGAGGGTATTGGGGTTGGTCACTGAAGCACTATTCAGGAATGACAAGTGAAGTAGTGTATTACTGAAGACCAGAGGAAAAGAAACTTTAAAGCATTTCACAATCAGGAAGATGGAGATGCTGCAACTCTTTATACCTGCTAGTGCTTACCTCGCCAAATCACAAAAGGTGTCCTAAAACACTAAAGGGGCTCTCAAACTGCACTTACAGGCTGATGAGAGGAGTAATTTATTTCCTAAACTGATTTATTGTTGCTATTCATGACCAACAGAATTTATAATAATTTAAGCATTTATTTAAGATTTGAAAGCTTTCAAAAAACTTTCATGCTAAGCAAATTTAGAGTGGGAGAACACAGTGTGATTTTACTTATCAGCTGTGAAACGATCTTACTAAAAGTCCATACCTCCAGGGGTCTTTTTCTCAGGGTTGCTATTTACAATAGTGGTCATACAGTATCTAATCCCATGATATTCATCAAAATCACACTTTTTATCTGCACCAGCATCAGGACAGTTTTTTGGTTTTTAACTGTGCAGAAACCTACTACTTTTGCTGGTTCTTTCCCCTCCAAGTGAATTTTCTTCCTATTACTTACTCTTTCTCCTGCAAGGGAAAATTAGAAAGCATTAAGCACTAAATCACACCTTAAAATCATTTATTCCTATACAAATAAAAACACTCATGAGCATCTTCACAGGATTTTTTTTTCCCGGACAATCTATCCAGCAGCAATTTAACATTTTTCTCTTAAACGTGTAGGTAAAGGATTCAAGTAGAATCCTTTAGCCTTCAAGCTAAAAAAAAAATAAAATAAAAAAAAAGCCTTCAAGTCGAATGTGGGGCATGTACAATGAATGCCAGAGAGCAATCCATTCATGAAAATGCTTATGTGTTACTAACGTAAATGCATTCAGACTGTAGGACAGAAACAAATAACTTCATACAGGAAAAAGCAGCTAAACACAGCTACATACTAAAAACAAAAAGCATGATAGTTTCCACAAATTGAACGGTTCTAGAATGTCAGTTTCAAAGGGATTATGTATTGTCTGAACACATACTGTGTTCATAGAACCTCACACACAGCTTTGAGAGTGAAATCTAACTGTAGGTTTTACTACCATTAAGGCAAACAATAGTATGTCAGCTTCGAGTACAAAGGATTTGCTAGGGGGTATGCAAAGAAGCAAAGGTATCTTACAGAAGCAGTAAGAAGTTTTTTAACAAGTCATCGGCAAGTTTTCAGCCTTCTGGCCCTAGCAGCTCCTCCACGACCTCTGTCCTTGGTGTTCCAGTATGGGAACAATAAACTGCTCTGGACCCATGTGCTGACAGACCAAGCAAGAAAGTGTGAGGAGGAAGGAATCTTTAGTGGACTTCATGTAACAACTTCAGCAGAGACAGGCTTAGGCCAATACATTCCTCCCTGATCACTTTTTAATCAAATAGCCACTAGTGACAATGAAAGAAGTGCTGTAAACATGTGTGTGGCAGCTGCTGCAATGGCCAACTGACTGACCTGTTAGAATTAAAAGCATGAAATATCGACTGGATCTATAATAGTTTTGTAGCCTTGGTGGATCAAGGGCAGAAAAGGCACCATGACACTGCCACGGCCTTCAGTAACATGCATATGATTCACAGACCCAGATTAATGTGTTTTCTGTGCCACACATTGCCTCAGCATACAGCACAGATCAAATAGAAAAGGGAGAGGACAGACATCCAAACAAGTCAAGGAAGTGAGACTACAGGTGAGGCAAATAAACCAGAACAGCTCCTTGGAGGAAATTAATTTTAAGGGTTTTGGTGATGATTAGGACATGTGGCAGATACAGGTACCTGTCCAGGGCAAAAGGACTGCATAAGAGAAAGTACCAGCCAGAGACTATAGGGAGACAAAGACGGGCAGAAAAATGGAAGGAGTGTCAGGAGCAGAAACAGCAGGAAAGAGAAGCAAACCAAAAGTAAATGGAGAATTTGTGAAGTACAGGGAAAGATGGTACAAGTGAAGTACGATGCTAGCGAAGACATTAAAGAAGGTGGTGGGGTAGGCCAAGCTGCAAAATGTAAGTCCTTTAGCAAAGCTGCTGCTTCATGTGGACTGAGGGAGCAAGGCTGACAGGAATGCAAAGTGAGCAAACAATGTACTGTAACTATTGCATGCACAGCAAAGACATCTTTAAAGTTTCAGGCAGTGATGCGGGAGGGGAACATTCTGTTTTGACAGATTCTCGTTGCTTGAGACACACTGTCATCTTTGTGTAACAGCAGATCCTGCTACAACCTGAAGAAACTGGTAACCTAGAAAGTCTCTCCAAACCTTCCTCTGAACAGCAACTCTGGAAAGATAGCCATTAAAACTGTAACCTTTTTAACTTAGCTAGGTTACCTCCCTTAAATAGCGTCTCACAGAATAAACGTTTGAATTCTCATTTCAGCTTCTAGATGACCCTGGAGTGTCAGTGTGAATGCATAAAGATGACTGCAGGCTACATGCTGCAGAATGAACCTCTTGTTGCAGCAGGCCGTTGTCAACAAGCCTGATAAAAGCATATGACCTGCTCTACAGAGCAGCATTATTCCCAGTCATTCATATCTTTAAATCATCGCTGTGTACACTCTTCCTTTGCCTTCATTGCCAGTAGCGATCATCAGGAAACTCTTAACTGTGATACCTCAGATCTATAGGTTATCTGTGGTGCTACCACATTCCCTCGAGGTCTCTCTCAAAACAAAGGGTTTGTGTTGTGTGTCTGCTCTCCTTGAGGGTGAAACAAGAGATTAATCCCTTTTAAACAAGTAAACATAAAGGGGTGGGAAATATTAAAGGGTTCCTACATCTGTCATGTCATCAGAAAGCCTTTCTTGCTCCCTGTAGAATATCGTACTAAATCCATTTCACCAAAGAGTCAGTTGCTGTACCTATTCCTATACCTATATACCTATATAGGTATCTACCGATGCAGATACTTATTCTTAAAGGCTGCAGAAAGCAGCAGATCTGAAGTTCACCTTGGAGCCAAAAGCAAGCTAGTGAAATTCAACAAGAAAGTCATGCTATGCACTCTAGCAATATGCAACGTTTCACTTTTCATCTTGTAACCAGAAAAACTAGGCTGCAATCAGGAAACACTCTTTAGTCAACCTTCTTCAAAAGAAATCAGCACTAAAATCCCAATTGTCAAAGCACAGAGTCTTTGATGGTGTCCTGCAGGGGTAATGTCAGGGGCAGAAGGTGAAAGTAAAACTAGGTCAAAACCACATGTCATTCATGTACAATTCAAAATGCGGACAGCATTCCCTAGCTACTGAAGGTTTCTTGAGCTTCATGATCCATGCAGTTAATCTTGTACTGCAGGGCTACAATGTCTCTGTATGCTTTCCAGTGGAAAACTTGAGTGTAGATTTCACTTACCAGTCTGGCAGCCACAGAAGAGAATGATGGGAAACACTGGAAAAAAATCTCTGTAATACAGCCCAAACATGCAAGGCAATGAGCCTCTTTTGCAGTGTGTTGAAATCACCCGTTTTCCATGCCCTTTTCAAAGGTCACCCTCCTTTCCTGCAAATTTAATCAGTATAACTAGCCTAGCAGAAGTGTCTCACCTTAGATTTGGATTTATAGCCATATAGAGATGCAAGAGACTAGAGGTTTTCCTCTGTCAATATTTTTCTAATAGGAAATCCAAAATTTCCTTTCCACTGAAACAAGGGATAACATAATCTAGGTCAAGGCACTATACCTTGTATACATGACTCAGAAATATGTGATAGATCTTAATGGTCTTCAAATCAGACAAAATATATACCTACATTGACATCATTTTAATACATTCTGATTAAAAGTTTCAGACTATTTCCTTTCCAACTTTCCTTCCTTCCAACGCACACATCATTCATATAATTTTTTCTCAATGGTTTTCATGTTGAATTTTTTTTTTAATGTGCTAGGCAAGCAGCATGGAAAGAAAAAAAATTGATATTAGGAGAAAATAAACACCTCATTTAAAAAAAGATCTTCAAGTTACACAGCTACTTATCACACCAAAATGTATTTGTGCAACAGCATCATTAGTGATAACAGCAGAGGTCTAGAAGGAGTAGAATTGTTCATTAACAGTTTCTGCAGAATCATAGGAGGACAATACATAATTTTCTTTTTCTGAGGTCTACTGCTGATGGCCAATGCTTTCCGCATATTCATGTTCTTGCCAAACAAGAAATGACTGTTTAAAAGATGTCTGTGGCAGACACTTAGAGCCAGGTTTTCAGGAGTGCTGAATATCCACCCCACCAGTAAACAACAGGACCTGCTAGCGTTTGGCCTCTCTAAAAAGTAGAGCTATAAATTTCAGTAGGTTTTCTCACTGTGCTATTATAACAAGCTAAAGTAGGTCAAAATTTCTACCTGCATTGTCAGTGACCTTTTATTATTATGTGTTATTTTCAGTCTTGGCATATCGTATCTGTGTTCCAAAAAGCTTAATTTACTGCAGTTAACATAAAGAACATATATGATTGTAGTATGTTTATGTACCTATTGGATATATACACAAAATCATGAAAAAGAACCATAAATGTTAGCAACCCTTGTTGGAGTATAAATATGCCTCATGAAAAGCTTAATTATATACCTAAAGCTTTATTTATTCTCAGGGAATATATGAAATTGATAAGGAGCTAAACATAGACCCTGACCAAAGCTAAACTGTTTTCAGAATACAGAGCTTGTCCCTGTAGGTACGAATTCTGAATAGTGACTGAGATATGCTACTGTTAGTCAGTATAGCCTGTTAGTCAGAGCACCTGCAGCTGTGAAATGTTGCTCTCTATGGAGAGCTATCAGTAAAAATGTAATGAACATATTCATTCAAATGCTGCCTCACTCATGACTGAGGGATCAGAGGTATTAAAATGCAATGTGAGTTTCTCACAAACATTGCAAAACCTTGGTGCACTAGATGGGTGTCAGCTGCCTGAGCAGACAATAAGCAGCAGAATTGAAGTCAAGAGTCTGAAGTTGGAACAAGGTATTAAATTCAATGGTAAATCTTCCTTCCATTTTTGACCAACAGAGAAAAGACTTCAGTTATGAAGACCACAATTCTGCACCTAGTAACAGCTGACACCTACCTACCTGTCATGTACTTTGAGACCTGACTTATGTATGGTAGGTCAGATAAAGCCTTCCATTCCCGTCTGCAGAACTTCTATTTGTCCTTCTTTTTCCATTTATTGTTATGACTGAAGGAAGAAAAACCCTGGTAAGTGCAAGAGCATATGTTTGTGTGAAATCCATCAAATTAATTGCTTGAATAGCTGTAGGCAGAGTTGATGAGCACTAGCGGAACAGATTGAAATTAAATTGGGGGGGGCGAAGGGATTATGTTCTGAGGAAATCAATGTTTCTTGCAGATATATCTTCAGGCTTTGTAGCTATTATTTGCAGAATGCATTTAAAATAGACCACTCACCATGTGTTTACATTTAATTCTCAAGTACTTCATGAAAACATGCAACTCAGGAGACTGGACAGGTTGTAAGTGTCTTTTCCATGCAGGCTGCTGTTGTGTATTAGACCTAGATAGACAGTGATCTTTGCCAAATCCTTCACTATTGCTAGCTCTTCTTAGATCAAAGTGAAGTTAAAACAGTTTTTCACAAATGTTGTTCTCCTTCATGGCTGCTCTTGATGGTGCTTATGGAATGATGGGTGAAAAGACAGGCTGAACAATCCTGACCCCAAAGAACTAGCCTCTTCAGGATAAGGTGTTCTGAAATGCAGCATCACCTTTCTTGAAGGTGGGCAAAGAAAGAGATTATCATAGCATGTTGCTGGCCTATTCTAGTAACAAACTAAACTAGTTTTGCTCAGCTGTACTGGTCAGGAAGGGAGGAATGGGGCCCAGACTCTTTATGCTGCCAAAGCACTGACTGCAGAGATCATGGTATGCCTGACAATCCACAAAGAGAAACAAAGACAATCCCTCTACCCCTTGACTTTCGCAACACAGAATGACAGAGCATACTTACACAAAGACTGCATACCAGTGTAAGAGTTTCGCCCAGAGAATATGACTTTCTCCCGCTGAACAGTGTTTTTCTTCTACAAGTCCTTTATCTCACTGGTCTGAACATTTTCTGTTATAGACAAATTAAGCAAAATCTTTTGTGATTTTAATATCCATCTTTTATAAATACACTTTTCAAACACAAAATATTTGCCACATCCAAATTCTTGTGTCTTATATCTTTCAGTGATGATTTATGGATTTCCCATTAAAATTGGCAACCAAGCATCTCATGCTGTGTTCCCAAATAAAGAGAGAATACTATGAGTATTTTAGTAAACACTCTGTGTTGGGTAATACATTTTTAAGTATTATGGAGAATATTTTAAGATAAACCCCAAAACTGCTGTACTCAGTTCTCTAGGAGAAGCTATATCTGCAAATAAGTTCTCAGCTACAGAAATGAAAAAATCTTTGCAAATGTCAGTAGTTAACTCTATGTTTGTTACAACTAGATTTAGGGTAAATTCTACAGTGAAACAATGTATAAAACTGTTAGAGCTAAATGGATAATAATTTATTATTTAATGGCAAGTCATCCCACACTATCAGCAAGAGTAACAGGCAAATAAATAACTCTAAAATGCCAAGGAACATAGAAAAGCAAAGCGTCCAGAGCGAGAGAAGAAATCAACTCCCAGGGAAGAAATATCTCTCCTCCATGTGCATTTTAATTTTAAGTGTTCAATAGGGAAGAATGCTAGTTTAATCCAGAATCCTCATTCCACATAATAAAATAAATAAATAATAAAAAAAAATCAAGAAGGTGAAGGTGAATAGAGCTGTAACAAGAAGAAAAGAGAAGACTTCTTTAAGAAAAGAACTCCTTGGACTGTTGAGGGCTAAACTGAGAGCTCTGCAGGCTAGCTGAATCAACTGAGCAATTTAGGATTTTTTTTTTTCTTAAAATGTAACTACAGTTCAGTTCTGTAAATTGAGAATTTAACCCTTCTTACTTTTTGTAAGAAGAAACTTGTTGACATCTTAAGCTAATATTTAGAGTAGATTTAAAGGACTCCAAGGGGCACAATTTTTAGAAGAGAAGAACTGTTGTTACAGAAAAAACATTGTGAGGAAGAAGGGACAACTCCCATTAAAGACCACCACAGGTAGCACCTTACTGAAGGTTAAATACAATTTCTTGTCATCACACATTTGGAGGCTCTTGGACACATCTTCAAAACTATGAAAATGGGAACTTATCCAAATGGAAAGAATGAATGACTTAATTTCTTCAAAAACATCAAAGAGATCAGTTTTCTTTTGATATCATTGTTTATAACTTTAATAGAGAATTAAACATCTCCTCATCATATACTTTTTTAAAAGATTAAATTTAACCTGTAAGTCTCCAGACATATAAACAATAAGGATTCTTCAGAGACTATCTCTGAATTTTGCACCACAGAAATTTCAAATTATATGTCATATCTATGTTGTAAAAGTTAGGGGAGAAAACAAGATACCTCTTGTCGTGAAATGGAGTGGTTTGGATCGCTTGAAGAATTACCTTCAAGTGTATTAACAAAAAAATATTTAATAGGAGTTTATTAAAGCACAACTTCATATAATTCAATGGCAAGGTTCACTCTATTACTTAATACACAGATGAAATGTACAAAGAAAAATCAAGTTAGAATTAAACTAAAATTATGTATACAGGGACCAATGACACCAAAAGTTAAGAGAGAAACAATACAAATGAAAATCATGTCTGTCACGTCACAAAGTTGGAGCAACTCGGGTTCGTGGGTTTCCTTTGTCAGAATTAAGGTGAAATGACACCAGGGGAGTTCAAACAACAATCAACATTTATCAACTTAGCTAACCTTGCCCAAGTATAAGTGAACTTACCAATATGAACCTTGCATCATGTCATCAAGCCACTGTTTGAAAAGAGAAGGGAGATGTAGAAAAAGAAGTGGAAAAAGGAACACGGAACTGTGTCAGAAGGAAAGCCCACCCATTGAATCATGAAGTTCAGAGTAGACCCCCTTGCTTTCTGGACTCCTCAAAGAGGAGCCTAGGGGCAGCTAGATCCACTCCTAGTCCCAGACTTGGTCAGCGGCTTATGTTTAAAAGGATTAGGTATAGGGACTGTGGAAAAGAGAGAAGAAAAGGGGGGAAGGGGGAGAGAGAGAGAGACAAGAAAAGGGTTTCACTAGTCCTGCGTCCAGTGTTGGTCCAGCCAGTGTAGAGATCGAGTTCGTGAGGGTGCATGTTGAGAACTTGTTCTCCCTCCTTTTACAGCTGGTGGTCTCAACATGTGCAGTTCCCATTCCCAGGGTTCTCTGGAACCAGTCAGTGAGCCTTGGGGGAGTTCAATGGGGAGTTGCCTCTCTCTCCCTTCTGGCATGACTGCTTAAGATAGATACAAGCATAGTCCCATCCTCCGTGGGGCCTCCTCCTCCAGGTGCATATGCTTGTCTCCTTCTCCTGGTCACTTAAGATAAGGAACTGTGGCTTTGGAGAAGTGTGGTCCCAGCCTCTGTGGGGCCCTCTCCTCCAGCCACGTTGTCCAGTTCACAAAACTCCAGCATTTTTACAGAGGCTGTTTTCTCTACCAAAGTTCTTTAACAAATGTTTGAGAGACTGAATATAATTTGTCACACTATCACAAGGTTAGAATTGATTTATCGTGATTGGTACAGAGATCGGGAATGTAAAACATAGGGGAGATCCTGCTGTTGAGTCACGAGGTTCAGAGAAGATCCCCTTGCTTTCTAAACTCCTGTTGGAGCTTAGAT
>JAVJGG010000074.1:26204664-26244275 GCA_035590195.1 Aviceda cuculoides | reverse complement strand
AAGGGGGGTTGCATCTGCCATTCCAGGGGGGGCTCCTGCCTTCCTTGGCAGACACCTGTCTTTCAAACCAAGACAAAATGCAATGTGAATAGTCATTTCTTTCTCCTTGCAATTCAATGTACAAAGACAGAAGAGTACAAACAGCGGACCATTTCTTGTAAGCAGTCCTTAGCAAATGGGAAACTTGTTTTCTGACTCCGTTCCCCTTGATATCTGGTTTGCAAGTCCTCAGGCAGTACTGTACTTCCAGCCTTTTTGTGTAAGTGCATAGAGTGATGCGTACAATGGGAGAGAGTACGCTTTTCCAGAAAAATGAATTGCAAAGTTTATCTCAACTTTTCATACATAATTACATACAACACATAGTCCAATGAAAGTCTGCTCATGATACCAAATAAATGCAGGTAATTATAATAAATAATGAAATACAAGTAATTATAACAAATAATGAATATATTTGAAATTATTTCAGTGAAACTGCTCAAATGCTAAATGCTAAAAACTCTAGGTCTTGCAAATCTGGGGTGTGTGTGTGTGTGTGTCTAAACAATGAGAGAAAAATACTCCCCCCCTCCCGCCGCCCTATTTTATTTTTCTTCTTTTTTAACCAGATAAAGAACTGAAGCTGTGAGATTTTGTCCAAGGTAACACAGATCTCTGATAAAGTTAAGAAATAGCTCTCTTGTGACCTAATTGGCTGTTCAAATGCTAAGATCATCCATGCTCCTAAATTATACTTTCAGACAAATCCCACAGTTAAGTAAGACTGTCTTTGTAAAAAATTCTAAAACTATAACTATGACATTCTAAAATGCAACACAGTCCTTTTGTAAAATTCTTTAATATCAACAAATTTCACATAATTAATTGCAGACAATATATACAATAAAAGTATCTGATAATTCTGAGTTTCTGATTTTTTTTATTTTTAGTTTGTAAGTTATTTACTAAGTCACCATGTTATAGATCTGTATTTCACATGAGTATTCCTTTCAAAAACATTATAAATACAGAGAAATCACTTAAGTAGCAAGCCTTTCCTTCCTTGAGCTCTTTCTACAGACTACCTGACTTGGCAAGGTGGGTATCTATGCTTAAAACTTCCATCCACTTCCCTTTAGCTTCTAAAGTTAAAGAATTATTTGCAGTCAGTACTAGTAAATATTTTCTGAATGTAGCTGTCCTTAACCCCATAGAACCATCCAAGGCCTCATTGACAGTTTCAGTTATTGCATAAACTTTTTGGACAACAGTTTCTCAAATTATGTTGATTTTAACTTAGTGCCTTCAAAGCCTTGAGAAGATAACAATGCTGCTCTCTTATCTGTTCTTCCTTTTATTCTCTTTGCTGTTTCTGCT
The DNA here is from genome assembly GCA_035590195.1 of Aviceda cuculoides. Classification (NCBI taxonomy): domain Eukaryota; kingdom Metazoa; phylum Chordata; class Aves; order Accipitriformes; family Accipitridae; genus Aviceda; species Aviceda cuculoides. The sequence continues at coordinate 26,242,916 of JAVJGG010000074.1, read as the reverse complement.
AAGGGATGTTGTTGAGTCTCTGACCCTAGCGGGCTCCAGGGCCCAGGAATTCCTCTGTCCCAGCTGCTGAAGCCCAGCCCAGGACATGCTGAGACCCAGGCTGGGGGACATGGCTGCTACTTCCTCATTTGCAGGTCCAGCCAGTAGTAAGGCTAAGTGTGTATACGAGACACACGTAGAGGACACTGACATGCTTGGCTGCACTGTCTGCCACAGGCAGGGCACTGCTCCAGCACACTAGCATCACCAGAACTTACAGAAAACACAAGCACAGGGAGCCAAGTCCCCTTCCTCCTCTTTGGCTGGTAGATTGAAGCACACTACCAAACGCACACCCTTGGCACTATAGATTCACAAGCGCATGCACAACCATGGATTCCCTGGTCTGTCTGACATGCCTGCCTGCATCCTCAGCCTATCTTACCTGCTCCATAGGTCTCCTACTTGCCAACTTGTCCAGCTTGCTTCTCGCTAGCAAACACTCATGTACTGAGACACCCTCTTACAGGCACCCTGCACTCACACGTCTCCCCAAATACCTGCACAGGCCATTGTCACAACCCATCCTGGACAGACCGTGGAGGGGTAGTGGTGAGTTTGGAATTCACTTGGGCTAAATTAAGGTGAAACGACACCAAACGATCAGTTAAATGTTTTATTTATGGCAGAAGAAACCTAAGCTTGGAAGGCATAATAGTAGGCAGTGTGGTTCCTATTGAAACATCTACAAAGGTAAGGAGGAGAAAGAGAAGAAAAAAGAGAGGAAAACAAGAAAAGGAGAGAAGTGATATCACCACCCTTGGATCCTGTGATGAAGTTAATGGTCAATGATGGTGACGGTCATGGTAATCCTCTGGTGATCAGGACGCGTGGGGCTCCTTGTGTCTGCATCTTTTATAGCCCAGTTCCTGCCTTTTCTCACATCAATCACATCCCTCTTGATTTTCTGCACACCGCCCCTGAGGACTTATGTAACTCTCGATTGTCTGCCCAGATGCCATCATGGGAGGTGGTCGTGAGTCCCTTCCCCACATAAACTCTGGGTGACCCCTGGCCAGATACGGTGAGTTGTTCTACCCAGTTCATCAGGATGCAGGACTGTGCATCTTCCAACATGCCTCTGGTGTCACATGTGGTGTTGCTATGCAGCTTTGCAAGTGCCATTCCTTCCCTGAACCACAAAAACCAGGCCCCGGACTCCATCCATCACGATGGCTGTTTGAGGCATTCATTCCATCCATTCTTTCACAGCCGCCTGCCTGCGTAATACCCCTGCCCAGACTTAGGGCATCCTCCTGAATGGTGGGTGCAGTTTGATGTTCCCTAGCAAACAGATGCACACACTCACACTCATCTCACAGGCACCCTGGAATGCCTCACCCAACCCAGAGAAAGGTTGTCCTCCTACATGCTGGCTAGTTCAGCTTGAAGTTTGGTAATGAATTAAACATGCTTACCCTCACGCATTGGGTTAGGGTGAAATGCAGACACCCTGATGCTTGCACCCAGGCACACGGGCCCTGGGACCTGTGGTCCCACAGCAGATGCTGGCACTAGAATAGAATAGAATAGAATAGAATAGAATAGAATAGAATAGAATAGAATAGAATAGAATAGAATATTTCAGCTGGAAAGGATCTACAGTGATCATCTAGTCTAACTACCTGACCAATTCAGGGCTGACCAAAAGTTAAAGCATGTTGTTAAGGGCATTGTCCAAATGTCTCTTAAACACTGACAGGCTTGGGGCATTGACCACCCCTCTAAGAAGCCTATCAGTGCTTGACGTCCAACCCTGTCACAGATGCAGCAACCCTGTCATGCCTGGTCTGACTCTAGTTACTGGCCCTGAATTCACACTCTCGGTCTCTCCAGTTGCAAAACATTCCCTAGTAAGTTTTGCCAAGTCCCACAAACCCCTCACAAATACCCATAATGCTTGTGATCATTTTGTTACCCCCTTCTCATCGGTTACAAGTTCCAGGCTGGCCATCTTTAAAAGTATGCCTGGAGTTTCTTAACAGCCTGTCAATTAGTTGCTGAAGAGTATTGGTCTTTGTTATTGTTCCTTTTATCAATTGTCTATCAATCAGGTGTGTGTCTTTGTGTGGTTTTTTTATCATTTTTCCTGTTACTTACAAATCCCTTTGAACTGAGAATGTCCTTGATCTGATAACCTTAATGAAACAGGTGTTTTACAGTTCACTTTCCCTTACAGTTTCTATAGCTGAAAATGAATCCTGTACACATGAGATGGGACAAAAGAGTGCAAGAGAGACTGGTGCCAAAACCATTTTTCCTTTACTGATCAAATGTGTTATCATGATGCAAGTCTCACCTGAAAAGAAGGCTGTTCTGAAAAACGACATGCTCCATATTCAGTTTTCAACTTTCTGTACAGCAGCAGCTTAAAGGAAGAGTTTAAGTAGTAGGAAAATATAGAGTGATCCGTCTTTCCTTACTTATTCCCAGATTCCAGCAACCAGAGCCACAGTCAGATTATAATTTTTAGTAGTCCTTTTTTCCTAGCATACAAACTGCAATTTGGGCTTGACAGTATTTTGTGGATAGTATATTTGCTAGTCACGTGCTTTCCCAAGAAGTCCACTGTTTATGGATTTCTCAGCAGCTTAATGATGAACAGCTGTCAACTAATTGCATGCTTATCTGCCCATGCAAAGAGAGTACCTGCATATTGAATTTTGCCTTTTTGTTCACTTTTATCTGTTTTCAGAACAATGTATGCTATAGCTGTCACAACAATCTAACAAACTCTAAACCATTGTTTACTCTTTAAATTTTGTTTTAATGCCAGTATCTTCTTGTTCCATTCTACGCTTCCGTCTAGTGACTTTCCGTTAATAAATCTAGGTTTAACACGAGTTTATTTACATTCTACTTTCATCGCTTTCTTCAATAATTCACTGCATATATTTATTGCTCTCTGTGTGAAGTACAAAGTAACTTAATCTTGATTTCGGATTTTAATGTTAGATCTCCTCGTTTTAGAATTTCTTACCACATTTGCGTTTAATAAGGACTGTAATTGGATGACTGATCAAATCAGAAATATACTCCTTTACACTCATGCACTTGCATTGCTCTCAGTAGAACTTCACTGGCATGGTACTGAAGTAATGGACAGAGATGAGAATCATGCCCTGGATTTTTAAAGGAACTTTATTGAATGAACCTTTTTCCAGATGTTTTGACAAAGTAATCAGTTTATTCATTGTATATTTTCCAGTACTTTGGCTCACTTACTTAAATAATATTTCTACACAGCATTCAGAATTATATTTTTTCACACAAAATGAAACTGGCATTACTGAATTTCCTAACAAACTTTTCAAAACTGAACTCTTTTAAATGTTTAATGTAACTGTGAGCTCTCAGCTCACAAATTCCACCTTCAGTGGTTTCCTAGGATACCAAAACACATGCAGAAACAGAAAGCAGCACAGAAAAAACAAGGTAGAAAGCCTGCAGCACTTCCACTTTTTTGATTCCTTTCAAACTTTTTGCATTCTCACAAACAGATCGATGTTAAGAGCATGATAAAACTTAAATAAAATGGCTGGTGATGGGCTTAAATGGTAACTCATACCTGTGTCGTTTGTAAAGGTAGACAAAGTTCTTTTGAGAATTCTGAAGAGAACAATTGAAACAAAGAATAAGAGCTTTTTCACACACTGCATCATGACTTCGGAAGAATGAAGCAGGAAAAGCTTATCAAAATTAATTTCAGGGCACTGCTTTAATAGCAATTGAAATAAATGGAGAAATATTAACTGATTCCAGTTGCTAAAGTGGTAGCCAACAAGAAAAAGACAATTAGAGAATGCATTATAGATGCCTGATGGGGTACATTTTCAAATAAAATTCATTTTCAGCCAAAAGTAACGTTAACATTAATCTCTCGTCCCACAACTGTCCCAATACACACATGCATGTATGCACACTTGCACACAAATCTAGACAATAGCTACATAATTTTGAAAGAAGAAGTGGAACTTCAAAAAATTTATTAAGGAGTCAGAGTGGACAACTCACAGTTATAAAGTTGGAGTGCAATGATAGATCAAGAAAAGAGAATGAGAGGTTTCAACATGTAAACCTGGCATACTTAGATAAAGATAATGGTGATACTGATGCTGGGATGTTTTATTCAGTTTTGTTATCCTCTTTTTAAAAGGAGTTAGAAACCTAGAAAGAAATGTAGAAAAGAAATCCTAATATAATGTAAGAGCTATAAAAAATCTCCAGAGCAAGAAATGAAATGTGCATAGTCTTTGTAGTTAATCCAAAGGAAACCGAGTGAAGACCAAAAGGTAAGGTGACCCAATTACAGTGTATAAAAGCCATCATGGGAAGAAAATACTGTATGCTTAAACAGGAAGGCTTAGCAATAACCAAAAGCAGAAAACTGAAGTTTGTCAAATTAAAGTAGGAAATAATGCAAAAATATGCTATTAACAGAAAGCATGATTAATGATTGAAACATGATCATAACAAAAGTGAAGGCTCTTAGTCTCACTACTCCTCAAATCAAGGTTTGTGGGATATCATTCTGGTTCACGGTTATCGTTGTGTTTGACTGTAACATAAGTGAAATTCAGGAACAGTGACATATAAGATCATTAGATAAGATAAGTTTTTTGTTCTTCCAGGGCTGAATGCTACAAATCTCTGACTTAATAGAGATCTGACTGTACTTACACCCATGTTGCAACATTAGTAATTTTGATGGTACTTCAATTTAAGAAACTTGAACCATACCTATTAAGTATATTTACAACTACTGTCAGTGTTTCAGTTTTATTTCAAAGCTAGTTACTTGTTAGCAGGTTACTGGAGCTTTCAAAATGCAGGAAATAGTTAGGGTGGATTTCAAAAAATGGGAACTGTAAGTGAAATTCTGGCATAGGGAAGTTAATGGATATTTTAATGTTGATTTAATTAGACCAGCTTTTGGCCCATCTTTTGGATAGATAGGCAGAACTAAATTGAGAAAAGTCTGGGTGACAGAAGGGAATCAAAACTTGCTTAAGAAAGTCTAGGATTTAAATGAGAACAGCATATAAAAAAGCAGAAATTGTCACAGTGGGTTTTTTATGAAAAATGATCATAGAATCAAAGAGTCATAGAATGGTTGGGGTCAGAAGGGACCTTTAAAGATCATCTAGACCAACCCTGCTGCCACAGGTAAGGACATCTTCCACTAGATCAGGTTGTTCAAAGCTCCATCCAACCTGACCTTGAACACTTCCAGGGATGGGTCCCATAAATCACTTCTCTGGGCAACCTGTTCCAGTGTCTTACCACCTCCATCGTAAAGAATTTCTTCCCTTATATCCAATCTAAATCTATCTTCCTTTAGTTTGTCACGGTTTAACCCCAGCTGGCAACTATGCACCACAGAGCTGCTTGCTTACACCCTCATGGTGGGATGGGGGAGAGAATCAGAAAAGTAAAACCAAGAATACTCATGGGTTGAGATAAAGACAGTTTAATAGGTAAAGCAAAAGCTGCATGCACAAGCAAAGTAAAAGAAGGAATTCATTCACTACTTCCGATCAGCAGGCCGGTGTTCATCCATCTCCAGGAAATCCGGGCTCCAACATGCATAATGGTTACTTGGGAAGACAAATGCCATTAACTCCGAACGTCCTCCCCTTCCTTCTTCTTCATGAGGTTCACATTGGCTCACCTCTCTAGCCTGTCAAGATCCCTCTGAATGGCATCCCTTCCCTCTCGCTTGTCAACTGCACCACTCATCTTGGTGTCATCTGCAAATTTGCTGAGGGTGCACTCAATCCCACTGTCTATGTAATTAATAAAGATAATGAGCAGTACTGCTCCCAATACAGAGCCTGAGGGACACTGTTTGTCACAGAGCTCTGTTTTGACATTGAGATGTTGAATGCAACTCTTTGGATGCAGCCATCCAGACAATTCTTTATCCATCAAAAAGTCCATCCATCAAACCTGTATCTCTCCAATGTAGCGACAAGGATGTTGTGTGGGACTGTGTCAAAGGCCTTACAGAAGTCCAGATAGATGACATCAGTTGCTTTTCCCTTAAGCAACACAGTCACTCCATTACAGAAGGGCACCAAATTAGTCAGGCATGATTTACCCTTTGTGAAGCCACGCTGGTTGTCTCTAATCACCTCCCTGTCATCCATATGCTTTGGCATAGCTTCCAGGAGGATCTATTCCATGATCTTACTGGGCATAGAGGTGTGCGTAACTGGCCAGTAGTTCCAAGGGTCCTCCTTTTTACACCTCTTAAAAATGGGTGTGAAGTTTCACTTTTCCCCAATCACTGGGGACTTTGACTGACTCCCATGACTTTTCAAATATGATGGAAAGTGGCTTAACAACTACATCTACCAATTCCCTCAGGACCCTGGGACGCATCTCATCTGAACTTGTGTATGTTCAGGTTCCTAATATGGCTTCAAAGCTGATCTTCTCCTACAATAGGTGGGACTTCATTCCCCCAGTCCCTGCCTTGAGACTCAGGGACTTAGGAGATGTGAGAAGAGCAATTGCCAATGAAAACTGAGGCAAGAAATTGTTGAGTACCTCAGCCTTCTCCATGTCAGTTATTGCCAGATGTCTTGTCTCAGTTATCAGGAAGGGTACATTTTCTTTATTCTTCCTTTTCTGATTAATGTATCTGTAGAAGCTCTTATTGTTCTTCACAGCCCTTTCCAAACTCAGCTCCAGCTGTGATTTAGCTTTCCTGATCCCATCCCTACACTCCCAGGCAATATCCCTATATTATTCCCGAGATGTGTGTCCCTGCTTACACTACCTATGCATTTTTGTCTTGTGTTTGGTAAGACAGTAATAGAACAGAACAGACTGTTTCAGTTGGAAGGGACCTACAATCATCATCTAGTCCAACTACCTGACCAATTCAAGGCTGACCAAGTTAAGGCATGTTTCAGTTTGACTAGGAGGTCCTTACTTAGCCACTTAATCAAGCTCTCTGTGTAGCTCAACTCTTCTCAAAAGCTACCAGTTATTTGTGGAATAAGTAAGAATTGGGCAGTTTTGAAATCTTGCCCTACGAATGGCCATTGAGGACCACTGAAAATTCTGAAAAAAATGTTTACTTTCAGCTTATTTTAGTATCAGAGAAAAGTACTTATTCCTGAAAGAAATCATAAGGAGTGAGGAGTCTGAACGCTCCTTGGTATGAATAACAAGAGTTGGCAACACAAGGGAAAAAATAGCTTATCTTTCCCAAGTCCTATCAAATATTCAACTGGAAACAATAACTTTTTTGTAAACAAAACAAAAGACTGCACAACCATCTTTAGGGTTACCAAGTGTCAATCAAAAGTAATGTGTCTTGTACCACAGTGGAAAGCTGTCAGCTGTTTTGAAACACAGAAATGTATCTTTCAAATTATAGTGACAACATAAGTGTTCATGTAAGTCAAGCTTCCAGGCCATTTAACTTGAATCTTATCCATTTGGGTCCAGTGTGCAGTAATTTTCCTGTTGAAACTTAAGCTACTACCAAAAGACATGGATGTTATGCATTTAAAAAACAGTTCATATAATAAATGATACTGAGATGGTAGCACAATTATGATCAGAAAGGTGACTCTAATCTTGATTATCTTCGTATTAGTCAATGATAACACAATGGGCTTTTGTTTTTTAAGTGAAACCTGTTTGTTAGTTTTTTTCCAGTGTCTCTCATTTGCCCAGATCTCCTTGGATTAAAGAGATTCCCAAATGTATTTTATGCAGGAAATCAAATTTTACTCAAGTACCCTAACTGAAAATACCTTACATGTTTAAAATATGTGCGATTGGAGTACATACATGTGCATGTATGTATATATGTCAATCACTACACTTTTGTATTTAGAGTGTCAGGTAGGTTTCAGCAATATAGATATTTCTCGATATTTTCCAATATGGAACTGATCTGTTAGATTTTACCATCTCTAATACAGAGCTACAAGTTAGAACACATATTGTGTTTAAACCCAGCAAACGTGCAACAAAGCACGATGAAGCTGCTTGCTTACTACTCCCACTCTGGCCTTGGTGGGATGAGGAAGAGGAAATATAAAGAAAAACTCCTGGGTCAAGACAAGGACAAGGAGGGATCGCTTACCTATTATGGTTACGGGAAAGACCAGACTCAACTTGGGGAAAAAACAAAATCAATTTAATTTACTACAAATCAAATTAAAACAAGGATGACAGGAAGTAAAACCAAATCTTAAAACACCTTCCCCCCACCTCTCCCTCCTTCCTGGCTCAACCCCACTCCCAGTTTTCTCCACCTCCGCCCCTGGGGGGACAGGGAATGGGGGTTGGGGTTAGCTCAACACACCTTGTCTCTGCCACTCCTTCCTCCTCAGGGTCACTCCCACAGCAGACAGTCCTTCATGAACTTCTCCAACATGAGTCCTTTCTGCAGGCAGCAGCTCTTCCTGAACTTCCCAGGCATGGGTCCTGTCCATGGGCCAGTCTTCAGTCCCAGCCTGCTCCAGAGCGGGCTTTCCCATGGAGTCCTGGCCATCTTCAGGGGCATCCCCCTGCTCTGGCGTGGGCTCCTCCATGGGCTGCAGGTGGGCATCTGCTCCCCCGCTCCCCTCCATGGGCTGGGGGGGGACAGCCTGCCGTCTCACCATGGGCTGCAGGGGCATCCCCTCCTCCAGCACACCTTCTCCCCTCCTTCACTGACCTTGCTGTCTGCACAGGTGTTCCTCTCACATTCCAATCTCCTCCCCCACTGTAAATTTCCCCTCTTAAATCCGTTCTCCCAGAGGCACTACTACTGTCACTGATGGGCTTGGTCCTAGCCAGAGGTGAGTCTGACTTGGAGCTCGGGAAGCTTCTAGCAGCTTCTCATGGGAGCCACCCCTGTAGCCCCTGACCCACTACCAAAACCCCACCACACAAACCCAATATACTTTTTAAAACCAGGGTATTTGGTGATCATGTGATTCTGTCTGTGGATGGCTGCAAGTGGCACTTGTTAAAGGGAAAAATGCGATGAGCAAGCTAGTAACAGTTGAAGGAACAACTGGGTCCCATGGGGTGACCAGTCCTCTCATGGACCCTGTGTTGCTTATTTTAGGTTTTAATTTCTTTTTTTTTTTTTAATGGGAAGCTGATAAGCACATTTGTTGTGTTTCATTTTGTTTGGATTTGTTTCACCTATTGTTTGTTTTTCTGCTTCGTAGCTCTGAACTGTCACTCTGAATTGGATAACTGTTCCTTAAGAAATGTTATTAGCCTCAAGTCAACAGCATCTGCACTTGACCCATATGTGTTATTTTCTCCAATGTGGAAAATAGTAAGAAAAAGAAGTGATTTATACCTACTTCATTACTTATTTTCAGAGCTGTAGTGGAAATGTGAATTTTGTTTCGGAACACAAAAATTTCAGAATCCTAGCAGCAAATGTAGAGTAAGACTGTGACGACTGCTTCTTTTCAAATATGGTTATACATTTTACCTCAGAGCTCAGATTTATACAAAGCAAGCATGTTAACTTATTTGGGTTTGGGTGTCTGTTTTCAGAAAATTGCTGTTTAACTAGTCATTCTTATTTTTTAATTAATCACTCAAATCACTGTAGCAAACTGTTTGAAATGTTTAAAGCTTTCTTTGAAGTACTACTGCTTCAAGCATCTAAAGCTAATGAACTGGTATCCTAAAAAAAATGCATTTGTGGTGGTTGGGGGAGTGCCACTTGCTTTTCAGCTTTTTATGGCATTGCAATCGATATTTTCCAGGCTAATAATAACAGCAAGCAAGTAGTTGAGGTTCTGGCATATTCAAACAATCTCAAGGTCTAGGGATCATGATAAGAAGACCAAGTAGCACAGGTTTTGTAATAAAATCTCACAAACTGGCATTTTTTTTGTCTGTATTGGGTGCGTATTCTTTTCCTTTCTGTACTTTGCTGTAGCATTAAACTGCAAATTTCTTAGGATGAGGTGTTTAGTTAGCACATGGCTTCAACAAATTAATGGAACTAACCTTTGTTATTTTATTTGAATTAGTATTTCGGGAAGCTTGGAAACTGAATACCCGGATTTATTCATGAGAGGAATTATTTAATGTTAGAGAATAATGCCAAACACTATGTATATGACCAGTTGTAATCACCACAGATGTCTAACCCTGATATCCCTGATGTACATTTATGGTGTGATCTTTTATTGCTAACTTTGGAGGAAACAGTGTCTTTGATTCTTAAATTTATTTCTCTCCACAAATATGCTGTGCTGTGATGGCAGATGGCCAAATCAAGACCAATGTAAAATTAAAATTTATGTTAAGATAGAACATACAAGAACAAAAATATTCATCCAAATCATACAAATTTATTCCATTCCCCCAGGCATGCTGTAATAGTATGTAGTTGTTAACCTTTCAGTCAGCTCAGCCTGTCCCAACCTTGAGCCCCACACCATCTAGAAACTTAAAGGGAAACCCATGAATGAAACTTCTGGATAGAGAAGTAGAAGTCTTTGCAAAGGGTGCATTTGAAAAAAAAAAAAAAAAAAGGGTGCAGATATAAAACATCAGCGAATACAAAATATTTGAAATACAGTGCTTTCTCTTTTGTCTGCATCAGATAAATGTTGATGTCAGTTCACTGCTGTAAAGCAGACTTATGCGTGGTATGAGTTGAAGTAGAAACACAGAATAAAGACAGCCACGAAGAATGTAACATTGCTTTACGTTTATTTACTAACGCTTACAAAAGTTGTGAATGTATAGCAATGCTAAAGATTAGCTGCTGCTAGAGCATCTTTTGAGATGAATCATAAGACATAACAAGGAACTTTTAACGGAAAACAGAAATTGAAGGAAAAAGTGAGCTTTCTTCTCACATCCTTGTCTCCTCCAGTGGCCTGTTCATGAAATCTTGGATTGCCTGGTGTAGGGGTAACCATTTATTAATTGAAGCTTTCAAAGCCGTAATCCACCTAGAAGAAATGAAAGACCAACAACTGTCCCTGATCAAATGTTATGCATGCATCTTTATATTCTTTGAACCACACCTTTTAAAAATGGTGTTTGTACAGCTGTGTTACTATGAATGCTGATAGCAAGTGGATTGAAGACAGGGGGGAGATATAGTTGCCTATAATGACAACTTATCTTAACATCAGTTTCCAACACACCGAAAAGCTTTGTCTTTTGTTCATTAAATTAAAATCCAAATCATGTAATTAGTAGGCTTTAGACAAGAAGAACTCCCACGGACAGTTGTGGAATTTGGCTGGATTATGATGAGGGAATTCACCTTCAGAACATGATTTCATAGGCCAGTTTTCTTTTTTAATTCTAATGGTCATTGCTGGAAGGAAATAATTCTTCGAAATGAGGAGGATATACTTTCCACTATTTCTAACGAGAGGTACCATAGCTTTTGTGTTTAGTGCCATCACCCACATATCACTGTGAAAGGCACCTTATTCAGGTTTATTTCTGAACCTCTGCAAGCCAGCCTTGCTGTAGTTCCAGCATTGACAATAGCAGAACTGATGACCCACATGTGCCAGCATGTTGTGCTGCAGTTTGACTAAAGCTACGATTAAAGGGAAATTTAGGAGAACAAGTGAAAACAGAATGAAAAGTTGTCACTAAATCTTCACAAGCTACAGTGTTCCTGCTCTCCTAAAGTCTAGCGAATAAAATTGAAAAAAAGAAAAGTTTTGTTTACCTTTTGTTTTCATTTACATTCTCTGCACATAAGTAGAAAGTTTTAAATTCTTCAGATGGAGGTTTGAGTTCAATTACAGATCTCTTGGACCCCAGAGACTGTTCACTCACAATATACCCCTGTAGGTAAAGGCCACCTGGACAGAACAAAACAGCATGCATCATGTATATTGCAGATACCATTTATGAATTTACTGCCAATTATAAGCACACCAACAATTCTTGCAAGCTGGATTTTCAGATGCCTTCTGTTGGGTGTTTCAACAGGGTTGTACAGAATTTACAGGTAAATTATTTTAAAATGTGAAAGTTCAGGCTTTTTTCCCTGAAAATTGATTTGAAAGTAGCTTAAAACATGCTTCCTGTCCAGCAGATGATCAGCAGTATAATTTTATTTAGCTTTTCATTAAATAAGAAGTGGCAAAATATTTTTTTCTAGCTTTTGATGTTCTTTTTCTTTCCTTTAAAAACTGAAGGGACATGAATTTCAACTTTAAAAAAAATATCCTGGAGTCAGCATTTGTTCCCCTTGCTGCCATTAGTAACTGGAACATCACTGCAGGCCACACTAGCCTGCTGTGAAGGAAAGGCACTAGACAGGATTTGGTTCCTGGGAAATTTTCATTTTAGCTGTTCTGGGTTTTTTTGTTTGGTTGGTTTGTTTTGTTGGGTTTTTTTGTTTGGTTGGGTTTTTTTTCCCCCCAGACCTCACTTCACTGCAACAATGTATACATTCACTTTATACATATATTGTGATAGCCAGAAAGACCTGTGGAGCTGATTAACTGCAGCTGACTGTTCCTGTTACTGTCTTCAGTGTCTGTATTTCTGGGGGGGTGTCTCACAATTAGTGACAAGAGCATCAAATTAATGCCATAGCATTGAGAATCATATGTGGGAGTGGGAATCTATAGTGAAATTGGAAAAAAACCCAATAGTTGCAATAACAAGAGAGAAAATATTACTGTATGTAAGAATTTATATGTAGTAGGATATTTGAACACCAAAGTGACATATTTAGTAGTAGGAGCATAGGCTTGGGTGTCATAAACACATAATACTTAATTTTTGCCTTTCTGGTAATTCATTGCTTAGCTCTGGGCAAGTCTTACCTTCAGTTTCATGTAAAGAGGAAATCACTGGTCATTTCATATGGCCTTTCATCGGCCTTTGGCAGATGAAAAGTGCTATATAAATGGTATAAAGTGGAACACCTCTTGCCTGATCATGTGGCAAACAGCATAAACCTTAATAAAACAGGTTTCCCTTTTGATCTGAAAGCTGGCTAGTAAGCAAAAGTACAACAGTATTTTCTTTCTGATCCTTCTGACTGCCAGCTTCCTCAGCACAGGCAGTGTGCATTTGCAGGTCCTGATCCATTCCACCTCCCTGGGGCACCTGTCTTTTTTCTAAATACTGACTTTTATAGAGTTGTGCTTGCAGGCTCTCCTCAGTGCCTGAAACTCAGCTCCTCTACTTGCAGTTGACAACGGTAGCCTCACCTTGCTGCTTTCAGAGGGTGGCCAGACACACTCTTCTGGGATGGTGAGAGCTGCTACATGGCAACTTTAGCTGCGAATGGCCATGGCCACACCCTGGAGCACCAACCTCAGCTGGAGTAGGGAAGTTCTGGCTGTTGATGGGTGGACTAGGTTTGCCAAGACCATGTGAAAACCTGGGAGTGGCAGAGAAACCAGTCTGAGTTTATGATGTCCCTCCCTCTGAGGATGCTACCTAACATGCAGGACTAGACAGTTTTCAGCAGACAGCCGTGAGTGGGACTGGCTGAAGACACTGTAAAGTGCTTTGGAAGGGTGGATCTTGTTGCTGATACTTGCTTCTGAGGTGATGTGCACAGATCCTGACTAGCTCCATTCCAGAAAGCAAAATTCAGACCATGGGAGGAAAAGAAAAGAAGACGGAGGTGACTATTTTATGAAAAGAGAATGAGTCTGTTCTTCCTTCACTCACTTTTACAGAACAGAGTGAGTTTGCTGATAAGAAACTCTCATTAATAGTAAAAGTTCTATTTGGAAACTACAGTGAAACATTTCTGCTTTAACAATCAGTTAAAATCCAGCAGCCAACCCTACCTTGGGCAGGTGTAGACCGGAGAGTGGCATAAAAGTACAAACACCCATCCTTCAGAATGCAGTAATGCTGAATCCAGATATCTTTGCTTCTGTCCAGCTGGTGGAGAAGCCCCAGGCACTCTGGGTTTTTGATAGCCAAGGGTGGAAGTGTAGTGTTATGCAGTGTGACATCTACCCACACATGGTTCTGCAAAGTAAGCATGTAATGAAAAGTTCTGGTGGGAAATTAAGGAGCACCTGCCAATATGAAAAGACACAAGTTCTAGTCCCCTGCTAGGAAATTAGCTTTTCTTGTGAAAATAATTTGAAAAGTCAATGCTGAAAATGCAATTAGAGAAACCTATACTTGATGGCAAATAGTGACCAACTTCTACTTTCTTCTTACAATAATAAACTTGTCTCTTCTGCATTTATTTTGTTTTTCAGTACAAGTTTTGCTGGTAGAAACAGGATTATTTCAAAACTGTATGAAGAAGCTTTTTTTTTGAAAATTGCCTTGCTGATTGCCTGACTTCAGCAGTCTTTACTGTGTGTAATCTGGCAAGATGAGCTTTACCATCTATCCTCTGGGTTCCACAGAAAATGTGGTGATGTCTGAGGATGGAATACAGCACTCAGACTTGGATGGAAGCACTACCACATACAAAATGTTTATAGATGCCTTTCGATGCCTTTCTGGAAAGCAGAGTCTTTTTCATTAATAAAATTATTCTACGGTCATTTACAAGTGAAGAAAAAGCTCAACCCATGAAACAATTTCATTGTATAGGCTATTTGTATGATGAGAGAATCCAAAAAGAAAATCAGGAAAAAATAAACTTTGTTTAATAAGGCCAAGTAATTTAATGTGAGATTAAATCATTTCTTCTTCTCCTTTAAATCTGAGAGGTGTCAGGAATTCAGACTCTCCTAGTGAGTTTTGCTTATCTGCAATACATATTTCGAATTCTACATCATCCAGTGTCATTGTCATTTGAAATCCATGGGGAGAATGTGTGCAATATCAATAGCATCCTGTTTATTTCTGCAGGGGTTTTCTTTTGCGTTTATTTATGATGTTTCTTAGGTAACCTTGACAAGGCAATGTTGGAAAAAGACCTGGCACAATATAGCAAAATTGTTTGTTATGAATGGGAAACCTGCTGAGACTTATTGCACCAAAGAGCAGAAGAGGACTTCAGTAATACTAGGTATATTCATAAAATAGTTACCCTTGTAGATTCATTAAGATGACATAGTGTCAGTATACTGCTCTGCTAAATCACTGTGTTGTGAGACCTACTGTAACACATTAGCTATTGCAAAAAGTCAGTAACAAACAGTATAGCAAACAAACAAGAAGGAAAATATAAGCTTTTTCTATTCAACTGAATGGAAAGTCCAGTTGTAAGGAACAGTTCATTAAGAACAGAGGTTAGGCAATGAAAGCAACATATTAAATCAAACGTTTCTTTCAGAAAAGGATATTGTTTGCTCAAAGACAAAGCTAAAAAAGATAAAGCAATCAAAAATAAGATGCAATAGCACAGAAAGAAGCCAACTTACTGTGTTGTTAATGGGTGAATGCATGAGACATCTTTCTATATATATGAAGTTGGAACTTTCTACCCAACAAGTTATTTTTGCATGTTACACTAAAGAATGACTCTTTTGATGTGTTTTCTTTTGTGCATGTGTACCTTTATCCTCCCTTTTGGCTCAGGCTATTTTTTGTTTCTTTTGGCTAGGGTACACATTTTAAATTGTTTGATTGATTTTTGTTGTTTTCAAGTATGTGGATTCCTCTGTATTCTTTTAAGAAATGCTGCCAGGTAGAATATACTTGGAAACAAATTTGGTTTTGCCCTTAAAATCTTGTCCAAAAGGTGAAGCCAAAAGAAACATAAGTTTGATTAATTTTATTTCAGCATAAAAGCAATTAAAGTAACAATAAACACCTCCTTTCACTGTTTGGAAACCCATCACTAAAGCACACTGCTGAAGGATTCACTCATATGCCCCAAGTTAAGAGGAGGAAAGTAAATTTTTTTTTTTTTCATTGCATTAATGCAGGTTACAATTTGTACCTTGTATTTTTCTTATTTTTTTATTGATGAATTTATTTCATCTGCAAAAAAGTAGACTTTGATACTTACTCTGCATTTGAACATATTTTTATAAATGTGGTCTGCCTATAGGAGGAAAGGATAAGAATCATGGGTCCAGGAAAGGACAGGCTAAAGTGGCTTTGACCCCTATGCTTCCAACCCTGGAAGCAGTAAAATTAGCTTTGCAGTTCCCATTTCAGGGCTCAGCCAGGGACTATTCATACTAAATTATGTTGGGCTGAGCAACTAAATTATGTTGGTCTGAGCAACATCTCTCTGTAGCAGCTCAAGATCAATTATGGCTATGTTTCTCCCAGCTGTAGGGCCAGCAGAGAGTAGAGCTGTATAAAAAGATACAGAGATAAGTCAAAATTTATCAGCTAACTTATCTTTCTTCATCTCTGAAAATACAGAAAAGAAGAACTCAGCACACCCCCTCCCACCCCACCCCCCGCTTCTAATATTCTGTCAGAAAAAGCAGGTAGCTTGCAACCAAGGCAGACTTGCATGGAAGACTTAAGAAGATACAGCCCTTCTCTCCCTTTACGCCAAATAGTATTACCTAGGGCAGAACATGTGCTTGTCAGAGTCATCTCTCCCCTTCATCCCTTCCCACCACCCTCATTATAGGTTGTGTTTCTGAACGAGATTAAGGCTGCTGGTATGATTCATTCCACCATATGGCAGCAAAGTGTATTTGCTGAGTCACAATAATGTCTGTATATGGCTTTTAGATTGGAGCTGATTCACTTCCCAGCAGCCCAGAACAGAAGTATGCAGCTTCCATGTTGCTGCTGCACCTGACCATGTACAAATAAACCTACTGTCTCTCAGTCTTCTGCACAGTCTGATATACACATGCTTCTCATATAACTAAAGCCTTACCTGGTGGACAGGATGCACTGCTTTATCCATAGCCTCCAGCCACCTATAATATGACAACAACGAGAATAGCTTAGTTTGGTAGAGCAGAATAAATGTGCTTCACTGCCTCTTTAACTCGTGCTGACATAAACAGCATCTGAAGGGATGTGCGATTTTCAGGAAAAATTCAGGGCTTCAAGATAGAAAAGTAGTGGATTAAATCTAACTAAACATTGCTAACTCTCAGAAAAATGTCTCAAAGCTTGCTGTGTAACACATTGTAATAAATTAAGGCAATATTGCAGACAAGGGAATTTATATATTTTGAATATAGTTCAACATGTCAGGCTAAATGATCATTCTTCTTGTGTCTTTGTTATAATACAGGTAAGGAATTTGTGGGATACATAAAGAGTCCTGAAATTGGAGACTACAGGATAAAGCAAGCTATTTGTTGGCAAAGTTATTATTTTTGCACTATGGATGGTATAGAAATTGGAAGTGGAAAACACTCTGATATTACAAAGGTGGGTGCTATGTTAAGTAGTAAGATGTTATGAAAAGATGGGTGGATGAATACCAAGTGTCTTCCCACTGCATAGCTTTGTATTTTGATAATTCACAATAAAACAAAGTGGAAAATAAGATTAGATTTTAGCACACTTTGAAATTAAACCCCCAAAAGTTCTCACTTGTGTTTTGGTTGATTTTAGCTTTGTCAGCTATAGCCTTTGGGAAAAACAAAAAGAATGTCTTTTAATTCTGAGTCAACCTAAACTCATTGCCTCTTATCAGAACAAATATGCTTTCATGGCATACCTGGATTTTAAAATACTCAAATGATAATATGACAGAATGACAGAAAATGAAATGGAAGGTGGGATTGTATTTATTACTAGCACTGTCCTTATTGGGCAGAAGAGAGATCTTTCATGTGAAATGACCAATAAGCAAGTTTACATCCACAGGAAGATTTACACTTCCATTTGATGTAACAGTAGGGGAGAAGGCATAAGAATATGGGTGAAGATTTTCTTCTGGAGATAAAACAAGAATTCAGGGGGATCTTAAGCAAAGCACAGATATTAAAGACTTAATGAAAACAAAAATCTCATCAAGAAAACTATGAAGCTGAAAAATAATTTTTTAAACTACTGCAAATTAAAATTAGAAACACCATCTTCCCATAAGTAGCTGACATTTTTTTTTTTCCTACTGATCAGGACGGTATTGTGAACCTCCAGTACTGGTATTGTGTATATCCTCCCAAAATTCAGACTCCCTCTCCCCAAACAGGAATAAAACAACTGACCCTGTAAAATGTAAGATCACTTACCTCTTCATTTCTTGGTTGGAAGTTGCACAGAAGTAGAAAATCCTGTTTCCACTTTGAGGTATGCACTTAAATACAAATGGTTTACCCAGACTGGTGTCAACACCAACTTCAGCTCCTTCCAGCTTTGTTACTTCCAGGGGTCTGCACTTCCCTTCATCCTGCAATTAGAGAGAAAGAGCGCCAAAGTTCAGAACTAACATGAAACCGATCCCTGTGAGATGGGGATAAACTCAGGGAATATTCAAAGGTGTAGAATTTGGTGAATAGCTCTAACGTTTTTGAACCATCGTATGGTTTAGGGATCAGCAGCCCTAGAAAATGCAGCACAGTCAAAAAAGATAAACTAGTCAAACACCTTCTAAATTTGCATTTCTGTTTTTCCAGGTTTATGCTGAAAACCTCACCTTATATGTGCGGATAAAGGGAACAAAGGCTTACATTCAGAAAATAGTGAGCATAATTTAAAAGGCTGGTTTTCAGTTCCTTTGCAAAGCTGCCCTAAATATCATTGTGTTCATAACCCTTCCCATCAATTTAAGACAATTTTCAGTGCAAAGCATTTCAAAACTGTTTGTACTGTATTGTTTCTGATTGAGTTAAAGCTCTTTGAGACTGAAGGGCATTGTCAGTGTCTTTCTCTGTGGTTAGTCATAAAAAGCCATTAAGCTCCTTAATGGAAGTAGGTAGGTGAAGCAGTTCCTCCCTCCACTTTCCCAGCCCAGCTCCCCTCAAGTACATGTCTTAACTCAAGACAAAGGTGCATACATATGGACTGTGAACTCTAGCTGTGTTTTAAACAATATTCTTGCCTCCTTGCTTTGAAGAGCCAAGACTGGAGCTCTAACAATTGCATCAAGTTTGGCAGCAATAAAATGGAAAACATGAGTTAAAGCTGGGAAGTATGAAGAGCATTAACGCTGTTTGCAAAGTACACAGATGGTGGAGTCTTATAGAATAAAATCAGTTGATTAACGGGAGTTAATTAAACGTCAGTAGGAGCTGAATTGTAAATGCCACATGTAATTTTTTTATTAGCCTAAAAATAAACATACATCTCCTTCCACAAACACCACACCTGTGGGTATTAGATAGTTAAATACTTGGTTGTATGCTCATTGGCACATGTAATTATACCCTTGTTATACATGAACTTTCTGTAGGTACAAAATAACACCTAATACTGAAAAACACTGTAAACAAATATTCATGAATGCATTTCCTAGACTCTTTTGCTTTCTTCTTTTCTCCTTTTTTTTTAAAAAATGCAAAACTCAAGTCAGTACAGAAGATGAAGGCAGTCCTGAAAGTCGTCACTGCTGTGTGACCTACTTTACTTACAATGCCTTCAGACACAAAACTACATTGTAAAGACAGCATAACCAAATTATGTATTCAGGCTCCAATTCTCATTCCTAGTGAAAAGAATAATAAGTGGTAGGTTGATGAAGTGTTATTCAGCGGGATCCTGTCCATGGTCTAGATTCTGCTGACTGTCTAGCCTGAAGGCAACAGACACTGCAGATACTGAAGTGGCCGTGTGACTACTGTTGTTGCACATCCCTATAAACTCCTTTTCCAAACACTCTCTGTGCTGTCTGGAATGAATGCACATAGAACTCTGTGGCATCAAGAATGATTTATGCCCACTCCATTTCAAATGAATACATCTAGGAAAGGAATAAGATTAATAAGATGGATTTGAGGCATTCAAAGTGAGACCAAATGTCCTTCATCGACTAATAGGCAGCCATGCTTCCCTTATTCTGATAAGCCAGATGTAAGGGGCATTTCTTTTCACTCATGTGCCTTTTATGAATAATAACTTGAGAGCATTTGTTTGGCAAATATCCCTTTGTTATAAAAAGTGCCAAAGGTATATTGCTGAAAAAATAATTATAAAAGTAATTTCTTACGCCTGTGACTGGAGAGTAACCCACTGATGATACTGCCGTTATGGAACCTAATATAACTAAGTGATGCTGCTTGAGTTGATAGCATGTATCATACAGATTTTAAATTAACTAACTCAGATTTTAGCTACTACTGTTCCATTCTGCACTAAAATAAAAAAGATTTTTTGTTCTCTCAGGGTCACTATCAGCTATTTTATGGATTTTTGACAATCTACAGTATCTGACATGGATGGACTCCTCTGAGTAGAACACAGAAAGCATATGCTGTGTTGGTAAATGCTATTCTAAGAATAATAGAAACATCTGAAGTAACCATTCCCTTGCTGCTAGTTTTCTTAAGATGGCCTGAGTTTTAGGGGAATTGTTTCTGCAGAAAAAAATGAAAATATTAAAAAAAAAGTCTCTATGAGAGACTGATATAAGGGAGAAATAAGAATAAAAAAGTAGGTATCTCCTTCCTCTATTGTATGAAATGGTCATTAAGGTAGTGTGTGTAGCCTGGGGGTTTCACAAATCAGCCCTGGTGATTTGTTGTAAATAATCCTAGAAAATAAATGACATTCATAGCATTTCCTGAATGATTCACTGTATTCAAAGAATTTTGTTTGAGCAGAGTTATATTTGCTATTGTAGTTAAGCTTCTTTGTCTATTAGAAAGGAGGAGCTGAAAAGATACGTGAACTTTTCATGCTCTTTGCAGTGAAAGAAATCAAATTGACAACGGGAATAACTATGAAAAGAGATTAAAATTAAGCTACTCAAGAGACTGCAAGTACTAGGAAAATGGAATGAAAGTCACTTTACAGAAAACAAGATCAAATTCTTGAAGAAATAATAGAAAAAATCTAAAACACAATGTGAAAACTGAGCAGTGCTAGAAAGCAGAAGCAAAAGACTAGCTAGCTCAAGAAACTAGCAGTGAAAGTGTAAGGCAGTCACCCCTAGGTCACTGGTTCATATTGTTTTCAGGTCAGTAGTGGTATGACCAAATTTTTGACTGTCTTTCAAAAACGTCTTCCTGGATGTGCCCCTGTGTTCTTAAACTAGTCATCTCTTAAATGAGATAGAAAAATGAACTCTTCTTTCTTTTTGCCTCTTTTTTCTCATTTGCCTAACTTTCTCCATCTCAGCTGATGTGGCCACAACCATTGTTAGAAGTCAGGCTTGTGGCATTTTCATCATCTGTTATTTTCTTGTTTTCTCTGACCAGCTTCTCCCTGAGGTCTGGTGCTGCTTGCTTAAGTAGTATCTAAAATCTTCCTCTCCCTATCTCTTTCTTTTATCACTGTGCTTTGTGGTAGGCTCATTGTTCAGATATTTAGAAAACTATAACTAGAGCTTGTTTGCATTTCTTCTTTGATCTGGGTGCATTGGTGCAGAGGAGAGACTAAGACTTTTATGTCTTTTTCCCCTACATCTTTTTCTTTTCCCCTTGAGGAAAAGACTTGCATATGTCACTGAACAGAGAGCTTTAGGCTCCACAACTGTTTGTATGGCATTTTTCACCAGTAGAGCTGAATTTAATTAGTTTTCCATTTTGTTTTGCTTTAAACAACTTACATCTAAACTAGAGAGAGTGGAAACATACTGAAGAGCAAGACAGCAGGGGAAAAAGATGTAAAAGTTCCTCTGATTTGAAGAACCTAGTTATCCTACAGCTAACTGTATTGGCTGTCAGATGAAGTACAATCAGGTAGTCTTGTGAGATCATTAATCTTCACATTCCAGTTGGTTCTTTTGTTGAGGTTGAGTAATTCACTGCAATTAACTGTGCAAAAGGTAATGAACAGTTTGCAGGGCCAAGCCTCACAGGAAGAACTACTGATTGGGTTAAAATTTTTAACAACTTGAATCAGGTCAAATAAGGTATCTGATTATGACTCATTCTCTGGGTCAGGGTATGCATCTGTTAGAAGGCCAAAATTAACTTGCGTATCACATCAGCCAGGGTTACTTCTCATTTATTAATAGAAATAATACAGTGGAAGTATTGAAAACCTTAGATTCAGCAGCTCCTTAAATATAAATTGAAAAATACATCCCGGAGCCATGGGAGTCATGGAAAATGTAGAGAAGAAATCAGATTGTTTACCAACTCCAAATAATGTGCCAGCTTCCATACTATGATGATAAAGCTCCAAGCAAGAATGAAGAACAAACAGAATTTTTATGGCAGTGGCTCAGGCCTAAATCTATTTATAGCTAAGCCTTTTACGTAAAGTGCTTAGGCTTAGCGATAAACACACAGGCTTGCTCAAGAGAAGAAAGGACTGAATGTTTCTCATAGATGGAAATGATGTGATGGGTCCACACATGGTAGGCAGGGGATTTCTTTCTTGATATAATAATTGGACTCTGTATATACTACAGAAATTAAAACAATTTAAGAACTTTTTTTTCCTTTCTATTCTACTCCATTGGGAACAGTCTTAAGGGTGCACACAAGCAACCAGAAGCATCTACTGTAGTGTTTGAATTACAAAACTTTTGTAAATACACTTCCTGTAAAGTGAAGAGACAGAGAAGACTATTGTAAAAAGAAAAGGGAACATTTAAGTCTGCATTTAAATTTCCTCTCTGCATGTAGGGAGTGCTATCACTTGTTCTATGAGGCCTGGGGGCAAAGTGATGTGTCTTGCTGTGAATAAAGGGAAGACTGGTATCCAGCTGGTTATACAAGGTGTGTAAATGTTGCTGTTGAATCTTATTTGGAATAAAAAGAAATAGCAAACTGTAATACAGTTTCCAGGTCTTCTGAATAAGGCAGAGGGTAAGATCAGAATGATTTACAAACACAAACATACCCTAATAGATACAACTAAGGAACAGCAATTTCCTTCACAGACACACACTAATTAAAGAATATTCAATGAGGAAAGCATTCTGCTGTTGAGAAAAAGTGAAGGTTATGGACCCCTTTGAATGTAACAGCACTGTATAGTTATCTGAGCAATACTTAATTGCCACTGTGCTGGCTGTGTTAAAGAGCAGTAAACAGAGAAAACAAGATTCTGTTGAACTATTCAAGTGGACTGGCTTCATAATACAAACAGGAATATGACCTAACATCTGATCACTGAGGTGATGTAATAGCTGTTTATCAGGCTGGGGCCTAATTGTTTTTGCATGTTAAGAAATGCACATCTTTGTTCCTACTGCCCTCATCTCAGCTTTGAGAAACTTTGCCATAGTCACTCACACTATGCCTGAAGGCTTCCTGGAGGCATTAAACTTGTGAGCCTAAGAATGCAAATCATAATTCTTTTTTTAAACTGACATTATTATATATAATCACAATGAAGACTGACAAAAAGCACACCCCTCCCCTTCACTGCTGCCACTGTGTTCACTGAGAGTTTCTCAAGAGTATGTGTTGCAGTTTTCTTACAGCATGTTTCAGAGCATTACAACCATGAACTATCACAAAGGCCATTTCTCTGAGGCTTGGGCTACACGTGAAGGTGATTTTGCTCTTTATTCAGAGTTCAGTCTCTTGCTGAATCTCTTAAGCATGCTCTTTTCTACTGTCAGGACAGCAATTTCCAACTTAACTACCCCTTCCAACTTAACTGTTACTAATTGCTTCCTATTCCTGTTCCTTGTCCTGACTTTCTTGAGACCATACAAAATGCTGTCAGTAAACCCATACTCTTCAGACATTTATTTTTAATTACTATTGTTCTACGTCATTCTTAGCTGAGGGAATTGGAGAGAAAAATGGAATAAATGACAAATGTAACATAAGGACTTGACAGAGAGCTGGTCTGACTAGAATACACCAGTCTCTAATTTCTAGAAAGGAAGTCTGCAATGGACATACATTGACAAGACTTTTCTGTTCTGAGCCAGTCACCTTTATAGCTTCTTCTAGGCCATAACCTCAATGATATTTACTTCATATTTTCCTTTTCAGCTACTAGATTGGTTATCTGTCTCACTAGCCTCTTTCCCATGGTCTATTTATGGCAAAGGGACAGGAAATAATTCCTAGGAATGTAGCAAGATACAAAACAGAGAGGAGCTAAGTCATTGTTACAAACATGATCTTTTGTTAATTCTTTTAATTTTATCAACCCTATCAACCTTTTTTTCCTCTTCTTTGACCCACAAAAAGCACTGGTTATACCTGTTTTTTTAATGAGTCTTACATAGCAGGAAAGCAACAATGAATTGAAACTAGGAAATTCTGGCTTTGGCTGTCATTTTTAGTGGATTTGTAAATCCCAGCATTTAATTAGCTGAGCTCCTTACGTGATGGATATTTATAATGTAGAATTTTGGGAAACATTTTTTTGGCTATAATGCTTTCTTTATCCTTGTGCTTTCCTGTTGAGCCTAGAACAATCTTAGTTTTCTAGCAGGTGTGTCCTCATGATAGAGGAGTGCATGCTCCACAGCCTTTAAACCCCTTATTAGCCTGACTGTTCCTGGATCCCAGGAATTATATTCCTTCATTTTAATGGGTTTGCAAGACCAGCATTTTTTTACCCTGAAGGCTACAGCATATTGTAAAGTTTTCAAGTTAGCTGGCAGGTTCTAAAAGCGACTTGGTGATGGAAGCCCAGAGACCTGTGTGAACTTCTTTAAACTGTTGAGGTGATGCTCTACTGCTGTGGCTAGATTGCTTTTGTTATCTTACTGGTCTCATGTAAAGCTGATTAAGGTTTCTCTGTCCTACATTGAAGTCTTCACTGTAGACATTTTGTGGTGACTTTGCAGTCATTTTACTGTGCTGAACAGCAAATGCTAGTTTTAGAGGACCATACTCTGCTATCTCTAGAGAAAGGATCAATGCTTGATTATGCTGATGTGCTTGCAGCTTTCCTTGGAAAAATGTGTAAGTTCAAGCACAAGTAACTTGATTACTTTTAGCTGCCTCAGGGTAGGACTTAAGTATACATCACTGTCTATCTCCTCACTATGTCCAGATATCTTTCCTTTTGGAGAAAAACTAGGCTCATTGGCAAAGAGGGAAATAATACATTTGAGAAGATGCAGTGGTCTGGAAAATGGGGGATCAAAACTGTAGAGTGTATAGCGGAATTCCAGTGTTGCTACGTGTAGGCAAAAATATAAATCCTCATATCTCCACTGATCTCAGTAATTTACACAAAACAAGGTTCTAACCCAGTGCACCCAATATTTCTGCCATGAGGTGGCAAACATAGCTATATCCACTGAGGTGAAAACTGTGGTTTAGTTACTTATATAGATTGTAGAATCAAGGTGAGCGGCAGCATCTGTTTGAGAGAAAACAAAATGACCTTCTATGTAAAGTGACTGAGTCTGTTGCAACAGCTATCACTTCATCAATATGGGATTGGATAGAGATGAGTCTGAAACAGCAGCAATTACATGGGTGAGTCAATATGCAAAAAGCTCTAGAACTATCAATCTCTTTTTTAATGTAGGTGGGAAAAGGAAAGCTCAGGATGGATAATTTCTGCCTATAAATAGCAACGATGAGGAAATACAGCTCTCTGTGTTCGTTGATATGGATTAAAGCAGAAGATGAAACATCTTTTCCTTTCTCCATGACAAAACATTACATGCACCCCTTCAGGCATAAGTAAAAGGCCTGGTTGTCTAACATAGGTGGAAATCAGGCACAACCTTGCTGGAGTCACTGGAATTACACCACTGTAAGTTGCTGTTCTTAACATCAAAATCAAGACTTGAGAATTGATTACTCTGGCTAGTGTGTTGGATACTGACATGCAGATTATCCTGAACTATTTTTGGCTCCCTGAATTATTCTTGCTTTCAATGAACTGTTTCAAAGAACACCTTATATCCACTAAATGGAAAAATTTTTCCTCCTGAGTAAGGCAAGGTCTGGAACATAATGTTTCCAACTTAATCATACAGCTGACATGTTACATAAATGCTGTGTTAAACTAAGAACATTATTTGTAATTCCTTTAGAAAAGAAAGCGGGATGAGCACCATCTGTATGCGTTGTTCTTCTTATGCCCTGATAGGAATCATACCAAAAGAAAGAAGGGACAACGAGTCCAGCTGAGATCCCTCTTACTTCATTTGGGCATTGGATCTTTCAGTAATGAAGAAATGTATTTTTATTTAAGTATCTTTTTTTCTGTATTACTAAATGCCTCTTCAGAGTACTTTGTAAGCACATGAGGCAGTGAAGAAGGTCCTTGTACTTTCAGTTGCTAAAATAGTACTGCAATATTTCACTGTGTTCTTTGGAGTCCAGAGACAGAAAGCGAACAGCTGGCAAAAAAATGGCATGAAATAATTTAAAAAGTGGTTAAATGTCACTAGTCTTGGAAAATGCAAGAAAACAAGCAGTAGTTACTGTAAAATGTTTATGCAGTGCTTTGAATTTATTTATTCTTTTTAAGCAAAAGCAAATGCATGTTTTCAGTGGCTAAAATTCAATCAAATGATTGAAATAGTTACTTTTTTCAGTGCAGCAAATAAGACAAAGCTAGCTGGGGAAGAAAAGATAAGCTTAAAAAGAAACCTGCTAGTTGAAAAAAGTAAAATAAGATTTAATTAAATATTAATGAATGTAAGACTATGGGGCACCTTCTAATCCTCAATCCAATTTATTTAACACTCTTTGTCTTCAGAGGTACTTAATTGATTAGAAAGTGGAGAGTGTTTAAAAGGCATAACTAGATATTTTTTTACATTTCAGGAGTCTGATGAAGGACCTGACTAGGATAAAATAAAAACTTCTCTCCAAACAAATGTTCTTATATGTTTGTATCCTTTTTAGTGTGTGATTTATTTGTTTATTTGTTTTTTGTTTTGAGACCAGAATAGGTAGTGTTGAAATAATGACGATGGAAAGCCAGACTGCTTTGTTGTATACCCAGTGGTTCTGCAGCATAACCCTGATTAGATGGCTAGTGTGTGTATCATGGCATATGCAGAGAAATAAGCCTACCAGGTTTTCTGCTGGAAATGCCAGGTTGATAAAGAATTGTAGAAGAGCAAGCTCTTTCTATAATTTTAAATTACTTTTCACAATACGTCTTTTTACCACAGAGGGTTTGGTTTTGATCAAGGAACTTGAATCTTGAAAGCTTGATTAATTTCACTTTGGATACGAAATTGCAGTGCCTCACATGAATTCTTTTCTTCATCTTAACAGTATTGTTCATGAAAAACCATGCTTAGGATCACCAGGAGGAGGGACCAGAATGCATTGTGGGGGCTATCAGAGATCCTGAACTATAGAGAAAGACTAACCCATGCAGTTGTCTACAATCCTTGGGAAGCATTGCATAAGCATCTTTCAAGTAAAAATAATTTGGTTCCTAATTTTTGCTAGAAAGGAAAAAAATTCAGGTGAGAATTTTACTGGAGTGGCTCTACTATTCATGTAAAAATGACCAAGCAGGCTAATATATATGAGCAAAAAATGAAATATATAGATGGGAGATTGATGTATGAAATAGAGAGAGACAAAACGGTAGAAAAAAAAGAATATAAAGGTAGATTCATGATCAGGAGTGAAGCCTGTAGTATTAGCTTTCCTATTGCCTTCTGTTGCTTGAACTTCCTTAACGCCATCTTGTTGTCTAGATTATATTCATGTTTATTGCAAAATTGTGCTGGTATGTCTACATATGTATGTGTGTACATGTTCATCTACATCCTTCACATACTGAGTCGACCAAAAGCTGTGTGACCATGTTAGCTAAGATAAAATCTATTTACAGGTCAAGGACTTGGTGTGACGCTCAGGTTCTCACATAGTTGTTGATCAAGGGTGGACATGGGTGTATTTCACTGGTATGTGTTCAAATTGTGTGTTGGAGACAAACCTGTTTCTACCTGTTTCTAACCAGCCGATACTTCTGCTGATGCCCTTCCTGGGTTGGCTAGGAGATTCCCTAGAAGCTACATGGGCTTCATTTATTGATAAATCCCTCACCAAGGCAAATTTTCTTAGCTTCACTAAGTTTTCTTGAAAACAGGTTAAAATGAATCCTAAGTGGGTGTCCTTGGATCTTTTACAAGCTGTAAAATGTTTTACCACAAAAAGCCCTGAACAGACCACAGTCTTTGAAGTCAATCTGCTTGATTTTGTAGATGTAACTTTCTCAATGAATAAACTTACTGTGAAGCTACACATGGGAAGGGATTAGTAACTTGTAATTACATGCAGCACCCACTGAACTGCTCACAAACTACACTAAAATGCTACTGTAGTGCAGGTGGGTTCACCAGCTCCTCTGTGGTCAGGGCCATGAGCTGTACCCGCTGCCTGCTGCCCACTGCCCGCATCCCCAACCCTCAGAGCTAACCGCTTCAAGGGAAAACTCCGTTTTCTTTTTTTTCTCTTTTTAAGCGCGATGTCTTTATTTATTAATTTATTCAGTGGCGAATACCTGTGTAGAATACTCACATGTTTGTAGCTGAGATAACCATGAATCCACTGATTTAGGGCCATTAAGACACATTATACAACTAGAGAGTTGTAAATGATGCCATATTGAAATGGAGCCTCAGGATAAAGCCAAGTAAAACTTTCCTCTTCATGAAGAACCTGTTTTACTCCTTTTTTTGCATGTCTCCTATTAGATGAAGTTAAAGTCTTATATACTACTTAGAAATACTAAGTACTACACAGGTCCCTGCTCACATGACAGAGAATGAAGTGCTGAGCAATGCTACTCTGAAGAAACTGAGACTTCTCAATACCTCTCCATACATGTCTATAGCTTATTCACACACACAGAGAAATCCCATGGTCATGCCTGTTTAAGAAAATACATATAATGGTAGATGGAATACAGAACTCCTGCACATCTGAAACTACTTCATCCCATCCAAAGCCTCCTAGAGCCTATTCAATTCATAGATTTCTTGATGATCAGAACTGAGAGATTAAATGTGAATCCATAAAATACCAACAGTGTCTATGTCTGTGACTAGGATATAGGAATGCAGAACTACTCAGCAAGCCTCCTCTATATACCACATACAAAAATGTCTTTAGTGCTGGTGTTTTTCTGTAAATACTACAAGTAAAGATAATGATCTGTGAATTTGAGTAAAATAGTGCTGCACTTTGTATCTCAGGACACAGCTTGCTTCCTCACCAGCCTCTCTCCTTACCTTCTTGTGTTTGTAATAGTGCAGGTAGCCATTATGTTTCAGCACAAACCATCTCTTCCTCCAGCCCTTCAGTATTGCTGATTGTGTTCGTTTATGCAAATATCCTCGGCAGGTAGGTCTGGGGGTGTTAGGGTAACGGCTGATATCTGATCCCACCACCATAGTCAGGATATCAGGACCTAGAAAATTACATGAAGAATGTGAAAACATAGGTCAAAACTATAATCCAATGTCAATATTTTTGAATACCCCTACAGGGTATGGAGCAGGATGGCAGTATTCTATCCCATGCCCTTCTCCTCCCAAGGTACCTTCTAGAAGCATCAAGGAGCAAAGCAACCTAGGAAACGATGAATTAAATCAAGCAATATTTGGCCTTCTTTTAACAGAAATTCAGGAATGAAACTGATTTTGTGTTGAGGACTAGTAACGGAGCCAGCTATCTGAAGAGACTTCTTAAAACAGTTTTTGTGACCTACCTTTGCAAGCAGCATCTTAGGTGCTTGCATGTTTTATCATTTTAGAGAAGTGGTTGGATTTCATCGCTCAAATGGGTTTGCATAAATTGGTGTTTATACAAAAATTGTAGAGATTGTTCTTAGGGACACCTTCAGTCTCTGCTATCTCACACACGCTCTTGAGAATTCTTTCTTTTCCATGTCTTGGAGTCTACTAATATTTCGTGCTATCTGTGCCCCTCACTGCGGGGGCTTGCTGTTGGAGGCTAACCTGTGCTAAAGTGTCTACTTATCATTTGCAAAAAGTAAGTGCTCAAAGGAGATGTTAGGTTGTAAGATTGTCTAAAAATGTGTTATTGTTATCAACAACGAGGTACAATTTCATAATATTTGCTGATGCTATCAATACATCTATGGCTTTGACCCTAAAGGCCTGAAATTCTGATTATATCAGATACTGCGTCAGAGCAGGTGGCAATGCCTTAAAGACGATTGAGAGACATGACTATTATACATTTTCATTTGCAAAATATTTGCTGGATTTCTCTTATAGGGACATTTGACTTCAGGAATGCTGTCTGTGTGCCAAGATTTAGGCCAGGGGGTGTTCTCTGAGGTGTTAAAAACACCCAGTAATCAGAGATTTATCTGCTAAAAGACTCAACATACTCTTAAATATAACAGTGTGAATGGCATCTCTATAATTAAAGAACTTGGTATGTGTCAAGTTAAATTTGTCACTGTCTTGTAAAAGCATTTTAATTTACTGAATTTCCCATGAGCCCTTGACAAACCTTATCTGGGATAAATAAAAGAACAGCAGTAGATTAACTTTCAGCATGCAAACATGGATATCTTTAGGTTTTAGTCATGACAATTCTAGGAAGAATATGTATGATTAATATCGCTGACTCCTTGCTTCT
The DNA here is from genome assembly GCA_035590195.1 of Aviceda cuculoides. Lineage (NCBI taxonomy): Eukaryota > Metazoa > Chordata > Aves > Accipitriformes > Accipitridae > Aviceda > Aviceda cuculoides. The sequence goes on along the minus strand of JAVJGG010000074.1, from coordinate 26,212,425 downwards.
GTGGTGCTGCAAAAGGATGCCTCATGAAATAACCTCTCGGTTCTCCTGACTAGACTCCAGGTCCTGGAGGCACAGAAATAACTACTGGGTGACCTGAACCAAGCTATGAAGTCTCTCTCTGAGGGAGCATAAGGCATAAATAAGGTATTGGTGCCTCCACAGTCACTTTCAGGACTTTCTCAGTCTCTTTCTTTAAGGCAGGAGAGCCAAAATCATTACTGTCACACGTACTCTTTGGGGAATATTTTCTATGTCCATTTTCTTATGTGTTCCTAGCAAGGTCTAGATAAAAAAGTAACTTAGGCAATACTACTGTATTAAATACTAATACATTAAACTGTTAATTAAGATCTCTGTTGCATCCATCACCCAACTTGTCTGTATGTATTTGGAGCATTGTACACCAAACCTGACCCAGCCGTGTAATTTATTGTGATCTCAAACTTACCTTTCCTTGCCAGATTGACAGCTTCTGAATGTGGCATGCTGGTGACATCAGTTCCATTGACTGCTATCAGAATATCCCCGACCTGAAGCCCTGCTTCTTCAGCTGCACTGTCTGGAATAAACCCCCCCCAAATTTTATTTAGAGTTGGGATATCAAGCATACCTATGTGATCAAGTTTTTTTAGCAAAATGGGTATCTGTCAAACCAGTCAAGGATTATGCTTTGGGGCCTTTGTGACGTCAACCTGGAGGTGGAGCAAGTTTTTCTGAGTGAACTGTTAGTCATCTGTAAATGAAACTTCAGGATTTAGGTACTGGTTCAACACTAGGTAACCACTGGCAGTGGAGAAAGTTCATTAAAAATGCCATTGGAACTTAAATGCTTTAAGACGCAAATAGGCATTTCAGTATCTGAGGGTTTTGGCCTAAAGTGCAAACAATGACCTGGTACAATGTTCAGTAAAGTCAGTAGAAAAAACATCTATTATTCTGGTGAGCTTTGGATTTAAGACCAAAAGACTACTTGCCCTGCTGATGTTTCTCTTGCTGGTTAACAGAATTTGGTTATAGTATTTTGTGGGTTTTGTCTTCAGGAGGAAATAACATAAGTTAACAAAGGGTCAGTGAAGGAGAGACTGAATCAGATTTCATAATATTTCAACCTTTTGTTTATTTGGTAACTGTTGCAAAGTGTATGCACTCCCAATAAAATATGGCTCAGACACATGCCAACCAGGAATGGGGACAAATTAGGGAAGTGATAAATATGGTCCATTCATGGACACCAATACACAGTTACTTAAATCCCAGTTACGAACTTCTTGGACACAATTTTTCCTTCTCATTTATAATTAAGGATTCTTAATGCACTTTGAAAACATTGTTTCTGGAAAATATTGTTCCATGTCCATACTAATTAATGTATTTTTTAAAAAGATTTTGTACCCTAACATGCAGTAAGTGTGATCATTCAGTGTATTTCTGAGGATGCTTAGAAGCTGTAGGGAAGAGATTAGTAAAAGCTTGATAACAAACAGGCTCAAAAAAGCCATGGGTCATCCGCACGTGTATTACAAATCACTTGCAAATTTGCAAATGCCAGCACATTTTGGTTTGTCCTGGCCTTGAGGATCACATACAGGACTTTATGATTTTAAGTGGTCTTTATTATTAAAATAATGTCTCAGTGTCCAACAAAAGGGGATACAAATGCAATTTTAATGTCTGTTTTAATGAAATGTTCTATTTTGAGAAAACAGAATTTTACTAGGAGTTTGCCTATAAAAAAGAATATTCTTTTTTGCTGTTGCTGTTTTAAAGCAACTGCATTTGAAAACAAATCATACAAATAAAATTAAGAGGAATGATATACAATGTGAGTAGCTATACTCACATTAATTGCTTAACTAGTAGGTTACAGGATTCAATTGGTAGCTATTAGGGTGAATGTTGTATGCATAACCTATGATTTATTTATATTTAGGTAAAAAACTTTCTCACACTCTAATTTGAAAGACCTCTACTGAGGTTATGCTCTTTGATATCAGAACGCTAAAGGAATCTGTATGTTTACAAGTGGGAAATCATCTAAAGCTTTTAATGATACAGAGAAGAAACATTTATTTGCAACAGAGAACTCTGTATCGATAGGTACTGAAATTCCCAGCCGTATGATAACAGCTAGCTGTGCAACCACATACACGTTGTTGACATTGTGCTATTTAGACAAATGATGGCTGAGTCCAGTAATTTTGTTTTCTTAAAATGCTCAGCAACTAGAGATACTGATCTTTAACCTTGTAGTCAAAAGTAACATTCCAGCAAGATGAGCAGAACAAGTTTTTTTCATTCAAAATTACTTTCTCAGATCCACAGTAAATCACTTTTCACATGAGTTATACTGTGAACATTATCAAGTCTCAAGGACTATTAAAAAAGAAAAGTTCTGGACTAAAATTAAGCAGCTGTTTCAAGATGAAGAACATTACATAGCCACTTCAGCCATAATTTAATCTGACTAAGTCCTTTATATAGTACTCTGTAGGCAAAGGTTTTTTAGATTTACATTATTGGCAAAGCTTCTGTTGATAATGGAATTTCCTGATTGTATTGAGATATGTATAAATACAGAATGATCTCTAGAATCCGGTGTCGAAATCATGTTTATTTTCATGTACTTTACAGTAAAAAATTATGAGATCTTTTGATAAACAATAGGCATAGCCACATAGAAAGTAAAATAACCACTTCCAATTTTTTCCCTTATTTCTTTTGAATAGGTATGTCCTTTGCCTGATTCCCTCTTCTGGACTGAAGGCTTTTTTTTTTAGTATTTAATAAGCAGAACATTTGCTCTGAGGCAACAAGTTAGAACAACTTAGAACTGAACAGCATCATCATGCAAAAAGCACAACTGAGGTATAAATCTAACTGTGTTCTTATCTTAAGGGAATGCATGGGTTTCTAATACAAATTTTAGAGTTGTAAAGTGTTAATAAAATGTTGACCTTTTTAGATATGTGATTTTTTTTTCTCTCCATGTTGCTCCCTTGCTCAGATTTCTGACTTTTCTAACCTTCCCAAGTGGAATTTAATGACAACCCCGTTTAGTAGCTCAGCAGGCAGTTCTTAAAATGATGGGCTCAGCTAATGGATTCACAGGCCTCTGAATTCACAGGCTTTCCCAGTGTTGTCAGGAAGCTGGACAATACAATACATAAGGCTGGTAAAGTGACAGAGCTATTCTTAAATGTCTTGCTAGAGGGCATGCACTAGCATTCTTGGTCTAGAATGACATTTTTCATTGTATCTGCCTTTGGTAGTAGAAATCTATCAGAGTCTCCTGTAACTTCTGCTCCTTCTCTGATTCCGTTGTGTCCATCCTGAGATGCAGAGGGCAGTACAGCAAGCAATAATCTAGATTTGAGTGAACCAAGATTTTAGGTAGCAGCAAAAGGACTCTGACTCCCTGTGTCTCATTCTCACTGCTGTTACTGATGGAGTCAGATTTTAGCCAGATTGCTAAGCTGCCATTGCACACAGAGATGATGATTTCAGAGACTTTTCAGTGGTGGCTCCCAAGATCTCATTCTTGAGCGTAACTGCCAATACCATGTTCTCCATCATGTAGGCATGGTACAGATAATGTCTGTCTAGAGGCATTATGTTACACTTCATCTTTCTTGAAACTCATCTGCCACTTTTTGCTCACTCACTTAGTTTTGTGAGTTTCTTCTGGAGTTCATTGTAATCATCGGACTACCCTGCAGGAGTTAACAGCACACCTGTTAAGATGGCTCGATGGAAACGCATCCAAGCAGAAGTGTCCCCAGCTAATAAGACTTTTGGAAATGTTGTTATGAGGATCACTGCATCCTCCATTTCATTCTTAAAGGCCTGTTGTCATTAACAGATGTCAGTCCCTGAAAGTTCTAGACTTTACATCTGGAAAGAGGCTGGATGCAGACACTTGTATGAGGTAGCAACCGGCATGGAAGGACACAGAACAGTGGAGTCCTGTTTACCCACAGGCGTACTGGTGCCCAAAGATAGTTTGTCATGAGCAGTTCAATGACATGTTATTAAACACCTTACACCCACTAATTATGGAAATTATTTATGTACATCTGTATCACATATTAGTATAAAATGGATGCTTTATATTATGTAGATCATATTATATCATATTATATTACTAAATATTATATATTTATTTTTATACATGTTCATAGGAGAAATTAGCTAGTACAAACACAACTTACTTGTGTCAACTTCAGTCACAAGGATAGGCTTTGAGAACTGGATCCTGAAACCCCAAGGGTAATTGCCAGTTCCTTTAGCGATCTTCACCGTTCTTTCACGAACTGTAAAACAGGAAAAAAGACATCCCTTTTTTCTACAAGTCAAGTTCAATTTAACAAGCAGTAGCCTGTTTTTAAAACTTTTTATCTATAGGCACTGACAAGTTACTGATTCCACAAATGGCTTTCAGTATCACTCCCAGCTGTTTGGTGCTGCTCCTCTGCCAGTGCATAACCCCCTCACGCTACAACTGTTTGAATGTCATTCATGTTAGGGCAAAGACAGACAACATCAATGAAGCGTACTTTCATCAGCAGTTTAAGTTAAGTGCCTGGATTGTGTATCGAAGAGGTGGAGAATTGTTCACATATTCCACTCTGCCAACAGTGTTCTGGTAGAGAAAAGTGCTCAATGCTTTCTGTGTCAGACCTCTAAGCTGCAAATACAAATACGCTCTAAATTCTCAAATTAGTTTAAATCTGTTTCTTATAGTTTCATTCTTTTTATATTTCAGAAGGTCTTTATCTTCTGGATACCAATTGTTTCTTTTCCTTTCATCTACCCTTCCCTGTCCCCACTCCCACTGCCTCCCAGTCCTCTAGTCCACCGCCTGCCCCCCACTGGCATCTCCTGGCACCAGTGGCTGTATCTATGTGAAATGTCTTTCAAGTCAGTAGAATTTAACATGTAAATGGATCACTCTCAGTAAAAAGGAAGATCAGGGTCTAATTGCCTACTTCCAACCTTTTCTCAGGGTCTAGTATTATTATCATGTCTCAGATGGTCTGGCTCATTAGTAAATCTTATTCTCATCAAGGACTTCAATGTAAATTTGAATTCTCAGAATGTCTGCTTTTGATCATTTGACTGTCTTACTGTGTTCATTTAATGGAGGCCAACTTAATAATAATTTATGACAGCTGCTTTGTCTTCAAATTGTATACCATTTGGAAGATAAAAATTGCTTTAAAGGTTACTTTACTATCAGACCAATTGACGTTACCTGTCCAAAAGAGCATAGATACTTCAATACCTACTTTAACTATCTTGCTGAACTTCTGAGCTCTCCCTGGGAGGAAAGGCAATCAGAATGGCTCTCCAGAGTATTCTTATATATTTTAAGGGAGATTTTTTATATCTGGAGATTTATAGAGGACATTAATTTTGTCTCATATTGTGAATGATTTATGAACTCCAGCAAAGAGAACTCCTAGAAAGCTACAGGAGTGTTTCAATTTGTCTTAGTTCTTTGAACAGTGTTACTTTTCAGTAACTTAACATCTGAAAAGTGAAGGAAAACCTCTCAATCCCCCGCAAAAGTTATTCAATATATCGGTTTGCATGACAGGGTTTAAACTACACATAGAACAACCCTTCACACTCTTAGCAAACTTGATCCTTTTCTTTCTGGTTCTACAATGTTTGACGGAGAACAGATCTTATGACCATTATAATACTTTATGTCCACAAATAGCTCTCTATAATTTTGCCATGCCTGAAGGGGTTATGAAATTACATTGCTTCTACTCTTATCATGCAGCAACAGATGAGGTTTAATTATGACTTTTTGCCTGTATCAATTTTGTCAAGTAATTACAACATTTTGCAAGACAGTAGCTAAATAAGAACTACTTATTTACATTTTTTTAATAGCCATTTATCTTCTTGGGTTGCTCTTTTCCTGTCTTTAGCATAAGTGCCCAGCATATCTCCAAAATGTTAATCCCCTGGAATCCTGAGTGCCCCAAATTATACAGTTTTATGACATTTATTACCTGTTGCTTTAGCCAACTTACTTGCCACTGGTCTAGGCCTTTTGCTGAGACATCTAGGACTATTATCCGGAGAGACATCATCTCCTCTGAAAACCCAGGAAGCAGAATGAAAGTTTTCTGTATAAAAACCTCTGTCCTCATTTTCAGAATGTAGTCCCAGATCTACTGACCGAGCATCCTCTGAATTTACTGTCATGAGGATAAAACAAGTAAAAGTAATGTCAGTAGGGAAAATGCATGAAGAATAACAGATCTCATCCAGTCAGCATGGAAGAAGTGCCACAAGCTTCTTAATGAACTGTTTGTAATGTCTGTACTTAGTTCTGTAATTTTACTGCTGCTAAATAAACAGTCTGCAAAGATGTCCAAATATAAGATCACAATATTGGATGTTACTGCATATTGAACTTGAATGCCAAGTGAAGTCTTAATGCAAATGGTCAAAACAGGAACTGCACCTCTTTAAGAGAAGTCTGGCTTTAGCCAATTGTTACGCTTTCTTATGCGGCCCATTGATTAGGAAACCAAACAAGTTTTCTAGAAATTTGTCCTGGTTTCAGCTGGGATAGGGTTAATTGTCTTCCTAGTAGCTGGTACTGTGCTATGTTTTGAGTTCAGTATGCGAAGAATGTTGATAACACCATATCAATACTCCACATTCACTGGGTCCTCCCTTATTATGCAGAAAGTATGAGATGGCAAGATTAACTGTATAAAAAGATGGTTTTATTAACTGTATAAAAAGCTACCAGTAAATAAACAGAAATAAACAAATAAATAAATACTACTAGGCTGATATGTTTAAAGCACATATTAGCTTGCTACCACGAATTTAGAGATTAAGAAAACCTAGACCGGCACCAACCAATACAGTACAGCACAGTATTTTGCCAGCTTAGTCCTGAATTGTTATATTTGTAGTAGAGTTTAAAATGTGACTAACAGGCAAAACGAGAGAAATAAATGTTGCCACGCTAGTGTTATGGAGTTATGCCAATACATTTCTTGAATATCTTTTCATCTCTTCCTTCCTTGAGCTTTTGGCACAGATGTCAAACTAAGCAGTTTATCAGTGTCAGGAACAAGCTGCACTTAGGTTCTTAGCTGCTGGAAGTAAGCATGTAAGGAGCTGCTGCTTCCAAATATTGATTAGAGATGTCTCAAGTTTGCAATCACCAGGGAACAGCACAGCTACCAAAGCAAAAGGGACAGAAGTCTGAGGCCTGTAGCATACTATCCAAAATTTTTAGATACTAGGATTTATGACACAATTGTCTACTCACTCACCTGTTCTGGAGACCACTTCAGGTTCATGTCATGTGCTGCCAAAACCTTTGTCTCAGGGAAAGCTATACTAGCTCTTGCAACTTGGTATTTTTTTTGGTATGCTTGTTTGGTTTGGTGGGGTGTTTTTTTTGTTTGTTTGTTTGTTTGTTTATATTTTCTCGATGAAACCTGTGTGTGCTTGATCTAGTAAAATTTATGGTCCAGCTTTATATTCAAGAGACATTACTGTTGAAATCAATGAACAGTTTATCTTGGTTTATATATAGTTTTTTTGAGCTCTGGTAGTTTGACACAATAACTTTCTAATCTCCTTGCCATGGACTTGAATTTTTTCTTAGGGCAAAGAATGGAAACTGCTACCAATAAACAGCTTTTTCATTTTGTCCTGGTTTCAGCTGGGATAGAGTTAATTGTCTTCCTAGTAGCTGGTACAGTGCTGTGTTTTGAGTTC
>JAVJGG010000074.1:26184223-26204564 GCA_035590195.1 Aviceda cuculoides | reverse complement strand
CTTCTTTTCTGTTCTATTAAACTGTTCTTATCTCAACCCACGAGTTTTACTTCTTTTCCTGATTTCCTCCCCCACCCCACTGGGCGGGGGGGGGGGGAAGTGAGTGAGCGGCTGCGTGGTGCTTAGTTGCTGGCTGGGGTTAAACCACGACACATTTCCATGTGAAATGTCAGTCATCCCTGCTGCTTTGTTAACAGCCATTAAAAACTTAGGGATTGACTCAGTTATCTAAACATAGGTGGCTAGTACCATATTAGATGCCTTAGGATATCTCACTTGCTATCCAGTTACTGCTTCAAAAAGGCATAGTTTCCCTGTAGGTCACATAACTCAGAACTCTATTGGTGTCCCAGCTGGCAACCGACACCTATGTTTACATAGTGAATTGAGGCTCTGCTGATTTAGGGCTTACCTCTTCAGTGCAGAGATAGAACATATTTACAGTTCATCTTGTATTGGACTTGCACTGAAGTCTTACAGCTGACAGTCTTCTGTAGGTTTGCATGTAACCTTCTTCAAAAAGGAGGTTATACATCTACAAATAAAACTTCCCTCACTAAAAGTAACCATTAAAGCAAAAAATATTTCCACAGGAAAGTGCACATTTCTTCATCTGTACAAAGAACTTCTTACATTACTAAAACAGCAAAACAGGAGGCAAAGGCAGTGTGAACTAAGAAGTACCACATATGTTCTCTCCTACACTATGCAATCCTTGCCTGGGGACTCCATCTGCATGAAATGTAAATTCATTATGCAGTTCATCTTTAAAATTCCTTCCCATGTGATTTAAGCTGGTACAGGCTCAAGTTTGGTACAGGCTCAAGCATATGGTGAGGTGATAGATTTTTTAACAAGACAGTTATGGGACTAACTGTTTCAGGAACTGGAGGGACAGTGAAGGACAATCTAGGCAATGAACCTGAAGATAAAAGGTGGAGAGGGTGGTTATCTTAGTGAGGTGAGAAGGACTCCCAGCTCACCATCGCTTTTACATAAGCAAAGTAGGCATCAGGATTATGATTTTTGTTACACCCACAAAGCTGCTGCTGTAAGTGATTACCTACCTGGTGTTTTTGTGCCTAGAGTTTGTCTTAACATTAACTGCATATGGACAAGGATGGTACAATCAACTTTTTTTCAGTTAGATTGTTTTTTTGGTTATATGAAGGAGAGAGGATACTAAGTCCCATAGTGAGGAATAGTTCAATTGAACAAAATATGCTTGCTCATGATAATGACTGAGACAGAGACTCAGGTTATGAACTGAAGATCAATTTCCTTAGCTGAAAACCCTGTCAGAATGTCTTTCACATGAATGAGAAAGTGTCCTGGTTTCAGCTGGGATAGAGTTAATTGTCTTCCTAGTAGCTGGTACTGTGCTATGTTTTGAGTTCAGTATACGAAGAATGTTGATAACACCCTGATGTATTCAGTTGTTGCTAAGTAGTGTTTAGTCTAAAATCAAGGACTTTTCAGCTTCTGAAGCCCAGCCAGCAAGAAAGCTGGAGGTACACAAGAAGTTGCAAGGGGACACAGACAGAGCAGCTGACCCAGGCTGGCCAACGGGTTATTCCATACCATGGGACATCACATAAATTGGGGGGTGTGGGGGCGGGCAGTTATTTGCCGCTCGGGGACTAACGGGGTATCAATCAGCGTGTAGCGAAAAATTGCACTGCGCATCATTTGTACATTCCAATCCTTTCATTATTACTGTTGTCATTTTATTAGTGTTATCATTATCGTTACCAATTTTTTCTTTTCTGTTCTATTAAACTGTTCTTATCTCAACCCACGAGTTTCGCTTCTTTTCCCGATCTCCTCCCCCATCCCACTGCGAGGCAGGGGAAGTGAGTGAGCAGCTGCGTGGTGCTTAGTTGCTGGCTGGGGTTAAACCACGACAGAAAGAATACAATCATAAGACTAAAGTACTCACTTGATCCCTCTGTGATCGTGCTGTTTATGGAGCTCCCTCCAGTCGAACTGCATTTTTTGCTGTCTTTGAACTGTTTCCGTCTCCTGGCCCACTGGTCTGTTGTTTCTTCCTGGGAACTATCGCTTGCTCTTGTGTCTTTCATCAAAGGTAGCTTTCTGGTTTTATTCATTTCTGATTTCAAGTCTAAATTATAACCAGGCATTATTTGTGAGGAATGTGTAAGGCAACTCAAGCAATTACAGTGTTTAAAATTTCCACATTCTAAATATGAGAATAACCTAACCAAACACAGAAATGAAAATACCAAATGAAAATACTGAAAATATTCATAAAGTATATCTTAGATTAATTGAGGTCTTCATGCAGAGAAAAGTACATGTGGTTACCTTGCAGTAGTTGTATCTGTAGTTAAATATCTACATAGCTATTTGTATGGCACCATTTTTATGCAGAAACATATAAATTTCTCATGGATTTTATTTACAAGTGCTCACACATTTTTGAAGTGATCAGTATGTAGATATATAAAGTGCTATTTAAACATTAAAAAACTTGCAAGCCACACATGCAGATAAAAGGAGGATATACCTTTCTACATTAGGTTTCTTTCTAGGTAAGGCAGTATAAATTTTTTTGTTGTATTACTATTTATTTCAGCTAAAACAACAATTGGAAAACAGACAGTATTAGATTCCATTCTGAAAATGCAACTGTACCCACCAGCAAGGGCAGATAGGGAGAAAGTGAGCCCAGCCTCAACAGGCTCCCTAGACAACTGTGCAAGTGCTCTGTTGGCTCGATAACCTCTTTCTGACTTCCATCAGATCTCCATCACACACCTGTGTCACTGAGCCCCTTTTCCAGGGCAGCTGACTATGGTTGAGACTCAGAAAACTGATCTCTTGTAGCTCCTTTGTAGTGCCCTTTGCACAAGTCCTTGCCCCTCTGATAATAATTAAGTTCCCACAATACCAGCAGAATTTTAGCTTGCCTGGACTCCTCTCCTCCATCCTGTTTACAACATTTGCATCTGTTTTTCTCCTCTATTCTAGATGCTCTCACTCTTTGTTGAAAAATGCCATGTTTCCTTTCCAGCATCACTGAATTACCAGGCACAGGAAGGCCCACATTGCCCCTTGTGCCCAATGTCTTGACTAAGTAGGTTGGTATTCCCACATTACAAGTGGACTTTGACTCATATTAATGAGTCTTAAAACTTTAAATGCTTATACTTCTTTCCGGATGTACACACTGTCTTATTTAAGGTAGGACCTCCACAGCATTGCTGAGAATAACACAGATGGAAAATCAAAATACAACCATAGACCAAGAGGACCAAAGTTACAGACCAGGTGAAGTGCTAGGTAAGAGAAGGAACACACATAGATAATTATTAGCAAGGGGCATAAGGGAAGAGGAGAGAATAAAATAAAAATGCAAGGAATAGCTACACCTTACTTCTGTGCTGTGTGTTTAACCACTGAGGTCTAATGTATGAGCACTCAAGGTTTTTGAGCACACAGGCTTCCTTCCATGTCTTCTTTCTATACCTTGTTCTAAAGAGATTTCCATTTAATTAATTCTCTATTTATTTCAGTGTTTTAGATATTGATCTATATAGCAATATCTACCTATGTAGTGTATCAATATAGTCTATATAGACTACAGGTATTTTTGCAATTTCCAGTACCCATGCCAAACAAGACAACCTTGGAGGACATACCAGTATTTTCTACAGATACTGTGAGCTAGAAAGATTATTAAAAACTTTCTGATGCTTTTTACTAGGGTTCTTGAAGATATTTTCCCATGATAAGAAAGTATGTATTTTTCAATAGTATAAAACTCCTAACCTCCAAACCTGCTGGAAACATTCCCTCTGAAGAGGATGATCTGAGTTATATATGCATATAATTTGATTAATATTAAAAAATTACAATTAAAATTAAAGTATTTGGAGTGATAGTTCGAAAACATACACAGACTTATGTGTGTGTAAATATTCACAATGTAAAAAGCTTACATTGTAGTGTGCAGTGTGCCAGTATGGCTTTACATTTTTACGATTCAAAACACTCTTTTTAAATGACCAGTTATGGATATGGGTAGATGGATTACAGAAGGGAAGACAAGAAATTTTGTAAAAGATTAGCTATAAAAAATAGTTCTTTTTCATATGCAGTTTTCTTAACTACATAAAGAGAGGAGAAAAGAAGGTCGAATGATCTACTGTGGTCACTCCATGACATGTAAAGGCTCAGCCAGAATTAGGACTGAGATGTACTTAGAATTCATTATTTGCTTAGCTCATATGGATTCCGAGAACAGATTTATGCGGTTTTAAACACCAACTAGAGCTGAGTTCATGCCACATGGCAACTGCAAACAAACCCTTCCTGTTTTGGTGTTCGCTTTTCTCACTAGATGTATAGGACGAGTTGACTGCTTAATGTAGGAAACTCACTTATTGAGCAAAGCTGCATTTAAATTTTCTTTCTATTTATTTATTTAAGTTACCTGACTCTATAAGATGGCTCTTAGGACCCTCAACACAATAACTGCATATTATAACCAAATGGCCCTGCTTACCAACATCATCTCTTTGTAAAGTTATAATATACTTTAATTTTCCGAAAAAAGATGTCACCAAAGCACTAAACCACATATGCAAAAGGTGTGTAAGTGATATTAACTCCAAAAGTCTTATAATACCTACCTTTCTGACAGATGTGTTTTACTGATGATGGGGGGATATCTGCATTCTGATGAAAATCTTCTTCTATTTCAATCCTTTTCTCAGCTTCATTGGAGCTGGATTTGGCTAACTGAGGTAGTTGATGTGCTCCAGGATCTCTCCTTAAGCTATCATCAGTTGACTGTTTACAGCAAAAGTTCTCTGGTCTTTCATTGATATTTGAATGTTCTGTGAAATTCTCTCTCATTTCTGTATATGGTGAAGAGGTAGATAATATGGCAGCCTGTGCTGAATCACTATGGCAATTGGATTCAACAAGGATATTCCCACCCATGTCTTGTATCTCAGAAAAGCTTTCAGATTCATTATTTATGTCATGGTCCTCAGGATCTAACAGGAAGGATGACAGCAAGGATTTTTTTTGTATACTACAGGGAAGTTTAGGCTCTTTTCTTACTGCAGAGCTGAAAGAATCAGGCACCAATTTAGTGTCACCTTGGATGAGTCTTCGTTCTAGTTCTCCAGTTATCACAGTCATTACTGACCCTCTCCTTTTCTTTATTACCTCAGGCTCTGCAGGGATTAGGTGAACATTTTGCTGTAAAGGTGAAAGTTGTTTTGGAGTGCTTTCTATAGATGCATAATTAGTACTTTCCTTGTCATTAATAAGTTCACCTGAAGGGCTTTCAGGATGTGTAGGATTCTGTGATTCAACATGCTTTTCTGGATGGTCGTACTCTGGTGTCCTTTCACCTAAAGCACCTTTGGTAGACTCAGAGTCTTCCTCCCATATGGCTATGTTTCTCAGAGGCTCCTCATGCCCATTTTCTTTTTTGTCAGTAATAGTACCATTGGAATGAAGACTCTCCATTAATGTTTCTTCTGTTTCGTCACTTTGCCCCACATAGTCTGCATAGTCATTCAGTAAACAAGTGTCATCTAGATTTTCTTCAGGCTCAGATGGATAAATGGTAATATTATGATCGAATGACGTGAAAGCATACTCATATGAAGACTTAAGACCTCTCAAACTTCTCAGTGAGGAGGTCAAGTCAGAACACTTACAAAGTTCTGTATAGCTGGTATGAACATGTGAGTTCCTGTTATAGACATCTGCTTTGGTCTCCTTGGGCAATACTTTTAAGGATGGCAATGAATAAAAGCCAGAATCCCTTCTAGGGTGAACTGGTGATGGTACAACAATGGTAGTATCTGGGAAAGACTTTCTTCTTGCTGGTTTTTGCCCTGTTTCTCTGCATTTGTCACAGTTATTTCTTTCTTGACCTAATACATTGTTCTTACTGGTAAGCTCTTTCCCAGCATTTGGGTTATTCAGGGTATTACTAGCTACAAGACAATTTGTATTACTTATTTTTGAGAAAAATATTCTATCTTTTGAAAAATCTTCCTTTTCATTGGTGTGGTCTTCATCATCCTTTTTGCTATGGTTACAGAAATAATTTTCTTCCCCCCAAATTCCCAAGGCTGTAGACAGGCTGTCAGATTCCTTTCTGTCATTAACAGGGTACAAAGATACACCCTCTGCAATTGTATCCAAATTCATTTTGTCACAGTCAGCAAATTCTTCAGGTGGAGGAAGAAGTGTACATCCACCTGGGAATGTATAGTCTACTTTTTCATGAAAGCAAAAAGATGACTCAGAATCTGTATTGCAAGGTGCCCCTGTTACAGAACAACCTGTTTCGCTCCAATGTGTATCTTCATGTTCCCTGTTGCAGGTTTTGCTCTGTGCCTGTTCACCAGGTTTGATGTTAATCTTTAGATTTTTCTTTCTGCTGGTATATTCCACTTTAATTTCCTTTGCTTCGATGTTCATTTTCAGGGAGGCATTTTTGTTGATGGCAGTTTGAATTTTCTGTTTAGAGGATCCCTTATATTTCCCATTATGTTCTGCTGAATAGTCAGTTGAAAGACACTGGTATTTTGAACATTTTGAACACTGGTTTTTCTGGTATTGTCTTTCATGAAAACTTTTATTGTTCTTTGAACTTTTCCTTTTTCCAGCTACAACATTTGTTCCGGAATCAAACAGCAAAACGTTCTTAATTTCTACTTTCACATTAAAAGAACCGTATTTTACTTCTGCAGTAATTTTTCCAGTAGCCAAGCTAACGGACTCTGCAGAATCTGGCTTGCCCCACAGTGCAATTTTTCCTGTGGATGAGCCTTCTGATTCACCAAAAGTTACTGTAGCTAGGATTTCATCTTGCTGAGGAGATAACATCTGAGGAGGGAAGTTCTTTTCCTTCTTTCCATCTTTTTTGCTGTCTGACATGTTATCAAGGTCTCTGTCTTCAGATGCATCTAAGCTACTCTGATTCTTTTTTTCATGATTTTTTCCATCCTCTTCAGTACCCTTTACACCCACTGGCTCAGTGAAGTGAGCCAGAGCCTCATCTGCTTTATTTTCAAGGCTTCCTACATTTTGCTGGCATTTACAAATAGGTGACAATTGTTCATCTAATTTAAGGTAAAAAAAAAAGAAAACATCATTTTTCCCATGATTTGGTAAGCAGTATCACAAATGTACGATTATATTTGAATCACTTTTCACAGAAAATGCCTATACTATCTTTAAGGTGTAGTATATTTTCCAAAACATTATTTTTTTCATTTCAATAGTAACTTCTTTTGTCTTAATTATCTGATAAGTAATGTTAACTCACTCTGAATGGAGGACATTAATATATTAACACTTCTTTTTTCTCAGAAAATTTTACAGTTGTTAGGAGATAAGGTATTCTATTTGCTTATAGAAAGGTCTACCTTTTTTACTTCCATTACTCCTCTCAGTATTTACTCATTCCTGTGAACACACTAGGACAATCAATATCCCATTGCATGTTTGCAGTTTGGGGTAGATTACATGGAACTTGACTTCATAATCCTTTTACAGATGAGCAACAAAGGGATTAATGAATATTGTCGCAATCATACAGCAGATCAGTGGCACATTGCCAGGAGGTGTGTGCCACAGCTCCCTGTTTGAAGCAGAAGAAAATACTGTTTCCTGGCAGGAGCTGTACTAGGCAAGATTTCACAGCATTTGTACAATTACATGCTGCCCTGCTTGGGCTTTTTTTAGAATAGGTTATGTGCATTAGAGGCTAACAGTTTACAGTGACATCTACCTAAGTAGGATTAGGACAAGCTGTTAAACTTAGACAACATTGGGAAATTTACAGGAAGAATGCTGAAAATTTGAGGTAATTAACAGAACAACTATCCTCATCAAGACATTACCTGTACATACCCACACTTGAGTGTAAATATTTCCAATTTGACAAACAGCTTTGAGCACAAAGATGGATTTCTGTCTTGATGAGTAAATGGAGAATAACCACCTATGATTCTGACGGTTTTACTTCAAATTAAACATTTCTGTAAACTTACATTCTCTGGAATCAAAGCTCTTTCTGCCCTTGCAGCTTTTTCTTCTTTTTCTACTCATTTCTAAGAACTGAGGGCATCTGGATTCCACTCTTCTGTGTGGGAGGGAAAACATTGAATAATGAGAAAGTTTCTCTGGAATCCTTTTGCTCTCTAACTCTCTCAGGCTCTCTAACTTGGCTTTTCTCCTGTGTAAGAACTGGCTGATGATAATGAAAAATAAGAAAGTGCTAGAGCATGTACTAATGCATTTATTTTCTTCTCTTGGTTATTTGGGACCAAATTTTCAAAGGTCTCCAAATACTAGCCTAAAATCAAGGTCTGATGATCGCAGCTATGGGGCCTGAACCAATACTCTTTGAAGTCTGTGGGAGATTAGGGCAGTGGCTGACCTTTTCCAGCCTATGATTTTATCTGATTCTGATTTTTAGAGATTTTGTTTGAAGTATTAATTTTTAATTCAATCTTATTTATATACATAATGAAATACTTAATAATAATTGTTTTTTCTCTTGAGGAAAAATTCAGACCTAGTATAAGAGAATAAAAGGCCTTAGATAGGACTAAGTACATAACTGAGCTGCATACAGAGCAAACTGACCAATCTGCATCTTACAGTTTGGGTTGCCCCTTGCATTTGTTTGTGGGAAGAAGAAAATTGTCTTATACGATTTTTTCACCTCATAGGGGAACTTGTTAAATGTAAGATTAACTGTTAATGCTGGCTTAGTATTGAAGACTTACTCCACTCAAAATTAAATGGCACTGAAATACCTCTCATAATTAATTTTAAAATATTATTCTTTTCACAAAATCAAGAAAATAAAAATTAAAATGTTTATCTGTATTCCTCCACAGGCCTGTGGGTAATTTCACTGTCTGAATTTAACAGGCCTTAAGAAATATGTTATCAAAAAAGGCTCAGCCTAAGGAAAACATTAAAAATGCTACTATTTGTGTACTTTAATAATTTAAGACAAATGAATAATCCCTAAACCCTCAACTAGTAGCTGAGGTTTGCATCCATGTTTAGCTAGTCAGTCATTTTCTTGCAGCTGATCACTGAAGTAAGACCTTAAATTTATATTGAACTGAGAAGAATAGCGAAAATCCAGAAGTCATCAATCATTCCTGTCGTGCAATGGGGCTGAATGCTGACTGAATGCATGGTAGTGACAGAAGAGGTATATATACCATGCAACAGGGTTACTATGTAGAGGCTATTTAACCGATTAGAATTGGTAGCATTTTCTGGGATTGACATTTGCTTGGAAAATAGACCAAAAATTACGGGTTTTTTTTTTTTTTTTTTTTTTTTTACAGTATTGAAATATAATGAAAATAGTCAACTTTCCAAAATAAGTCAATGTGTTAGGATTTGCTTCTGTTATTTAATCCAAAGATTTTCTATTGTATTCTAAATGACCTTGGAATGGATAATTCACACTGTTTGAAATTAGAAGTATTTGAACTGCTAATACACCATTGGGATAGTCTTGAAAATCAGTAGAGTTATGTTGGGAAAAATCAACTGACTGCAAGTGTTATTAGTCATAATATCTTTAGACGATAGTTCATCAGTACCTCAAATAAGTCATTGTGGAAAAAGCATGAGTGAATTTTTCAGGCAGCAAACTTACCTGGTGTAAAGGGGATGTACAGATTTTGCTATAAAAATAAGGATTAGGATAAAGCTTTTTAAATCATTGTATTGACATTGTAAGACTCATGTTACATGTCACTGTATGCAGAGATATGTAGCTAGCCAAACAACTAGGAAGAAATTCTTCTTTCAAGACAGAGCCATTGACTTCTATTTCTGAAAACTTTTTAATTTTGTGCGAGGCTAAATGACTGAATATGCCAGTGCACTAACACATCCATTAGTTGGCTGCAAAAATGCATTAGATGATTATTTTTTGTTGTTCCCCAGGAATTCCACTTTCATGGACACTCTTCCCTGCCCTTTTGGAAGACACTCTAGAGAGACTGAGAAAGTTTTGTATTTATTTCACAGCAGACACTTTGAAATGTTTACATTGTCAATTTTCATGATGAAAACATACCCCTCTGTTTTTTCCAGGTGTCTTTAGTCAAAGCTGGACAGACAGCCAAACCTGCCAGCTGAACTCTGTTTTCAGTGCAAAGAATGATCTTAAAGCCAAATACAAGGCTTTAAAGGACACAGAGGCAAGAGCTGGGACTGATATTTATCTGTAGTTTTGGATATGAGACAGTGCCTATCAGTTTCAGATAAACATCAATATTCTTGTACAGTTACATATGCAAGTATGTTAAGAGCATAAAAATCATACTTAGAGGTGTCTTATGTAAGATCTGCAGATTGGTGCATATATTTATGACAATAGGAACAACAGACTAACAGAGCTCCATAATCTGATTGTGATCCTTGAGGCTTCAGTTATATTTCATTAAATCATAATCGAGAAAATATTTTTACTTCTAGGAATTCTCTCAATTCAATCTAAGGAAGATGCTACACACTCAGTTCCCCTTCCCCTTCTCCTTGCCCTTCCTCTTCCCCTTCTTGACCTTCATGGCTGTCTTTCCAAAATATTTTCCTTTGTTAAACTATTTTTTGTCCTTCCCCAGAAATTCCACTTTCATGTTTTTTTCCCTATCCTATGGTCAGTAATGAAATGGTTAATCTCAATATAGGAGATGTGATTACTAAGCTTCATTGCTAAAATGCTTTTAAAAAATATTTGCAGATCAAGAACAGCTGCCTGTTTTACTCTAGTCTCTCTTTACATTTGACAGTTAATTGTACAGCTGCATGCACTACAGATTACTCTTTAAAGAAAATCTGAACTTTACCGAATGCTTACAGGCCAGGAGTATATTTAGTATGTAAAGTGTTTAAGACCTTTTTTAGGGAAGAATAATAGGCATGACTGTAATCAGTTGGCAGTTGACTTGAATTCTGATGGCTTTGGTGATAAGGTTAGCATGGTTCATGATGGATAGAGAAGTAAAAAAAAGTGAAAAGAACATTGAACAATACCCAAAATAGGAAACATTGCAAGAAGGATGCTGAAATATTGAGACAGACAGTATTGTGGATCAATTCAAATGAAAAACATATTAATTTCAAATTCTCCTCATAGCTGTAGTGTATGTTTTTGCCAGGCGTTGTCATGGCAAAATATCATATGACTTTGCAGAATAAATTAGAGGTCTGGCATGGTCACTAGTTCTACTACTATTCAAATAACATTTAGTGGCATGGGAAAATCTGAAAGTGCTGAAGGCAGATAGTGTTGATTCTCTGCATGCTGGGATTGTGGGAAAAGATCTACTGCCTTCTGAAGGGTCAAAGTTGCTCATAGTGGTAGCATTACAGATTTTGCTATGTGGTCAAAGATGAGACGTAAGACCTAGGTGAACAGGATGATTAAGCTGTTTTGTTTTGGTTTGGTTTTTTTCAGTTATTTCTGCAATTGGTAGTAAGTAGGTCAAAACTATAATTTAGAATGACTGTTTGCACTGTTCATTTGTGATTAAGACTACTATCTCTCAGATGTTAATTTTCATATTTATATATTATTGATTTTAATCATACATGCAGTATGTTGAATTGTTGATATCTTAAAGTAATTTTCAACTAAACATTGGAAAGAACCTTTATGACGCAAATAGGTTTGTTGTCTCTACTACATTTCTGTATGTTAATTTATGCTTCCTCCTCTAATGTTTACCACATTAGAAGAAGCACCAGTTCTTTGCTTTTCAATCATCTTTTCTGTGCATGTTTTCCTTGCATTGTCTTTGTCTATTCTTGCTTTGCTGGTCCTACAGCTGAGATGTGCTAAAAGAATTAGGAATGTCATCATCTCCAATCCTAGTCACATGAGTAGACCCATTGACTTGAGTAAGGATTAGTTATATGCATCAGGACTGCAGGGTAAGATCCTGCATTAGGGACTATTCTGTTCACTGCTGGACACTAGATGAACACTAGTCCAATTAGCTTAGATGAGAATAGAGGCACTCAGCAGTTCACTGGGTGGAAGCCAACATCCAGTGACATAGTGTTCTATGCGACAGGTTACTCTCACTACAGACAGCAATGCTTGGGTTAGCTCAGAATAATAACTTCCTCATTTTGAGTGAAGATAAAGAGAATTGATAAATTCTCTTGATAAAGAGAATTGGGACATCTTTGTAAAAAAAGGCAAAAGTGGAAGGTACTTGATTAAGACATACTTGAATGAGGTATATAAGAGGTAAATCAATGATGAGCCCCTTTTGCCTGCTTTCTGTATGGAACTGCTAAGGCTTTCATACACAACTCATTCTAATGACATTGTCTCTTACTCTTAACAGAGCTTACCAAAAGAAACCTGCACAATAGTTGTACACTATAACAATTTTCTTTGAAAATGAGGTAGCCTTTTATTTGAGAATGTCTGTGACTGTAGAATATAAATTAGAATTAAGTGAGGAAAAATCTTTCATTTCTCATAGAATGCAATAAGGGCAAAACCCCTGTATCCTAGCTTCTACGATTTGATTTCCAGCATCTAAAATAGGGAAACTTAGATACTGTATTTTCTGACTATTGCAGTTTCTAGGGTCACTTTCTCCAGAAGATGCATAAATTAGGAGTAATTTGGGTTTCAAATGACAAAAAATGGGATGTTTAGTATTTCATAGGGTCTTTTTTAGTTTTAGCAGGTGTTTTGAGAAAATGTCTGTTTCTTCACTGAACTGGGAAAGCTCCAGTGTTAGAATGTCTCTCTCCTTACAGAGAAATAAGAAAGTACTTTACCAAAGGTGGTTTAGTATGCAGGATGATGAAATGGTAGGAAAGAAACCCTACTATCCACGCTTATTTAAGTGCTGCATACTGAGTTTGTAAGGTTCTCTACTCAACAATATGTGATATTTCTTTTGAGTAATAATCCTGTAATCTATTGTAGCATTCCTCACATTCTGTATCTGAAATATTAGTTGCAGAAAGACAATACAAATAACAAACTGAAGTTCATTCAGGTAGGCTTTCACTTCTACAGTTATACACCACTACACTTTAAGTCCCTATATGCTAAAATAAGATGACAGGTACAGTCTTAGGAACCAAAAATCCATCTCAGAAATCCCAATCATTTAGGAAAACATTCTTATTTACTCACAATCAAAAATCCATGTGAAAAATCCTTTCTATTTAGGAAACTATCATTATTTATTCAGAAAACTAAACACTGAACTATAATTGAAATTCTTTAAACTGTATCTATTCTGTAAAAAACCTGGAGAAATCCCATATTTTATAAAAGTTATGATGAGTTACAACAATTAGTATCTACAGAATACTACCTGATAACGTGTCATTTAAAAAAAACAGAAGAAAAAAAAAAGAAAAAAGAAGTTTATACTTACTGTTACTATAAGCCAACATTCATTTTCCTCAGATACTTGCTTGCTATTATGTACTCTCTGTGAACAGGTTGCTTTTCTAAGCTCATGATGGATGGGCTGGCTGTCTTGCTAAGGCTTAATAGGATAAGAAGTTCAATTTTTTTTTTTTCCTTTGGACTTAACTGCTTCTGTATTTTCAACCCCAGTCAGCAATGATATGCTGTATACACATATCCTTCCCATCACGGAAGCAATAAACGACTACTAGTTATTTAACTCTTAACAGCTACATCAGATAAGAAAAATAACAACTCAACTTACTGGGGCTTTGCAAAATATCAGCTTTGTCTGAAAAATCTTAATCAATCAGATTACCTAGTTGAAATTAAAGATAAGAGAGGGAGCAACGTTGTTCACAGTCTTGCTCCACTTCTTTTTCTATTTTTGTCTCCTAAGCTCAGAATCTGATTAGTATATTTAATTCCATGAAGCATCACGACTGGTCTACCTTTAATCAGCCTGTTGACATCCACCCCTTTTTCCTTCACATGTTGTAGAATTCGAGATAATCATTTACCAACTTGGCAACGTTCCTACACAAAACACAAAATATAATGTTCATGCTGTTGTATCAACACTGGAATGATTTTGTTTTCCACATGTTTACACATATCCAATATGAAAAATAAGATAAAAGAAGTATGCTTATTGGACCAATGCAAAGTTTGTAAAAATCTCATAATTGCTATTGTATTTACATGAGATGTCGTTACATCACATGAGCTTACAAGCATGGTTAGTAGTATCAATTTTGTTTTGTGTTTAAACAGATCTATTTTTTCCTACTTTATTAAATTACTATTTGTATTATTTGTAAATTATTATAATCTAAAAAAACAGATAAAATACAGAATATTTACAAATTCTGT
Source organism: Aviceda cuculoides (assembly GCA_035590195.1). NCBI lineage: Eukaryota > Metazoa > Chordata > Aves > Accipitriformes > Accipitridae > Aviceda > Aviceda cuculoides. Next base: position 26,190,208 of record JAVJGG010000074.1, on the reverse strand, counting down.
ACTGAATAGGAGTTAATTCTCGTAAGTGTACAGGTAAATTGGGAGAAAAGGTGTCTCCAGAATTTTCTGCCTTGTATACCTGCATCTAATGAGTACTCTTTTTGCTCTGGTAGCATTGTAGAAGCAAGGGAGAAGAGAGCGAGATCATTATTACACAGCATGAACAAAACCTCTTTATTTTTGTGGTTTAAGGAACACTACTTTCTTAATGTACTGCATTAACTTAGGGGCAAGAAACAGCCTGCTTGCAAAGCTGCAGTCTTTTGGATGAGGCAAACAACTCAAATCTTACGGAGGTGTTGCCCTGACCATATTCCAGTCAGAACCACTACATTCTGTTTAATCCTTGCTAAATTTAATTTGGCACTTTTCTACATTGCTATTCTTGCTAAATATCTACAGCATTTGCCTCTTCAATTAGATATTTCATACATAATTGCAAACAGTAACTATTCTTCAGAAAATTTCTATGCATAGGTATTTTTAAACTAAAACTCAATCCTGTGACCTACAAACAGGTCAAATTAAGCAATAAAAAGACGGAGGAAGTTTCACTTTAAAGAAGAGATTAAAACTATCAAATGAGTTTTCTTAAAAAGGGGTGTTTGTCATCGTCGCTGTGAATGGTTCTTCTGTTGGGGAGGGAAAAAAAAGAAAGCTTAAAAAAGATGGTTAGTTTAGCTTTTGAAAATGTATATATATAAAAAATTTTTGCAACACCAGAAGTTATTAGAACCAAAAGATCATTAAAACGTTACTCTTGAACTGACAGATAATTGAATAGTTTTCTTTTTCAAACTATCCTTTTTCTGCTTTTTTCATGCAGCAAAATTAAATCTTTCAAATTATTTATTAGCATTGTAATTGCAGATATATACTGTTTATACAGATTCTCAATTAAAAAAATTGCCTGATTCTTAATATCAGTATTGGTTATGGATACTTTGTTCTGAGTTTCACAGTTACAAACCCATCTCTACAGCAACTGACAATAATTTCCTACATGAAAAACTAATATTAGGAAGGGTCTTATACATGTATTTTTAGTTACCTCTATGTGATAAATCTTTACGCTACCTGTATTTGCTCTTTGCTTTATCCTCCCTCTTCCATCTGCTCCTCATTCCTTCCTTGTTCATCTTTCTTAATGTGTAATCATCATAGTAATAGTTAAAAATGCCTTCCATTGCTTAGCTTCCACCACTGTTTGCATACAGTCCAATGTTCTCCTTTACTTGTACGAACAACCTGCAACTAGGCTTTCTTCTGTCCCACAATTTTTTTGAAAGATTAATTCCATTGATAACATGCAGTCCTGCTGGTAGGTGTAGTCTATGACTGCTTTTCATACTTCACCTTCTCTGTAAAAGCAATTTTTAAGGGAAGCAGTGTAATGCTTCCTTCTCATTTCCATGTGAGAACAGATAACCTGATTTTCTACATTTGTAGGTATAGCTGAAACAAGGGAGAGAATGAAGCAATGTAATGATTTGAGAGCTGTTCAAAGTCTGTCAGAAATGCTTCTTGCTTTGAAGTTTGATATGCATTGCCTTAAAAAAAAAAAAGCTGCTGAGCATAGTATGACACTGGACGGAAAAAAAAGAACTATCATGCTTTCTAAAAGACTTTTACTGATTCCAGTTTGCAGAGAATTTTGAAACAAATCTGACACTATTCACAGATAAAAAAATACTCAAATTTCTCTGAATACACAAATCACCATATGATAATAAGTTAATATTTACGACTATCATTGTATTTCCTTTGGGTCATTTGCATTTCTTTTTACATCACTGAAATGACTGCATAATCACAGACTACTGAACCGTTACATAATAACATTAATAATAATATCAGTATACTTTTATAACTTTCCATATTAAAATAATATTAAGTTAACATTCTTTTCAATAACAATAAACCAAGGCACAAATCTTAACTGTAGCATTAAATATATGTATGTAAATATTTAATTCGTATATTGCTTTTCCAGTCTTACAGCTGGGGTTAATACATTTCTTTCAACTGTAAAATTCTTAACAGCAGTAACAATCTTAGTGTCTCCATTTCCATAAAAGAACTTTGTCCATATTTTGACACATTATGTCTTGTTTAATTAATCTACTTTTCTCCTCCATTACTCTACAGCTCCATTTTTAATTACCAGAGAATGAAATAACTCACTGCATAGGGTCAGTAAGTACATTATTATCTTATAAAAGTATCTAATATTTAGGCTTTGGGGATGCTTCTCCAATACCTTTTTCATAAACAGAGTATTGTGTTAAACCTTTAAATTCAGGGTGATGTACAGTTAGTTGGCTAAGTGCAGGCCAAATCAGACTGGAGGAGTAAATACTCTGCTTAGAGGGCTATTACTGTAAAAGATACAAAGTACTACATATTCACCATTTAAGTACGCTATTAGCTTAAAAATAACCACTGTTGGTAAGACTTTCAGCACTGAATCTTGATTTTTCTGCCAGGCAGAATTTAAAGAATGGAGTTAGGAAAAAATGAGAAAGAAACAATTAAGACAAAATAGGAGGATATAAATACAAAGTTCAAACAGCAAGCAAGGTCAGGCCTCTTTGTAATGCTGTGACTCCTTCCAGTGAGGGACACGAAAGACCAAATCAAACATTAACAGCATAACAGCAAAAAGCATAATATTTTGACTCTAAAATGAAAAAGCAGCCTGTGCAGAACAAGGTACCAATTTTACCTATTTGTTGCTTGCTTGGGATATTCACTGGATTGCTGTCCAGTTCTAACTCCAATCTGAAAAAACCTACAGAGGTTGGATAGTTTAGCTCAGGAATCAAAGGAAAGGCCTAAAAATTCATGTGGTTGGACATTTACTGGATAAACAATTCTTTCTAAAATATTCCTAATTTAACATTCACTAGAAGAAGTAATTTAACTTAAAGAAATCAAGTATTTGAATTAAAGATTAGCATTCATTCCGATCCAATGTTTTATCAACTGGTGCGCAATAGCTTGACTTGGTGGAACAAAAAAAGAACGCTGGTTTCCTTTAATGAGAACTTCCACAACCTGCAATACAGAGATATTTTTTTCTTTAGAAGCTAATATTATAAACTATATGGAATCTAACATTGTACTAATGCAGGAATTATCTTACTATGATGATCTATCAATCTACCATTACTATAGCTATTAAAGAGCCACTACCAGATTCTCCAAGACAGATGCAGAGAAAAACCACACAGGATTCTGTGTGAATTCTGACATTTTTTAGCTCAAATATGCCTCAAAGGAAACATTCTTTCTAATACAACTGTGGAGATTGACTGTTAATATAATATTTAAGGTTTTTGTGAAGCCTCTTTACAGTAAGGACCACCAGATGGTGCCCTACACTGTTCCATAAATTCTTGGTGGTGTTTTTTTGTTTTTTTTTTTCTTTTCCCCCCACATGTAGTGCAGAAGGAAATGTGTTTTGCTGGTTTTCTGAAGCAATTGCAAGCAACGTGGAAGCACACTTTTAGTTTAGTACATTTCTGAAGTACATTTATTTCCAACTATAGACCAACCTGCATGTGACTAACTGTATTAATTTAAAATGTTCTCAGGATTGTTGTGAATACACTGAGATTGTAGATGACTATCTTTGCCTTCAAGGTGACTTACAGAGTCAAAACATTTGCAACTGCTAGACAGAAATACAGTGTTATTAAAAGTTTAGCTCATGAATAGCATGTGGAAAAAACAGTGAAGACTACATTGTGTAAGCAATCTTTCCTTTTTCCACTCATGAACTTAAACCTCTCTTTCTGTAAAAGTCCTCTTTTCCTCTCTTTTATTTGACTATATTTTAAATACTCAGGAAAGCTAAGTGTAGAATTTCCTATTAATACACAGTAAACTGCATTCAATACCAGAGTATTAAAATAGTACTGCATGGAAAAAGATGTTCAAACCAATGAATTCCCAGAGTTTTCACCTAAACCTCCCCCCTCCCAGCAAATCTGATAGCATGCTTGTTTGGAGAAACTCATATGATGAATGCTATTAAGTACTACTTCTGCCAAAATGAAAAGCACAGCCTTGCTAAGGAAGTGGGCTAAAATAACTATAACTTGGATATCTCTCAAAAGGAAAAGATGAAGAGCTAACTGGCAAAAATGTCATAAAATAGGCTTGCAAGTGACTCAGAAATTTCTGACTATCTGCTTTTCTCTGGTTCTGTGTAATCTACAATTACAGTATAACGCAATTTTAGTATGATAAAATGGAGATTATACATGCTCATTCAACTTGCTGAAAAAAGTAAGTATCTATGTACGCCAGAACCGATACAGTCACAGACTAATCAATACAAGAAGAAAATTAAATTGAACTTTACCTGTTCTCTAGTGAACCAGCAGGCATCCTCTATTTCATTCTTATCAACTTTAATTTCTGTAGACACTGCAAAAGCTAAGCAGCCAATCATTAGGGAGGAGGGCATTGGCCATGGCTGACAAGAGACATACTGAACATGGCCAACTTTGACTCCAGCCTCCTCTTCTACTTCTCTTCGAACAGCATCTTCTATCGTTTCACCTAATAAAACAGGGCAAAGAACAAGCAGCTGATGTAAATACTCCAAGCAATGATTACATCCTGTAATCTTGAAACTGACTCAAAAGATTTGAAACTGCCTAAGACAATTATCTATAGAGATCTAGTTCACAGATCAGGGCACAGACCTTAAGCACCAGACGCACAAGTCTAATAAGGTAAAACTAGCCACCAAAGCGAAATGGAACTTTAAAAATAAAGTATGATAATTTCTCCATCATAATATTTATTTCCTCAACTGATTATTTATCATACATGCAAACTATTATTACCACAGGTAAAATGTAAAAAATTGTGTAGGAAATACATCGTTTCTTTAATTACTTTTGAAATGCTGATCTGTTCATTTATAAGTAGCACTGTGTTAATTTTTAGATTTCATTATGATTGTAACAGCATGTAATACAACTTGAAAATCAATATTTAAAATTACAATAGTAAGAAAATAGAGACTTAAAAAGATTTGCACACATTTCTGCATTGTATTATTCACTTTGCCTGACTCATTCTTTGTTGTCTTAACACATACAGACAATTCTCCAAACTTAAACTGCAATGGAAAGCTTTATTTCCGTATTCATAGAAAACTGCTAGATGTATATGTGGAGCATTGATGGTCACAGGCTTACATATACATACATGTACTGTGTTGTAACCACTGATTACATGTTCATTAAAGCAGACAGTCCATGCATCAGGGATAGAAGTTTTAGTTCAGCTATGTTCAGCTGATTAGAAGGTCATGGTGAGTTCAGCTACTCTTAAATTTCAATTTATATACTTGAATTCAGTATCAGAAAGTAATATGGCTAGCAGAAGAAAGAAAGGAGTGAAGAAATAAACATTTTGACTTTTTTCAAATGATACCTGAATATTCATGCTGTCACTGTATTTCACCTCCACACAGTTACTGAATATAGTTATACAATATAATTTCATGGGTGGTTAAGATGTATCCCAATATAAGAATGTTTTACAAATTGTTCTGCAGCTACTAATAATTATAAGTAATTCCAACTATTATTGCTGAACACAGCTAGCAAAATATCTCCACTTTTCCATTGTAATTATATAATTTCTGCTTATCTTCCACATAATCAATCAGGCCCTAAACATATAATCTTATACTTAACTTCATGTAAATTTTAAGTTATCCTTTAACTCTTATTTTTCCTATGCTAAAATCCCTTGCTAAGTATCACCAAAAAAAGGACCTTGTATTGACGTGCGGAAAACAGACTCCACAATCAGTAAGATTGTAAAGTAGGCATGTTCATTCAGTGCTGGGCAGCACGGAGGGTAGTCCCACCAAAGTCATGCACGCCTGACTTGGCAGTTCGCTTTAAATTTATACAGTCAAGTGTTACATATACATAGAGTTTCACAATACGCCTATAC
>JAVJGG010000074.1:26142313-26176038 GCA_035590195.1 Aviceda cuculoides | reverse complement strand
GCCTGTATCAGAAATAGTGTGGCCAGCAGGAGCAGGGAGGTGATTGTTCCCCTGTACTGGGCACTGGTGAGGCCGCAGCTCGAGCACTGTGCTCAGTTCTGGGACCCTCACTACAGGAAAGACGTTGAGGTGCTGGAGTGTTTCCAGAGAAGGGCAATGAAGCTGGTGGGGGGCCTGGAGCAAAAGTCTTATGATGAGAGGCTGAGGGAATGTTTTTTTTTTAGCCTGGAGAAAAGGAGGCTGAGGGGAGACATTATTGCTCTCTACAACTATCTGAAAGGAGGTTTTAGTGAGGTGGGTACTAGTCTCTTCTGTCAGGTGGCTAGAGATAGGACGAGAGGAAACAGCCTCAAGTTGTGGCATGGGAGGTTTAGGTTGGATATTAGGAAAAAATTCTTTACTGAGAGGGTTGTCAGGCATTGGAACAGGCCGCCCAGGGAAGTGGTGGAGTCACCATCCCTGGAGGTATTCAAAAAGCGTATAGACAAGGCACTTCAGGACATGGTTTAGTGGGCACGGTGGATGGTTGGACTCAATGATCTTGAAAGTCTTTTCCAACCTAAATGATTCTATGATTCTAAATGCCATTTATATTCCTATAGTGTCTTAACATTGCCAATGTCCTTGTTCTGTCAGCCCAGTCTACAGTTCTTGGTCTGTATAAGGGAAGTAATATACGTAAAGGGTTCTTTATAGTCAGCAAAGTGACTAGAAGAAAGAACTGCCATAAAGAGTAGGAACAAATCCTCAGTTTGATTCCTCAAATCTGCCCCAAAAGATTGTCAGTTGCTTTTTATCCCACAGTCCATCTTTTTTCATTTCAACAATATTAGTGATGAACTTTTTCCTGGAATTCAGCCTTCAAGACCAGGCAGTGGAAAAGGAAGATTTCCCGTCCAACTTGATATTCTGAGCAGCAGTATAAGCCAGCCATCAGAATAGCATGGCTAAGCTACTACCCCTGAAATTTAGTAGTAGCTTTAGGACCATATTACATATTTAAATAAATGTATATACATCAAGCATATAAATATATATATAAATAAAAAAAAAATAAAATCACACACAACCACACATATATAAAACTAAAGAATGTACATGCGCCAGCTTTGAATTTCAGAAATAAAATAATTCTTTAATTTGTCTGCATTTTTTTCTATAAGGAAATTTAGGATAGTTCTAAAGACAGTTGCAAAGGAAACACGTAATAGTCTCTGTTTCATTAGACAATGCCTCCCCCTCAGATTAAATTCTCAGCATTCTGTTGCTACTGTAAAGCTAAGGCCTACCTTAAGAAATAGTAAAATCCCACAACACATTTAGTAGGTCTACTTTATAAAGAATGGTAGAAATTTTATTCTGTTAAAACCTATTAGGAAACACATACAGGATCCCAAGCAAACACCTCCAAAGGAGACAGACAGTCTTGCTTCTTTATTGTGATTATTCTGGGTGCTTAAAAAAGCATGAGAAGATAATTATGTGTCTGCTGCCAACAGAAACTGTACCAATGAGTGGTGTTTAAAATAGTTAAAAAAATCAATGTTGATTATATGTCTTTCTTACAGACTAGGTGAAATTATCTGTACAAAATCGGTGTTTTAAAACTGTTGAGCAGGAAACGAAATTAACATCAATAGCAGGTGGCAGTGCTAGAAAGATCTGTGTTTCTGATGTGTGTAATCCGCCAGTGTTTGTATAGTGTCAGCTCTACAGCAAAAAGTAAGTTAAATGCCACAAAATCAGTAATGTCTTGTTTCAGGAGGTTTGTCCTGCTGAAAATGTGAAGTAGAAGGTTTTGTGAACTTATTTTCACAGGCACAATTGTATTTTGTTGTATAAGATAGCAAGCTTATTCTGTGCTTGCTTTTAGATGGAATTGTGAATGGTTGTATACAGTTTATAAGAGAATAAATAGAGAAAATGTGTGAAAGTAAAAGCTGGTAAAATAAATATGGTTATAAAATTTCAGACATGCCAACATCACAGTTCACGGTAATTCTGATGCTATTATTACAGATTTGTCATATCTTTGCTAACGCATTGCTCTCTCTTGAAGCTCATGAATCCATTGATGTTTTAAAAAGCATTTTAAAAAATATTACTAAAACAGTTTATCTTAAGGGCCGTATTTTGGCTTCCTCTCATATTGTTGTGCTAAATCACATTCATACATTTAATTACAGAACAAGTTGCTAAGCTTGTTTATTAATTTTTTACTTAATTGACCCTTGGTGCAATTTACAGCTATTTATGGCAGCTTTAACTTCTGCCAATGGTTAGCATCTCACAAGGAGCTGCACAGCTAAAGATGACATTTCTGAGGTTCAGAGTGCTTGTGTTTCTCCTGTGGGTTAGCCTAAAAATCATCCCAGCAGTAGAAAATGGCAGGATCCTAGCTGCAGAGAGCGCAAGACCAGTTAGAGCTCATAACTGTCCACAGGCACACTACTCAAACATTGTTCTGAGGTTTCTGTAGAGGCCTGCTCGATGTTGGTGAAGTGTTCCCGCTGTAATTCTTAAAAGAGAAAATTAGTGAAATTGGTAAAAAATTCAAAGGTAAAACAAACAGAGTTTAGAGTGTTTTGCTCAGAAGTTACAGGCCTTCTTATGGCAGGTGCAAAGTCACTGTAGATGAACTTTCCTGTGTGTAGTTTCACTGTAAGAAGTAAATTAGGTCCTGATTTTCTGGTCTGTCTAATCATATGACTTCCCAATATTGTCAACTGTATGGACCACTAAGTCTGCCTTGATTCCACCTATGCTAGTAAGAGGAAGAAAGTTGAAGAAACCCAGAGAAAAGATGTAATACAAAACCATTGTGTCTAAATTGCAGACTTTGAAGGTTTTCATAAGGTTGCAGCTGATCCTTAATATTCTGCTTTGAATTCAAATTTTCTTACAAGTTTTCAGTAGATGACAGATTAGTATGGTTAGCAATAAGAGTTCAAGGGGCTCCTAATGGTTGCATCATTTAGAGAAGAAAAAAAAAGAAGTCAAGTAAGTGTCTAACAGATGATCAGTTTTTCAGTAAAACTTACCCACTGAAATATAGGACTTTATCAACTCTGGCCTTAGTAATCTATATATTAAATTAAAGCACAACTCTTTTCAAATCAATATAATGAATTGATTTGTACACATTTCAAGCAGGGCTGCTTTCTTTGGATTTTTGGTATTGAATTTGCACTGCAGTTAGAGCATCTTTTTCTGTATAATTAAATCTGTATTTGTTGTCATCTTCACTGAGTTGAAACTGAGTTTAAAAGGCAGAAATGTAAGTTAAAGCAAAAATACACAAATGTATTACTTTTTAAAAGGGAGATTTTCTTGCATGAAATACAACAAGTGAGAAAGTATGCTGTGTTTTAATTTAAGCTATTTCATTTGTTTTAACTAAATTTCTGAAAAAAATTGATGTTCTATTTGAGGAACTTTAAAGTTTTCACAGAACTACTAAGTTGCTTTCAGTCAGCACCTCTTGGTTTTGACCCATTTCTTTAATGGTGTTTTTGACCAGGCAAAATGTGTACCTCTACTGCCTTCTACGTATTCCTGAGCTTTCAAAATATCTGTCTTGGTCTAGTTAATTGCAGCAGCAAAACCCAGCAAAACTGGCTGATTATGAGCATGGCTCCAGATAGATTGCTAGTACCTGAACTAGCTCATGTAGAGCTGGTAGTGTAACCTAATGATAGAGCATGTGTGGTAGTACTATGCTCTGCATATTGCAATATGTATTGAAATAGTGTTTGGGACGCAAAAAGTTTTGCGTATTAGTACCTATTTATGTCAAAGGAATCACAGCAACAAATAGTGTATACGAAACAGTGGAAAAGGTTAACGGTTAAGCATGCAGTTTTCTGTGAATGCAGACAAATCAGGGGAGATGTTATAAACATGAATAATTGTTCACCATTGCAAATTAGCAGCACGGTCTGAGAACCTCAGTCAATAGAGGGTGCTCATGAGGCTTGAAATAGTACAAACCGGTGTCTCAGTCCAATTTCTGAAGAGCTTAAAGCAAACAAAAATATCGTCCCAGATAAAAGGATTTCATGTGTAAACAAACCAGTTTTTGACATAGTGTGTGCTAGTTCAATTTTATAACAAAAAGCATGATTTGCAATACAGAAGCTAGAGAGTGTAGCGTATTTACCTGTTTTTGTGTATGTGTAATGTAGTGACAACAACACCACTTGTATGTGCACAATATAGAGGAACTGATGCTTTTCTCATCCTACGAAGCAAGCAAAATAGGCTGAAAGACAGAAAAGTAATGTGTGTGCGCTTTTATCTCTCTATATACACATATGTATGATACGCATTTGGTCTGGGTACATGTATTAGTTCTAAATTTGTCATCTGTAGTTTTAAAGTCACTATGTTAAACATGTGCAGAATCTTTATAGTACCTGATCTTGAGTGTGATTTACTCTTTCTTTGCAAAGACTGAATTATGGTTTGTTTTTGAAATCTCAGTTCAGATGGTTCATTTAATTGAAATCTGACACAAAACAGTACTTGCCAGGGAAAGCTTTTCATTCTCATTACTATTAAGAGCCATTTGCAAAAGATGGAGAGGAAAAGTGTCAGGATGAAAATAAGCTTATAGACCTTGTGAATATTTACATACCTTCCAGTTACGCTTAAAAAGCATTAAGAAATTTAAGTCAGGTATTTGTATTGATTACAAGAAGACTGTGGAAGAAGTTCCAGAGAAGGTGAGGTGTTTCATAAAAAAAAGAAAAAAAGACATAAGCAATAATTACTAAGGGTTATAAAAATGTTTATTTTACAGCAAAGAAGTCACTTCAAATAGTTGATAGACATTGGAACTAGAAAGCTAGATATGAAAGAATTTTGCCCATGAGCCTAAGAGCTTATATGCTAAATTTTCCTTATATGTACGAGTTTAGAAATGTTACACATAAGAGGGAAGAGATTGTAGCTTATTTTTAGGACCATAATATGTACAAGTGAAACTCATAATTTTCAGGTACATAAAGTCATTATGCTGTAATACTGAAACAGTAGCTTAAACAGTATTAATACATATGGTATTTGCTAAAATATTTTTCAACCATATGCCACAAAGCCAATTAATTCTATCCTTGTTACCAAAATCTTGCTTATTTTTGTTGAATACTATTCGGTGTAGCACGTCTGTTTAACAGTGACCTATCTGTAAATTAGTATGGACTTGCAGGGAAAAATGTTACTTATGGAAGCCTAGATCAGGCCCCTTTCTGTAAATTCTGTATAAATGTGTGAGTTGGTGTGCATTGCTTTTAATGGTAATCCATTTTATCTATTGTAAAGACAATGTTGTAATAAATTGTTGTGGAGACACAGATTTATTCAAAACAAATAAACAGAGTTTATTTTTGGAAACAGTTCAAATGCTGCATGCTGATGAATGAAATACATTTATGAAAACAATGCATGCAATTCATGGTACAGTTTGTCTGAAAAACTGGTAATAGCATAAAAAACCACCCTTGTTTTGTCAAAGACAGCAAATTATTTTTTCCCTGGGGAGGCGCCAAGTGTGCATGTATCTGTCAACTCATTTTGAGTACATAAATCTCTAAAACTAGGCTTTTATGTCCTGTTAGTATAAATTAACAGCAAAACACATGACTAGTTACAATCTTTAGTATAAGTTAATCAGATATAATCTTCTGTTTGTTTTGGTGTAGTGGTTTATAGAAATTACAAGAATTCTACCATCTCAGAGTGCATCTGTCTGACATAGGCACACTGCAGACCAGCTGCAAGCTTTTCTGTGTATATCCAATGCAGGCATCCCTTAATCCTCTCTAAGACATCTAGCATTCCCTTTGGCTTAGGGTAAGGATGTATTTGCTCTGAATACCTCCATCTAACTGGGAGCAGTAATCTGAATTGTTCTTTCATTCTTTCTATCATCTCATCCAGAATCTTGAATTTGCTTGTAACTACTTTTTAAGGTATACTCATGGGTTTTTTGCTTTGTATGGTTAGCATGAGTTTTTGCCTGGTATGTTTAGATTCTGTTTTGCTTCTTTTCTGTAACTTTTGGACTTTGTGGTTATCATTACTTTGTGTTACATCAGAAAATCCAGGAAAAATCATATTTGATATTGTGCAAATTACTTTAAAATTGTGCTAAGCTAAGGGGTATTGCAGTATGTCCACAGCAGATGGACTGGGCTTTGAGATTTCAAGTGCCTAAGAGAGCCATTTTTTGATTATGGGTAAGTAAGTGTCATGTTAATGTAGAGATGGCATGAGTGACCTTGATTGCAACAGAATTCTCATGAAACCACATACTCCCTTCCACGATAATAGCATTGTGACAATCTACTTAAGGTGTTAATACCTTAATTAAAAATTCATATAAATATGTTCAGCTGTTGTGTGGCAAGAAGTACAAGAGAGGTGAAATACCTGAAAATAGGTAAAAATACATTTAATAAAAGGTCTTTCTCGCATTGACAGTAAAGCCAAGAAAGGGTTTGAATACTTAAACATATGGGGTTTTGCCACTAGAGGGTACACAATGCACAGGAATAGCAAAAAAAGGAACAAAATCTTTTGCTACTGCACGCTCCGCAAGAGACCAGAAAAACATGTCTGAGGAACCTTGTATGTTTAACATTTCAAGGAGGATTCAAAGGTTCCCAGAGCATTTCTCTGAGTGTCTGAGTCTGCAGCTGACTGTAATCAAGGTGGATTTAATGATAGCTTTCTTCACCCAAATCGTCTGAAAAACAAATTGTCACTGTTTATTCTTGCAAACCTAAAATATGCTTAATGTTCTTTAAGAGTACTGGAAGCAAAGAAGAATTTAATTTACTATGATAGTTTTAGGCATTATTCCCTAAAGTGCTCTGAACTTTGTAGGCACTTTGCATGACATATGACTAATGACTGAATGATTAGAGTTCACCAATAAAGCTTTGATAAGAATCTCACTTTTAATAGGTATTGGAGTGCAGGTGTTGCACACCTGCAGGCAGCATTTGGTAGAATGAAAAATGGAAGTGTAATAGCAGATGTTGCATAGTATTATGGACCATAAAATACTCTACCTTTTTAAAATTACTGAGTAATTTGAATTATTAAGTGTGGTTATTCTTATCTATGGGGTTCGATCCTTGTTTCTGCTTTGTGTCCAAGTACATGTTATGTGGTGTTGTCCTCTGAATAGTGTTGCTTTTCTGAATTTAGTTTCGGGTTCCAGAAACACACGAAATAAGAAATTAGGAGTGAAGTTGTCTAAAGTATTAACAGATTCTGGGGGGCTTTACACTTGTTGATGTGAGGCATTCTAGGCACCCTTTAATATTTAATTTTTTGTCTTTCAACTAATTAAAGGGTCTCTGGTGGAAGCAAGACATATACCCAGAAACAGTTGGAGGATATGTGAAATGTATGGCTACATGGAGTGCTCATTTTCATAAGGTATTCTTCAGAGGCGAATATCCTTGGTCTGGGGACATCAGCTGTAAAGGATCTCATATATCAGAACACTAGTATGAGGGCTGGTAGCAATAACCAGCCAGGGACTGAGGTAATCTGTGCATTCTCTTTTGCAACATTGTCAGGAAGGATAATTGTGAGGGACCTGTGGCCAGATAGGTTGAGCACACACAAGTTGTATTTGTATTTTCCCCTTTGCTGGCTCAGTGAAGAACAGGTCCCCTTTCTCCCTGTGTCTTGGCACCTTTGTTTTCCTGGAGTCAGCTATCAGGGCTGCCTTCTGGCAGTATCTTTTGTAAAAAGAAGGAAGTAAAATTAGAAAAAAAAAAAAAAAAAAAGGATTATCTGACTAAACTGTATTATATAGTTTGATTATTTTAGTGAAGGTAAAGGTTATTCCTTTCCCTGCCACTCCGTCCTCTGTGTAGATAAATTCCAGACCATCTGGTACTATTAATATTCCTACTGTTAATCTTCACAGAGATCTCTGAGAGGCAAAGATGAGTTAAGCAGCCATGGAATTGGTCCACATCCTTACCACTCTGCATAAAGTCTTGCCATACCTAACACATCTTTATGCAGTGTGTAAATTCTGAGCTAAAGCATCTGTTCCAGGGCTAAAAGAGCAATTCATTTCATAAAGGAGAGGTTCTGCAACCATTCTTTGGAGACTGCCAACTCCTATTAACCAGTGCCACAGGTAGTGAGTTTCTTGATATGGAATAGATCACTGAGCACACCACATTTGTTTCATATAAAACTTCAGGACATAATTGCTTATGGCTTTCATCACTCCTATCTTATGATGTATTTTAATTTGTCTTATGGAGTTGTTGAAAGGCTCTGTGTGCCCTTACCAATAATCTTGAATCATCCAGGCCGCTTGTTTTAGGTTGTTTGAAATACTTTGTAAGCAGCTGCAGGTACAAACTACAGTGCTGAAAGGAAAAAAAAAAAAATCAAACCAATAGTAAGTCCATTAAGGACTGTTAATGATATGCACCATTTTGTCATGAGAACAAAGGAAACGTTGGGAAGGAGTAGAGATAGGGAAGATGAAAGCTGGAGGCACATTTTCAGCATGTTAGAAAAATGATTGAAGAAGATTCAAGAAAACTCTTCACTACTATGCTTCTCTCCCTATTTTGAGGGTGGAGGGAAAAAATATTTCTTGGTTCTTTCCGAAAAGAGGCAGAGGTTGTCCTTTTGCAGATTTTCTATATTTGTCTTAATGTCAAGATTTGCATTAAAGTGTTTTAGGAGGCACAAAGTAGCATAAAACCAGAAAATAGATGCCCAAAATAATCATTTAGGAAAAAGGAGAGGGGGAAGCAAATGCAGTAATACCCTTTTCACCTATATACTTTTACTCTTTTTCTTTTCTTTTCTTTTTTCTTTTCTTTCCTTCTATCTTACTTCTGCTCACACCTGCTTCACACTGTTTGTCTTTTGCTTAGTTCTGCCGTGGTGATGATTCATGATCACCCTGTACACTGTTTTTGAGGATCTTAGTAAGTGGCTCACACACTGGCAGCGCTTTAGAAAACTGGCCCAGGAGCTGAGTCAGACCTGTGAACTAGAGAGGTCATTCTTCTCATCTTTGTATTGTGTGGCTGTTTGAGCTGAAAGGGTACAGGGGAGAGTTCTTTCAGGGAATGAACTGCGCTGTGATTATGGAACTGATTAAGCTTTAGTAACCTCTAGACTATCTTTCTAAGGGGGCCGTGGTCTGGCATTCCTAAATAGTATGAGGTCTAAATGGCATACAAATCTCAAAATCTGAAAAGCCATAGTAACTACTATAGCTAAATTAAACATAGTAGGCCATAAAAATATTCTATGTGGTTTCTCCATATGCTTCCAAATCAGAAAGTCAAGAAAAGGAAGACTGAAGACAGGATGAAAGGAGGGGTCTGTGTGGCTTTGTAATGTTGTGTGGTCTGTCAACACCATTGAGAGGCTGTTTTATATTAGAGCAATTTGAAACACAGCATGAACAAAGGCATCATAAACTTTTTTCGGTGTGCTTTGCCTGTCAGAAAGCTGCTATGCCCTTCAGAAAGCATAGCACATAGTTTAGCACAAAGGATTCAGCTTATCCCAAATGAAAAAATTGTGCTTTTTTTTTTTTTTTTCTTTGTAAGAAAAGATTGGATGTTTCAGGAATTTCATGCCACATCTAGGCATGGAACAAAATTGAAGGTGGTTGTAAACTAGACCTGAAGCCTGCAGGACAGCCTATCATTTAAAATGGCTAGTGACTGCTTTCTGACTACAGTGGTGCTGCACACTGTCTGCAGGATCACTGAGAATCATAACCTGTGCTTCTAGATTTATAAGAAACCTCATATTTTTGATACACTGGGAATAGTTTTGCAGACAGTTCTTTCCCTAGAGCTTTAATTTTTTTTTTTTTTTTTTTTTTTTTTTAACAGAAACAGGATAGCTTGTCGATCAAATTTCTTGAGATATGTTGGGGTTTTTACCCCATGAAAATCAGAATGGTTCTAGAATGTCATCTGTTGCACTCCTGTGTTTTGTGTAGTTGATACTATAATTAGCTGTGCCAAATGTATGCTTAGTGAACCTGTTTTTTTGAAGTGCTTGCCAGAAGCATGTGACTTATCATCTTTTATGAACCTACAGATATTGCCATGCGCTAGCAATTTAAGCTAGCATTTGCAGGTTGGTGGTGTAACAGTTACATTACTAGTGCAATAATTGCACTAAGGGGTCCCAGAATGTAAAAGTAACAAACACTATGGCTAAGTCATTTTGCTAACACAAAAAAGATATCTGGCCAAACATGCATAGTCTATATTAATTACAAATTTTTACTTTTTTAAGTCTATGCCTTCTGTAGAGAACCACATGTGTTTCTTGACCCCTTCTAAATAAACGTATGTGTTCTCTAAAGTGATTTAACGTCTGACTTTGTAACATCCCAAACAATCTACAATTGGATAATAGAGACTGCTGAACATGTGGTACAAAAAGACCCCAAATATTCTACTGAGACCTTTCAGTCAGCTATTGCATTTCACATCAGAGGGTAAGGCATTTTGCTGGTGGCTGAAGTGATAATTATATAACCTTTGCCAAATTACGGGAATGTTGTTAGAATTAATTGGCTGTCAATTTCTAACTTTTTGAGATCCTTAGGTAAGATGATGTAGAAGTAAAATAATTACTTTGTGCTTGTAAGAAATTTTGGTCATAGTAAATGAATAAAAGATTATGGTGAATCATTATGTAGCAATTCCATAAAATCGTGATTAAGATAGAGGAATTAAAAATACTTTTCTTTAATATAATTAATAACTTAAGATTGTGATGAGTATCAAAATGGAGTATTGTAGGTCCTTGACACGTCAACAGAGTTTAAAAGTTTACATAGGAAAAAAAAGCATCCCTTTTTGCTGAACACCCGTTACCCATTTTATTTGAAAAACTAAATAGTACAAAATTTATTGAAACCGTATCATTCCTGTTATTGCTAATATTGTTTTTATTAAGAATGCATATGGTTAGAGCATCTAAACTGCGTTATAATTAATGAGGAGAGGCATATGAGTATTTTTGACTTGTACATCCCTTCACTAAACCTGCTTTTGCATTAAAATACCCATTGCAACCTTGTTACAGGACAATTTAATGTTATACTATTATAAATGAGTTAAATGAGTTCTGTATTAGAAATGGAACCTGGAATAGAGCCAATCTTTCCTCATGCCTACTTTATCATGCTTTTTGGAAGGAGCCTGCCTTTTTCAGGCATAGCATCTTCACAGCCTCACTGAAAATGTTAGTTACAGTCTTCTCTCTAGTATGAGATTGGAGTTAGACATATGAGAACAAGCTTTATTGTTCAGACTTGCCTTCAGAAAGGAAAGGTGTTTATAACCATTCATCTTTTCTCTTTCCAGAAGAAAACCTGTAAAGTTCCCATGCTGTGACTATGAGGCTCACTCTTTACACCTCACCTCCTAATTCCCTGACACAGAGATTGACTGTAACACATTCCCAGCACAGCTCTACAATGTGTATCTGGCTTTTGACTATTTTTGAAGAGAAAGGTGCCAGGTTATTGCACTACAGCCAGGCCTGTATCTCTTAAAGAGAAATCCAAGCTCAAAGAAGGTTGACTGAGGGTACATTTCCAAGACATCACCTGGCAGTATGGTTGCTGTCTATCAGCTGTCTCGTCTGAAGGCGTACCCACCACGTAACTGCACATATGTGCATACCTGCCCTGTGACTGTAGAATGCCACATGTCTTTCCTGCAGCTTTTTTAACTGGTCAAATGTTTGGATTCTTGTACATCAGTGTTCAGGTAAGTTGGAAAGCCTTGGCAAGCAGGAAGTAGAACAGAACTCAAAAAGAGAGTAAGTCAAACTGTCTCTTGAAAAAAGCTTTAAAACATACTCTGAGTTTTTTACTCTTTAGAACAAAAAGTGTGCTGGATTGTTGTCAGGCACAAATAGGTATAATGTGTGAGTACAAAGAGATACAAGCAAGTTTGTTGACTCATTGCAATAGTGAGACAAGTAATAATTTTTGTTAGATTGTAATGAAAATTAAACGTCTCCCCCTCCATTCCCCCCTGGCAAATTCATGGTCTGATTAGTCAAGAGAGATAAATAATTCTTTCACATTTGCGTTCCTTTTTACCTACCAATACGGATTTTTCCATTGCTTCATACCTATAAAGAAAGGAAACTTACTGATAATGAACTTGCCAAGCATCTTTAACCATGAAAAGAACATTTTAAAACCAGAAGGTAGAAGTGGGTTCTGCACATGGAACAATCTGAATTTCTGACCAGAATAACAGAATTGAGGCGGTCCAAACACACCTGGTTCCTTCTCAGTTCTGATGGCCTTGTGGGAGGCTTATGCTCTTTGATCCAGCTGTGAACAGAATAGGACATTTCTTTTCGACTTTAGGTTATCAGTTTTTTCTGTGCTCGGTTCTGGCTATAGAGGCCTTTTTCATATCCAGGAGAAGGAAGAGGTGTGTTTGCTTGTCTATGCACACTCATTCCATCTTGCAGGGTGGGTGATGTGGCAGCATCCCATGGGAGGAAAGGCAGGATTCAGAACATCTGTACAAGAATGTTTTTTATACATTCTAGAATGCTTTTGACCTGATACTGTATGTTTAATTAATTAACATACTGAGAATTTTATGCCTATAATCTTTTCTATACCTTTTCTGAAGAGGGTTATGGAAGAAAGACTAGGAAGTGAAAAGGAAATTAAGTGCCCCATACAGGCCCTTTCATAATCCCTACTTATGCTTTTTTATTATTTATTATTATATATCGGCCAAGTATTTAAACACATCTTCAGTCCAAGCTAATTTTAAAGTTGTTGGTACAAGGCTACCCCAAAGCCAGTAACCTCTGATTTATACTAAAGCCAGATTGTGACCGACAGTTTTAAATGCAGTCAAAGTCTTTGTAGTAGGAGAAACACCTGACTTCATGTTCTGCTTGAGAAGACTTGGTTGTGGCCTGAACTAAGATCAAGAAGAAACAACAAATACTGGAGAGGCTATTCATTCAGGCAATCCTATTTAATTTTTTTTTTTTTTGTCTTTTGTTATACTTGCAGATACCTTGCAAACATACCATCCTTTTTGCTTGGAGTCTTTAATCCATACTTCATTAAATCCCATCCACTTGTATTTGAATAGTCCTGGATGTTTCTTGCATTGATGTATGTCAGAGGAATGTAGGAAAGAAAAGAACTCTTTCAATTGGCAAGTACAGACCTCTGCTATCATGTCTGAGCTCATCATACAATCCTGTTCATCAGCTTATCAAACTGTATTTTGAAAATACGCTTGTTTATTCTCCTGCATCTATAGGACAACTGTTCTGGAATGCTGCTCCAAGTTTGACTCTTCTGAAGGTCACAGAGTATGAATTGGAAAATCTATACTTTTATCTGATGTGAAAGTATTACTACACATAAAATCACTCTTAGAATATACATGTTTCCACAGATACATAAGAATTGCTCAAGATTTTTTAAATTAATTTGGAAAATTTGTTGGTTTTCTGAACTTTTGAGATTCTATATCTAACAATTTTTTCTAACATGGAAGTAATAGTGGCTTTTTTTCCCCCCTGCTGACCTCCGATTGACTGAAACACCTTCCCTCATAGCAATTTAAAGCACTGCCAACAAAAGATGCTTTGCCATGTGTTGAATCTGTCAAGCTTTTAACTAGTTTCTCCTCAGGTGTCCATTGAAGATGAAGCAGGTTTTGAACAAATGTATCTTGGGGACTCTTTGTTAGCTAATTTTTCATCTGAGTTTCCAGCTGCACCAGCAACCTGAGTAGGGAAAAAAAGAAGGTGATTTTCAAGACAAATCCTGTCTGAAAAGAGTAAGCAATGCAGTGTTTGCTGTTTGTCTTTTCAGATAAATTACTTTAACCAGTTACCTTCATCTGTTTTTTTGTTCTCTCTCTGTTTGTTTCAGTCACTAGCAGTACAAAATTTGGCTGGAAAAACAGGCACAGATCTTTAAAGCACATTTTTCTAGTACTTCCTAGAAATTTATGCCAAGACTGCTATTTCTGCCATAGGGAATTTCTAATTTCGAAACAGTTTTGGGACAAAGGTCATTCATAGGGAGTTGGCAGTGTCTGAAAAACTTATAAGTAGTTATATTTCATTATGAGATAATAAAGCTAATAAAATAATCTGTGTTTCAGATGACTGTATGAGGAGATAAAATGAGTAAGGTCATATTCAGATTATTCCTGCTAATTCCTCCAGATGCTGTCCTTTCTCAGTATTATTAAATCAACATTTTCTTACACTGTCTGTTAGACTGGCTAAAGAATTCCTGCAAATCATCCACATAGGACTGAAGTCCAGGGAAGGCTTGACATGAGGAGTTGAAGTGACAGGTGTTAAAACATTTGCCATTCTGCTTGGCTGCAGGTGCTGCTTGCAGTATCTTATCTATGGCTTTTCTTACGTGGATACTGAGGCATGTGAGTTTTCTGGTTTACTGTGGAAGATGGAAGTCTTCAAACAGAGGTTTCTTGATTTGCCATTTGTTTTAAGGCAAGCATCTCTGAGTAGTGTAGTCAATTCATTCGGCTTTTTAGTTCTTTCATCTCAGAATTCTGAGATTTATGGTGCCTTTACCAATAGTGAAGGTATTTGTTGTGTTTTTTGTTGTTTGTTTGTTTGTTTTCTCTTTCATTTAAATGTTTGAATTGTTTTATGTAACAGGTTGGGCCTCATGAGCACTGAAGTAAGCTGTCAGATAGCTAGTAAACAGCAACACTACTGATCAATAAGCTAAGCTTTAGTATGCTCTTTTTTTGGTCTTTGTTTATTAAATTTAGATTCTTGTAGATTGGTTCCCATTGTTTCTTTAAATTCATGTGAATGTTAGCAATGTAGTATTCAGTAACCTTCCTGCATCTAAAACTCCTAATCACCTGTATTCTATGATGTTATTTAATATATTGTTTTCTTCATGTTGATACACTTTCATCAAAATCCTGACTCTGAAAATGAAATGATCTTGCTCTGTCTAGAACAGGATTTGGACACACAGGAAATTTTTCACTGCTGCTTCTCAAGCTCTACATAATCTATACAGTTTGTATGGATGATTCATCATCAGGGTTTCCTACAGCACATTTCACAAAGGCTGAAATTCAACCTTGAAAGCAAACACTTATTTACTTCTCAGACGTGCTAGTAGGTAATTTCTAATGTTTTGGCTTTAATAAACTGGGTGCTTCTTGTTCTCATGAGTTTTGCTTTCTTTTTCAGTCAAAATACAAGTGAGATTTCAGCATTCTGTATCAAGTGTTCTCTTGTACATTTGAAAATAAGTTACAAAAGGAGAACCAAACCAGTTTCAGGGATGCCATCTCACAAAGCTGTTAAGAAATCTTTTCTCAGCTGGAAACCTGTGATTGTGAACCAACAGTTTCTCTCTTTAAGGTTAGGTAATTCAAAAGCAGAGTTCACATGAACTTAGGTTTTCGTGAAGTGGGAGACAGTATCAGATTGAATTATCATGTACGCAGATAATGTAGCACACTTCATTCTAGATAAATAATGAAAATCAGTGGAAGTAAGTATAAATTTGAGAAGTAATTTAGAAATAACTTATATATTTAAAACTAAATATATGCATAAGTGCTTCTTCTAGACAGGTAAATATATTCTTTTGC
The DNA here is from genome assembly GCA_035590195.1 of Aviceda cuculoides. Taxonomy (NCBI): domain Eukaryota; kingdom Metazoa; phylum Chordata; class Aves; order Accipitriformes; family Accipitridae; genus Aviceda; species Aviceda cuculoides. The sequence goes on along the minus strand of JAVJGG010000074.1, from coordinate 26,160,355 downwards.
CAGCTGTCTAACCAATGATTTTCTAATTCTTCATAGCCTTCTGAATGACTCAGTTCAGAACATCCTAAATTAATTATAGTAGCAAAAGATATGTCTTACAGTACACTCATCTAAAAGTAATGATTGCAGTGTGCTATTTCTAACTTTAAAATGTTTATAATGGTAATCCCATGTAGAGATAATAAAGGTCCTGTACAATCTTGAAGAGTGATGTAAACTGCATAATCAATTCAGTAAGAAAATGTTTGTCATAAATTTATGTAACAAACTGAGCAAAAAATAGGATTAATTCACCTGTATGGTAGATTTGTACTTCAGTGTTTTCTTTGGATTAGTGGATGTCAGGAGTAAAATTCACTTATATGTAGGTGGCAAGTTTTGTATTTCTGTTATTGATTTCATATTTATATCATGCTTTATAGTTCCTAATTTTTACCTCTTTAATGGCTTTGATGGAAACAATGCTCTTTACTGCTCTTACTGTGCGTGACAGACCTCTAGACAAAGGATTGGGAGAAGCTGCTGGTTTTACAATTCCAACCCATTTTGCTATTCATAGAGAGTTCAAGTTCGAATTAATACACTTCTCAAGACTGTCACTTGGAGACTAGGTAAACTGCTACAATAAGTGTGGTTAGGTATTGTATGGGAAGTACCTGCCTTGTATGTAACCAGTGTTTCTTGAACTGTAGTAGTATTCATTTTTGCAGCTTAATGGGTAAGATACTTGGCTAATGGTAATTCTTTCTCTTCACAACTTTTAGCATCTGTGTTACCCATCCAGAGATGACTTGGTGCTCATGCTTTATGGATTGCAAAGATGAAGTGGAAGATATGAAAGGACTAAAGTTAAAATGGGCTAAATACCTGAAAACAAAGCAAGCTGGGAAAAATGCAAAAAACTTCCAAGACTAATCTAGGAGATAGTTGTGAAAGCTAAATAGGCTTAAAGTCTTTTTTTGTTTTGAATCCTTACTTCATGTAGAAGATCCATACAGGCAGGCTTTGGTTAAGTGTGCTTGTTGATGGAGCGGTTGTCAGAAGGAAGGTTGAATACTCTGTTGTTTCTTTTTCTTTTTTTTTCTTTTTTTTTTGTTTCTGTTATTTAGAATGAGATCAGAGGAAATGTTACCTTCTTAGCTTTTTCACTTCTGTATAGGGTGTGTGTGTAGGTTCGGTAGTGACAGCAGGGGGCTGCGGGGGGGGGGTGTCTCTGTGAGGAGAGGCCGGGTCTGCCCTGTACCAGACACACCAGTTCCAGCCAGCTCCAGTGGACCCACCACAGGGCATGGCTGAGCCCAGCAGCCAAGATGTGGCACCACCAATATGTGGAAACATATTTTAAGAAAGGGTAAAAAACACTGTGCAGCAGAGTCGGAGAGAGAGAAGTGAGAAAAAAATGGGAGATAAACAGCCCTACAGACACCAAAGTGAAAGAAGGAGGAGGGGGAGGAGGTGCTCTGGGAGCTGGAACAGGTATTTCCCTGCAGCCCATGGAGGACCATGCCACAACAGGTATCCATGCTGCTGCACTTGGAAGACCCCATGCTGGAGCAGGTGGAGATGCCCTGAAGGAAGCTGCAGCCCATGGAGAGCCCACAGTGGAGCAGGTTCTCCTGACAGGACCTGTGGCCTGTGGAGAGGACCCCATGCAGGAGCAGGTTTATCCTGAAGGACCCATGCTGGAGGAGGGGAGAAGTGTGAGAAGGAAGAAGCAGCAGAGAGGATCTGTTATGGGCTGACTGCAACGCCTGTTCCTAGAGGAGTTGGGAATGAAGGAGTGAAGGAGTTTTCATATTAGCATGTTATTGACAGGACACAGGTAGACTTTGAATAGTTTTGAAAACTGTTCATATTTGCCATTATTACTAGTGAAGTGTCACAGCCATAAGCCTGAGAAAAAGGGGGTTGGGGAGAAGATGTTTTAGCTTTCCCTTTTGGTTTCTCACAATCCAGCTCTATTTTAAGTAGCAATAAAATAATTTTCCCTAAGTTGAGTCTGTTTTGCCCATGATGGTAATTGGTAGAGTGATCTCCCTGTCCTTATCTTGACCCATGTGCTTTTCCATCTTATTTTCTCCCACTACCCTGTTGAGGAGGAGGACTGCAAGAGCAGTTGAGTGGGCACCTGTCATCCAGCCAAGGTCAGCCCACCATAACTTCCTTTTTATTAAGTATTTAAATATCGATATGCCTTTTATGACAAGAATTGTAATGAGAATGGAGTAAGAATGCTACCAGGCTGATTGAATTTGTCTAGGCCTCAGACTAGGGGAAATGAGATAATGTTCTAAGTGCAGAAACACATTTATTCTCTTCATTTAATGTTACCATGTCTTCTGTGAACATTGTTTTTCATAATTCAGAAGTGACTTACTCCAAGATATGTACTTTCCACGTAACTTCCTGAAATACTGGATTGTAGGTATACTGTCAAAAAAATAGACTAAATATTTTCATGTTAGTATGCGATTCGTAGGATGCAAATAGAGTTCAAATAGTTTTGAAAAGTTTTCATATTTGCCATTAATTCCACTGAAGTGTTACAGGTACAAAACTCTTACTTATACATTTCTTGCCATCTCAGTGAGAGTTTTGGATATTTAAAGATTACAAGATTAAGAAAAAAATTAAAAAATGTTTTGCCTATATTTGTTAGGAACTGTAATGCATTTAGCTGGATCTTGTCACAGAGGTAAAAGTATGTCTTCATTGTAAGGTTTCATTACAGTTGCTCTATTTGTATTGATTAAACAAGGACACTAGTTATTGATTGACTTTGATGTTGTACTTTAGAATAATTGATAACTGAGATTTAATATCTCCTCTATTGCCCATGGTGGCATCCACTATTTCATCATACAAGTATTGGCTATAAATACTTCTTTAATACTTTCTACTTTGTTTTGAAACAATTGTACTTAAAATCATAACTTGTGTTGTAGTTACACTGTTCACACAAATATAACTTTATTTTATTTTCCTGTCAAATACTATTTTCAAAAGTTTGTAAGTTAGTCATTAATGCAATAGCTAAAGAAATTTACTATTCATATCTTGAATGTGGTAATAGAATATTATTCCCAAGAAAAGGGCAAAGTGTTCATAAAGTATTTTGAAACCTGCTAAATTATTACTACAATTTTATATCTTAAGATGCAAATGTGTGTCATATTACAAATATAACAGAAAAAAAAGGTTAGATGTGTGCTTAACTTGCATTTCAAGAATTGATGTAAACATGCACTTACATAATAAGCATCTGAAGATCCATCTTTTTGCCCCTGACTTGCACTGCATTTTGCTTACTGCACTAGGCACAGATCCTCAGCAGGTGTAAACTGTCATAGCTCTGACATCAAGGGTCCTATGCCAGCTTATAGAAGTGAAGATACACTGTTGGTTTGCATCTAAATATTTTCTGTGCTGTCCCTGATGTATTCCATAGTCTCACAATGGACAGGATCTGCTGGGACATTCAGCTCACTTCAAACTAGCACTCCTGATAGTATTCTTTTTTAGTAATGCATTCTCATTAAACATCCTTGTCGTGGTTTAAGCCCAGCCGGCAATAAAGCACCACGAAGCCACTCGCTTACTCCTCCCCTACCATGGGATGATGATAAGAAAATGTAAAGAAAAGCTCGTGGGTTGAGACAAGGACAGGGAGGGATCACTCACCAATTGTGGTTACAGGAAAAAAACCAGACTCAACTTGGGGAAAAACCAAAATCAATTTGATTTACTACCAATCAAATAAAAAACAAGGATAATGAGAAATACAACTAAATCTTAAAACACCTTCCCGCCGCCTCTCCCTTCTTCCTGGGCTTAACTTTACTCCTGATTTCCTCTACCTCCTCCCCCACAGCAGTGCAGGGGGATGGGGAATGGGGGTTGCGGTCAGTTCATCACACATTTTCTCTGCTGCTCCTTCCTCTTCAGGGGCAGGACTCTTAACTTGTCCCTGCTCCATTGTGGGGACCCACCCATGGGAAACAGTCCTCCATGAACTTCTCCAATGTGAGTCCTTTCCATGGGCTGCAGTTCTTCATGAGCTGCTCCAGCATGGGTCCTTTCCATGGGCTGCAGTCCTTCAGTCACAGACTGCTCCAGCATGGGCTTTCCCATGGAGTCACGGCCATCTTTGGGGGCATCCCCCTGCTCCAGTGTGAGGTCCTCCACGGGCTGCAGGTGGGCATCTGCTCCCCCGCTCCTCTTCATGGGATGGGGGGGGACAGCCTGCCGTCTCACCATGGGCTGCAGGGGCATCCCCTCCTCTGGCGCACCTCCTCCCCTCCTTCTTCACTGACCTCGGTATCTGCACAGGGGTTTCTCTCACATTCCAATCCCCCTACTCACTGCAGGTTTCCCCTTCTTAAATCCGTTCTCCCAGAGGCACTACCACTGTCACTGATGGGCTTGGCCTTAGCCAGAGGTGGGTCCGACTTGGAGCCAGAGAAGCTTCTGGCAGCTTCCCACAGGAGCCACCCCTGCAGCCCCTCCACAGCTACCAAAACCCTGCCACACAAACCAAAACCAATCCTTTAGATATAACTTCTAGCACTTCAGACTTCTTTTATTGTCACTGGGAAATAATCTGAAACATTTTATTGACACATTGAGTAAACAGCGCTGCTACACCAGTGGCTCCCTGGAATGGGTCAGTTGTAAGCACAAGCTGAAACTCTCTGTGGGGATTTTGTATGCAGAATGTAAAGGTACCATATAGTTAGTTGTAGGAGAAAATACTGGTTTTGTATGCCTTAGTTCCAAATACCTTTCCTTTTGGAGGAAGGTATGGGTTTCTTTTTTTTCCTGTGTGTTTGTGAATAATCTTTAAAGTCAGTTGTTTTTAGCATTTAAACACTCTGTCCAGATGCTGAAAAATAATTTCATATTTACTGACTCATGACAATGCCTATTAACTTTTGCATAGTCTAGATCTGATCATAAAACTGGCTTAGCAAACAAGTGAAGAAGACTTTTGGGTTGTCTATTTAGTTCTTAGTGGCTATCTGTCCAAGTCACAGAGCCACAATACCAGATAAGTTCTGTCAGTCCCTGCACAGGAGAGGTCCAGATCAAGAATAGCAGGGGCCTTATAGATCAGGACTGGAATGCATTCACAGAGGTCTGCAGGAAAGCTTGTGTAGTATCTGCTAGTACTATGTCTGGCATTTTTAACCACTGCTATCAACTCCTTACTTGAACAATACCCTAGAAATTCACCCCAAACATCAGAAAACCCTCTCTATCAATCCATCAAAAAGAAGAGAAACTTAAATCGAGCAACAAAGTTAAAGACCTAGATTTCAGTTACAGAAGCAGAGATGCTTATGGAGAGGAGGAAAAAAAATAACCTATGGATTGAACACACTGTCTACAGCTGGTGCTGTTTCAGCTTTTCCTCACTGTAAAGGGTGGGGTTTAACTTAAAAAGTGAGATTAGGAGTGTAGATGCAAAAAAATGCAGATTAAATATGCATCTTCATTGGTGTTTACAGGAATAACACTTGCAAATGGATTTTTAGATATTTTGCCTAATATGTTTTGTGTATCTTGGGCTCTTTTTTTCAAATGTAGTCCTTATTTTAAAATTCATTGAAAGGTGAAATACCTGAAAGAATTACACAGTACTATATTCAGGAGTAAGAAGTTTAGAAAAGGGATTGTAGTTATAGATGAGGAAAACTACAGTACTGTTACAGCGTAATATGCATCTTAGTTGCTAAAAACTATTTTGGAAACGAAAGAGATGAAGATACAAGTGTCCCAATCTTTCTTCCACCTCTCCTTGTAAACTGCACCAGGAGCATTATGAGCTCTATTCTGTTTTTTGAACAGTGGCCAATATCTAGAATATGAAAGGAACATTGAAGATTGCAATAGTGTAATAAGATAACTCATTTTTACATGACTTATGGTTTTATGCAATATGCTTTTATATCTTCATGTCAGTCAGTCATTGAAAACTGAAGTTCACTTCAGCTATCTTCTTTATGGAAGGTTATGATTTCTCACATATGAATGGGGAAGCATATTTATCTTTCATCTTAGACAGTATTGCATCTTAGAAGATTTTTTTTCTTTTAGACAAAGTGTAGACAGAAGTAGCAGACACGCTAGCAAGTGCAGAACTGAGAACTAGAAGTAGAACTTGTCTAGACAGAATTATTCTGAGACAGTCACTGGTAATGTATATAACCTTCTGCATTCACACGTAAACTAGCACAATAACAAATTTTGAAATGCTATTACCACCTGATGCAAGAAAAGTACAGCTGACTCTGATCTCTTGTGAAATATTCCAGTCCTATGGAATTATAAAACCCAATGATTAAATAGAAGGGAATACAGTTCTTATTAAAAATATTGGATACATTTGTACTAGTGTTTGTGTTCCTTATTTATAGATATATAGCTTTGTTTTAATTAGAACGATCAGTTCTTTACTCTTGGCAGGGGTGAAGAGGCTTAATATTCATTCCAGACCTCTCAAGTCAGTAAGTTCCATTTTCAGGTGCATCATCGTAGTGATACTGTGGTAGCATGTATGAAAGGAACAGTTATAAATGTAGGCCCTGTGACAGGCTTGTATTTTTATGAAAACCGCTTATGATGGGCCTTGTTATCTTCTGAGTATAACAAACCTTTTGCTCAGAAAGCAGATGTTACAAATGACTGCAGCCCAGTTGAAATAAGGAGTGAAGTCTGAGGCTGTAGATGTATAAGCTATGGAAAGACTGGTGTGGAAAGGATGATTATTAAACAGGGGATTAAGAAAGCTGTCCAGGCAAACAGTAAGATATAGATGGTATGCTGATTAACATAGGATTTCTGTGTGGCAATATCTGTGGAGAGGGTAGGTCTGCTTCAGCATTCCTGTAAAGAAAATGGACTGGTGGCCCTGAAGAGAGTGGGCAAAAGTGGGAAAATATACAGAAGCACAAGATCAAGTGTGAAGTTGTTTGGATCTTGAGACTGGTTTGAACTGTTACCAGTAGTTCCTGAAATTTATGGACAGGGCCATGTTGTAGATCCTTGTATGTTTTTGCAACTCACTGTGTTTTTCATTACGTTATTGTGAATACTTCTGGGACATTTCAAGTTCGTTTCTGTTAAAAAAGAAAGACCAAATACTGTAGTGGAAGACTGCTGTTAATGAAAAAACATAAGTTACTAAAAGATTTTGCCGCATGGTTGCTATGTATGTTAAGAGAAGAATAATCAGTCTGGGTCTCAAACTTAACCTGAAACTGGAAGCTTTTTCTCTAGGAATGCTTCTCCACTGATCATAAAACATGTTTTGAAATTTTTGCATTTCTTCCTGTGTCATTTGTGTTTGCAAACAAATAGGAGCAAAGCGTGGTAGTAGGTAACAGAAGCTACTTGCAGTAACTCAGTATAGTCCAAGATGGCCCTATAGGTCCTTGTCTTTGTAAGTGTACATAAATGAAGTTTCTGCAGTTTAAAGGAAAGAATAGTTAGCTATAACTATGGATAAGGACAAGGAAAAAGAGAAAATATGTACTCTATGATTGTGGTGCAAAAGTTAAATGAGAGGAGGATCTGAGTGTGATAGTAGAATTTCATCAAATACCAGTAAAGAGCAAACAAAATTCTAGGCTGCTTAGATAGCTGTATAAAACATAGCATGGGAACATTACTCTCATGAAGCTGCATTAGGAGTTTGGTATGGTTTGGTATGTGCTTTAATAAAATGAAAGCATTATAGACATGGAAAAGTAACAAAGGGTAACCAAATTAATACAAGGACTTGAGGAACTCTGTGCATGTGTATAAGTATGTTCCAAAAGTAAACATGCAGTCGGCTGAGAGAAGATGATTACAAGGATATCTCAAGAAGGTGCAAGATACAAGTTCTGAAACTATAATAGGCTGTTTTTCCCCAGGCTTAGAACAAGGGCATGCAAGCTTAAATTAAGGACATCAGGCAACTAAAAGAGTGAATTCCTTTGTTTTGTCTTTGTGTAACACAGAATAAACTACCAAGAGCAATATTACAAACAGTTAGTACCAGGAAGCTACAGATATTGCATGGTGAGTTACTTAAGTAAAATAAACCAGCTTTCTTAACTTTGTGAGAAATTTGTAGTCCACTCTGATAATCTGCAGAATGATTAAATTTTTGGAAGCAGCTGATGCTGAAGACGAAGCTGAACTGTAACAAAATCAATAATATATATGAATTTTACCCTACAGTTGTTATCTTTACATATGTTGTACAATAAAAATATAAGCTCTGAATTTCACAGGTATTTTGTGTGTCACATGTCACAGAATTTTTCATCCTTGTGTGCTGTTCTAGAAAGACAGTTAAGAAAGATCAATTTATTTAATCTGATGAGTTTTCTGCAATATGTTTTTTAACAAAGTTTGTTATCGGAATTTTCAGGACACATTCAAATATCGAAAGTAACTACAGTAGATGTGAAAGATGGGACAGTCAATAGCTTTCAAAGAACATGTATATCTATTTTGTAGAGTTATACACTGTAGCCCTGATTTTCTGTTGTTGAAAGGAACATAGCCACCAGCAAGGGTAGCTTGCATCACAGGTGCCAATACTAGTCTTTAGGAGCTGATTCCAGGCATCTCTTTCCTTTTCCTTCCAGATGCTAGGGTAGGATATAGACAATGTAAGGCTTGAATTGAATAGATCATATCTCTTTGCATCTGTTTCCACATAAAGCAGATCAATCTTGCTTCCAAGTATGGGGCTTATCTGGTGTTTAGCACGATACTTCTGCCTTTCCCCGCTCCCTCTTAAAGTGATGAAGGTAATGTACAAGAACTTTTCTGCATGCTCTTTGCTGTTCCTCCCTTGCCCCTTTGTGAAATCTTTACTGGACAGAAAATGAGTAGAATAATTCCCACATGTAAGTCACAAGGTCATAGAATTTAGCAGCCTTACGTTATCTGCTGCTGAAAGCCTGGCTGCATACCTCTGCTGTCAACTTTGATCTGTCTGAGTAGAAGGAGAAAGCCTGTGCCTCCATCTCCATGCAGAAATCTCTGAAGTCTGGAGGGTTTGTTTCCTGAAGCCTACAGGCACCCCGGTGTATGTGTGAGAAGGCCTTTACCTTCCAGAGACTGTATAGAAATGAATGTTTTGCCTTGTCTTCTGCACTTTCAATTCCGTGGCCCACAATTCCCAGGTCCCAAGGTTACTTACTGGACAACAGTTTGTTACATTAATTCTGGTTTAGAATTTGGTATCTTTTCTGTGTATTACTTATGTGTAGACCTGGAAAAGCTAGCTGTTCCCTGCCTGTTTAGTTAGATAGTTAAGAAGTGCACAAAGAAGAAAAGTAGGGCTATTTTCTTACCTGAGAACAAACTACAATTTCTAAGTCAGGAGGCTTGTTGGACTATGGTTTCAATTTGTGCATTACCAGCCTTGAGTTCTCACTTAAAGTTCTTCTCTAGGAGCATGAGAATGACAGCACTGAGTATCTCTAAATGCCTAGAGGAGCTATTCCTCTCTAGTTTTTTACTGGATAACAATTCTGTGATTATTTTTGTCCCACATTTTGCATATTTCTGCTATTCTGAGTTGCAGAGATCTAAGCTGTGCCTTTCTGGTTGAAGGAAGACTTGTGTAACTGAATGTGCAGAAGTTCAAAAAAGTAAAGAGATGAAACACATGACACAGAAATGGCACTCTTACATTGCACTTCAGTCTAAGAACTGAAAAAAACAAAACAAACCCTATAAATAACAGGCTGTTTTTTTTCTGCACTGTATACTGTAGGCACGGCTTCTTATTTCTGAGTTTTTCTTCATTTGGAAAGCATTATATCAATGGTCAGCTTGAAAAAGCAGAGCAAAGCTTTTAGGGGACTAGGAACTGTTATAGCATTTGTAGAATTTGTGGTCAACTGGGTAATTAAGGATTTAGGTAATTTTTTTAAATACTCTGTAGACTATAATGCTTTGAGAAAAAAATCATTATGGTGTATCAGCTATATATGCGTTTTAGGCACTTTTAAAAGTGACTCAAATGGCTCTTTTAGAATAATAAAAAGGTCTCAAATCTAATGAGAGCATACAAAAGGAAAGATTGGAATGCATTCAGGTGGCAGTAAAACATTATTTTCTTCCACTTACAATAGACCTTTATTATTTTAATCTACCATTGATTTATTCACAGTCACTAATCTCAAAAGTCCAGCTGTTATTTACAGTTTTAGAGCTATGTCACTATTCACTTTGAACTTTTTGGTAATCTCTACGTTGCTCTATGAATCTGGAAAGCTAATTAACATAGAGAGACACTAAGATTTTCATTGTCTTCTGTTCAAGAATATCACTAAACCATGCTTTAATCAAATTAATTGTAGATACTAAACAGAATTGGTCTGGATTCAGGTACCATTCATGGGAATAGGGGTGAAATCCTTTCCTTAAAAAAACAGTTTTTGCAACTTTGTTGACGTGAGTGGTATATAAACCAGTGTGCAAGCATATTGTTCTGGTTCCTTTGGAGCTTTTTTTCAGGAGGAAAAAATCAGAATTTATTAAGAACTACTGACTTTTCATAATTTTAAACCTTGGAAATGCATCTCTAAGAATGCAAAATACAAACTGGCCATTAATTAACCTTAGACAACAGTTTCTAACCATTAGAGGTAGGATTAACAAGACTTCTGATTCTGAGAATATAGCAGAAGCAAGCCTTTAGTCAGCTTTCTGGTGAAACCTGACCAGGTTAGAGATTATATATTATGCAGTTGTTCGTAATTGCAAAGCACTGGTTTTTATGATGTAGGCTTTCTTCTACTTCTAAGCAAGTAAATTTGCATTACAGGGACAAATTGTAGGCCATTACTTTACTTTGCAAAGATAATCAATACCTAGTCCTACCATCTGCTTCTTTGACTTCTTCTATTTCCAAAAAATTAACAGAAAGATATATTTGCATCTTGAATTTTTAAAAATCCATTCCTACTTCGAGAGGAAAATATAAATGTTATCTTTTAAATCAGAATGCATCATTAGATTAGAATGAGACTTGCAAACTTAGAGTCTCTACCAACAGAAATCAATATTGTCCTCATTTTGGCTGGGATAGAGTTAATTTTCTTTCTACTAGCTGGTATAGTGTTGTGTTTTGGATTTAGTATGGGAACATTGTTAATAACACACTGATGTTTTAGTTGTTGCTGAGTAGCACTTACCCTAAGTTAAGGATTTTTCACTTTCCCACGCTCTGTAGTGAGCAGGTGCACAAGAAGCTGAGAGGGAGCATGGTCCAGGACAGCTGACCTGAACTAGCCAAAGGGACATTCCATACCACAGAACGTCATGCTCAGTATACAAACTGGGGGGAGTTGGCCAGGAGGGACGGATCACTGCTTGGGGACTGGCCGAGCATCAGTCAGCGGGTGATGAACAACTGCATTGTGCATCGCTTGTCTTTCTTGGATTATATGTCAGTCTCTTTTTGTTACCTTCCTTTTCATTATTATTATTATTATTATTATTATTATTATTATTAAATTTCAAAAATTAAACTGTTCTTATCTCAACACAGGAGTTTTACTTGTTTTCAATTCTCCTCCCCATCCCACCAGGGCAGGGCAGAGTAAGTGAGCAGCTGCGTGGTGCTAGTTGCTGTCTGGGGTTAAACCAGAACAAATATGCAAAAGCCATGAAAAAGAGGAGCACCAGATAAGTAGTGTAATTAGATAAATGTTAACTGTAAAACCTCTGGAATCTTTGTGTGAAATGAACCAAAGAAACATGAACCTGGAGAGGAAGTCTGGAACACGAGGAGTTTGAGATTGTATGAGGAAATGGAACAAGATGCATAGGTGTAGGCCTAAGTTATTTGTGTGTCATGGCTGTGTCTATGCAAGTGACTTTGAATGTGCCATTAATGTTTTCTGGCACTGGCACACATTTGTCTGTGCTAATAAACAATCAGAATGCTTCTTGGCATGAATCTGGCCTGTGCCAACCAAAGTCCTCCCCAGCACCCTCCCCGGGTATGATTTGGCAGTTAAAATGCTCTCAATTACTAGAATAGATAAGGCTGTGTCACTTTGGCATGTTCCTTCTGGCACAGCTCTTTAGCATCATCCCAGCAGGCTTTGTGCTATGCCCCAGGCCATGCCAGATGCACCTTTGGCATCATGCTATACAAATGCCATTCCTGCGAAGTGCTGTGAAGTAATGCTGATTCTTCACTGTTGGACAGCAAACAACAGAGTCTTGGTATTGATGAGACCAGGAGATGACCACCCTCTTTAGAGTCTGCAAGAAACTGAGTGAGAAATGGAGTTCATGTCACTCTTCTTCAGATCACTCTTCTTCATCCATCACTACCAATGCCATGATTGGCTTGCCCCCTCTGCCAAGACTGATGATGAGATACTTCCACATACTAAGCGGGGGCAGGCTACACAGCACTGACATATGATTAAAAAATAAAATTGTCTGACATGACTGTTATTTTTATGCAGATCAACACATGTGCCTGCACTATTCCAAGATGCTTAGGATCATCAGCTGGGAGACCTTCCCAGCCCCCACTATGGGGCATGATTTTAGGATGTTCCCTCCTCCATGCTGACCCTGGGTATAGGACCTGAGAGAGGGCCTGTCCTTCCTTCTGCTTTTGTCGCTAATGTCATGTACCCTAGTGGCACAATCTGGCCTGGAAACCTCACCTTGAGTGAAAATTAAGTTCTTCACGCATAGTGTAAGAAGCTGTAATTTGGGCTCTGACCACTGGAGACAAGATCTAAGGGTCTGGAATAGCCAGTGCTACAGATTGTGATGTATGAGAGAGAGAATCTGTTAATAGGTCCTCAAATAAGTCTCTCTTGTCCACTTTTGCATAGCTGACAGCATCAACCAGGGAGAATTTCTGCTAGAAATCATCCCCAACAGGGCCTCGTCCTGAGACTGGGTATGGAGGTTTTCTTCCTATTAAAGAGGGTAGCCCAGGAAGCTTGAGAAGACAAGGCATCTACCCAGACAACAAAATTGTGGGAGCAACAAGGCCTTGACAAAGTTAAATTTTTGATGCATAGCAGCAGCATTTGGTGCTGTGTACCCTACAGAGGTGACAAATCTTGATAAGGCTTGGCATGGGGCACATTATTAAATGCATGTGGGGTATACTGATGAATGGCTTTTATAAAAAATTGAGGGAGCTTGACACACACATGGTGCTGAAGAGGTGTGTGGCTGAGTACAAAGGCTGCGGTGTGTTTACGGTAGGTCCTTTTCCAACTAGGTTATTTGAGAGACTGAAATTTCAGTAGTGTAGATACAGTCCGTTCCACATTAGTTGGTCTTACTGACCAGAGACCATTCCTTGCTACCTTTAGTTTACAGGTGTAAAGCATGGCTCCTATATTCTTCTTGCAGCTTAGAAGACAGGCTCACTGCTGGGCTGTGTTGCGGTATACATGAAGCGTTGTAAAAGGTTCTGTGCTGCTGTATGTGTTTCTGGTAGAAGAGCTCACCCAAGGTCTCCGTGTGCTGTGCAGAATGCAGCAGACTGTGATGACCATTATGGCATTGGGATGCTGATGTCGAACCTGTCCCTTGGTATCGACCACTTGAAGCTCTTCTGGGAGTCTTTGTTGTTTAAATTGGCTGTACTTTGCCCTATCATGTGAGGGCTATAGATGGCAGGGAAGTAGGAATTGAGGCCCAAGTTTTCCCACTAATGCAACATGGATAAACATGCTGCTGGGAGTTCAGAGCAGAGACTAGGGACTTTATTTGACATAGTTTCTTTAAATAGTTTATTGGAAGGGGTTACAGTGGTGTGTTTGAGACAAGCAAATCAGAAGTGGATTGTATGCTGAAGGGTATGTGATGGTGAGATACACAGAATCATATCTGCCTGTTGTAATTCAGAAAAGTCCTGCTGAAATGAAGTATGGATGCAACCCAGAAGAGCTCTGAGGCATACCATTTCGGTGCTTCTACAAAGGAAAAGCAGGACTTCCATCTTGTGTACTTCTTTGTTGTCTTTAGAGTACACTTGAATCACGAGAGAATCAAACAGGCTGCAGCATTTTCTGATTCATAGTAAAATAGAAGAAATTGCCAAGGTGGTTTTTTTAAATTAGTTGTTGTTGTTGTTCGTGTGTTATTTTTTGTTTTTGTTTGTTTGTTAGTTAGTTTGTTGGGGTTTTTTTTTTTTGTTTGTTTTGTTTTTTAAAGAAGTGCACACTCTACCCCTTTAATTTCTTCAAATGAAAGAAAATGACTAAGGAAACTTTTTAGCAGATCAAGTCAATGCTGTTTCCTTTTTTCTTGCTTGCATTTCTAATTGTAATAAGGCCTGCATATAAAGAAATTAACAGTATTGGTGATCAGAGAATTTAAGGACTAGTTCTTTACAAAAATGACAGTGAATATCGTAAATAAATGAAATGCTAATACTAATGGCATGAAGTCTAAAGAAATGTTACAAGATATGTTTAAAGATTAAGAGATAACATATTTATCTTTTTCTCATGAGTTGAATACTTAAATGCTATGTAAAAACTTTAGTACTAAAATACAGCTGCATAATGCACATTTTTTCTGTAGTTTATTTTTCATGATGATAATACTTTTTTTTTAAATAAATATACAAGTTCAGTGCAATAAAACTTGTTTTTCTGTTTTCAGTGAAATATCTTTCTCTGACTTTGTATTTGGATGAAAAATAGAATATAAAGAACACTGCATAGACAGGTTGCTGGTTGGCTTTTAAATGGTAAAAAAAAAATAGAAGTAATGCAGGATTTAACATTTAAGAACACAAAACATTTATTAGCCAGTTTTGATGCTGGTTATCGCATAGATTTGGAATGTTACCACATATCCACAACTTGCAATGCAGCATTATGCTACAAACCCCTAGCTCAGCACCAAGTGGACAGCTCAGTCAAATACATGCTGATACACTAGTTTAGCCCTGTACAGCAATATTATGATACTAATTATTTCTACCCCTCAGCAGGTTAATTAGCTTGGGAATGGCACATTGCATATTCTTTTCATCTCTGAAATTACTTTGTTCTGAGTTGGTTTGGCTATTTCTGTGCATTACTTTCACTGTAATGCATGGTTGTATCCTTAACACTGTTGTTTCTCTGTTTTCCGATCCATAATTTGGGCTCAATTCCAATCACCTTATCAGGAAAACACTTAGGTCTAGAAATTTTTAAAGGATTCTACAGATTATATGTAGTCTGTCTCCATCCTTTGGGCATTTTTGAAAACATCAAATCTCAGTTGGACAATGTTTCTGCTGACCTGTGGCATTTCTTTAAAAGAATCTCATTAGATATATTTCTCTTCATAAAAACCTTTGAAAATTTAGTACCTGGAAGTTGTTAGGTTCCATTGACTTTGTCACATATCCTTATGAATGCATTTAATGACTTGTTTTAATTTTTCCTGAATTGGGACCCTAATTTCTAAGATATTTTATCATTAAATATGAAGTATAAAATCAATTATTAACATTTAAATTATATTCTAGCTAAGAGTAGGCAGGGCTATCACATTTCTCTGTGAACTTAATTTTTTTCTCAGTAGGTAATACTTCTTGAGCAACATTAGTGACTAGAGAAACTTCCCAGATGCATATTTGAAGTAACCTGTTTAAATTTTGATCCCCAGTGATTAAGAAAACAGTGAGCTTTCCCATCAACAACCAAAACTGTATAGATCTATAAATCTATGATTTTTAAACTTGTGACCATATTTAGACAAAACAATACACGAACTAAGGCAGGTGTATTACTAGACTTTAATGATAAAGACATTAGCTTCATAGGTTAATACAACTGTAAATAATGATCAGTGCTTAGACTAGCAAATAGATGAATAATTACTTTAAAGAATAGAGACATAATAATGTGTAACGTGGAATAGAAGTAATGAGGTTAAGCTGATTAAGTATTGGCACTTTCAAGATATTAAAAGTCAAGGAATGGGCATTAATATCCTGGACAGACTTCTTTAAATATTTCATAGATGGTATTATTAATTTGTATTTTTCCCAAGAAAATAATTCAGGGAGTTTTACATATGAATATGCATTTATAAACCTAGCAAATGAGTTTATGGTGGCATGTATTTATTGTTTAGCTAACATGTCTGCTCATTCCAAGAAAATTACAGTTTCTAGCAGGATAGTCATTGCTACTTAGCTGTTTCTAACAAAAAATTGTCCTTTTTTCATCTTTGTATCCCAAATTGTGTTCTCAAAGAACAGAGGTCTTATTTAACTCAGGATTTATACAAACTGAAATTAATTCCAACGCCAGGGGTAGGAGATAAATCCATGAACAGTTCTAAAAAAAAGTGAAATGAAAATGCACCTAATGAATTTGCTGATGTCACTAATTTAGGAGAGGCTACAAGCATACTGGCATGAGGGGTGGAATTCAAACCTGTTTTGATGAACCGGGGGAATGGCTCTTCCCTCAAGAGGTCTAGAAGCCTGACCTGTCAGGAGAGATTGAACAGCTTGATGGTGTTTAGCCAAGAGATAAGTAGACTGGGGGATATGTGATGTCAGTCTTCGAATACTGCAAAGGTTCCTGCCAAGGAGTAATACTGTGTTCTTCATTTCCATAGGAATGAACAGCAGGAATGAAGACGTTATTAGAAGAACTAAACAGGAGACTCCTTTTTTTCTAACAATAAAAGATCTTTAAGGACAGTTCAGAGAGAAAGATGTCATAATGATGAAGTTATAAGATATCCTGTATTGGAGCAGTCTTATTGTTGTGATTCTGTGTGGAGTGTTCCCTGATGCAAATGGAGATGATATATCTTCCTATATCATAACATGTGAAGAAGTGAACACTGAGCAGTGAAATCTTGTCCTACTTGCTTTCTCCATACCTCTTACGGCTTATCTGTCAGCTATATTGTTGGCTCACCTGGTATTCTTATGTGTACTGCAGGGAGAAGCTGTGCAGATGAAGCATATGGAAGCATTTCCTTTTAGCTGATATAATCCATTATAGATATATTATATATTTGAAAGTATGCTCAAAGATATAATGATGAACTAATGTTGTAGACTTAGAAAAAAATTCCTGTATCATCTTTAGAATTGTATTGTCACCTACAGGTACTTGGTTTTGGCAGTGAAAATTTTTCTCTTTCAAAAATTGTGAACCTTCAGAGCTATACTCCTGAAACAATTGTACAGATCTCAGTGAGCTTTAGGAATTATATTAGAACTTTCTTCTGTTACAGTAGTGTGGAAGATAATGGCAAGCTAATACAGTCTTTTAGATAGCTGTCTGGTTTGATTGTCTTGGAAATGTCTGGTGTGATGCACCTATGTATTTAGTTTTCTTGTTGTCTTATGTTTATTGAAAGTGTTGAGGGTGGGTTGCTCTAGGGTAAAACACCAGATGTGCTGAATTTCTGTTACCTGCAACTTGCCATCATGAAAATGGATATCCTTTTGTTCAGTGTGTGAATATTTTCACCTCAACTTGACATGTCAGCTTTTTTACTGCAGTCATTTTGTTACCTGTCACAAGTGAGATTTTTCCCATCTCTGGGCTCTTCAACATCCATATTTATATCACAGGGGGCTGGCGTTCTTTTTAATATTCACCAGAATGTCCATTCTGAACGTCTTGGACTTCACAGGGACATTCCAACCTCAGGGATGATCCTTGGGAACTAAACAAAAGAAGAAAGATATCTTCAGAACTTCAGTGAGCCATTAACATGTTTCATAAATTAATTTGCAATGCAAAAATTGTCATATCTTAGTGAATCCTAGCCATGTTAGTGTATCCTGCTCATGTTGCCTTTCTGGAACAACAAATTTTGAGTGTCGCGGTACTTGGAATCAGAAAGATGTAAATAATTTCTAACATGGTAAGATACTCTTCTAGCTGTGAAAGTACTTTGAAATGCATGTAAAAATTGCAGGCTACTGTTAGCAGAGTGTTATAAATTGAGACCACAACGGATCATAATCCAATTAAAATTTTATTAATTGTAGCAAGTAGAATATGAGCAAAG
>JAVJGG010000074.1:26121507-26142213 GCA_035590195.1 Aviceda cuculoides | reverse complement strand
ATCTTTTGTTGCCTAACCTTTACATTGAGCTTAACATAAATTTCAATAAACAATACCCTAGTCCATAGTTTCTCACACAGAGGGAAGCCATTACAGCAAGAAATTAATTCAAAGAATGTTTTCCTGGGCTTGTCAGAAGAAGCTTCTCTCTGGTACCTGCACTTTGCTCGCAGTACTTCTCCACCAGTGTTGGATTGGTTCCCTCACCTCTTAACATTGTCAACATGTTCTCATTATTATAACCTTGAATTTTAACAGTGTGCATAAGGTAAAATGCAAAAATGTGCCTGGCAGAAAAGTCTTTATAATGTGTGTCTAATAAAATGGGTCTACCCTAGTGCACTGCTAATGAATTTAGGGAAGAAAGACACATAAAGAAAAAAGCCAGTCATTATACAGACACATACTAGAACTGAGCAACAGGAGGCTAGGTGTTAGTGCTGTCATAATCAATAACAAAAGATGAACCTAGCAATTATCAGGATTACCAACAAAGAAGAAATCAGAGGCTTCTCTTTCAAGGTTAGCCTACAGCGCAAGTTGTAATGCATTAAGTCTTTCAGTCAAGCAGCAGCTTCTGCTAGGCCTTTGCTCAAACTTACTGTCCCAGACACACGACAAAAGCCCTGGCCTCAGCCTGTGTTCCAGCCTACTGATGTGTGGAGGGTTACCTTTGGCTAAGGGCTAAGCACCCACCCAGCTGCTTGCTCAATTCTCCTCTGTAAGATGGGAAGAGAAACTAGGATGAGAAAACTTATGGGTCGAGATGAAGACAGAGAGATCACTTAATTACTGGCACAGGCAAACCAGATGCCTTGGGGAAAATTATTTTAATTTACTAGCAATACGGTAGATTCAGGTAGTGGGAAGCAAGAAGACAAAAATTAAAGCAACACATTTTATTCCCCATTTCCCAGGCTAAACTCGACTCCTTCAGTCCCCACTCCCACAGGGGGGCACAGGGAGTGGCACAGGAGTGGTGGTGGGGAGTGGGGAAGTGGCTATATTCACTACTTGGCAGTTTCTCTCTCATGCTCCTCCTCACACCTTTCCTCTGCTCCAGGGGGGCTCCTTCAGGAAACAAATCTACCCCACCATGGTCTCCTCCATGAGCTGCAGGGGAATCTTCACTCCATGATGGAGCACGTCCTCCCCTTCTTTCTTCTCTGACCTTGGTGTTTCCTCTGCTGTTTCCTGCTCTTTCCCCCCACTTGTCCTCCTCTGCTTATCCATTATTTCTTCCCCTGTCTTAAATACACTTTCACAGAGGTGACACCATCTTGGCCCTGTGGTGGGTCCACTGGAGCCAGAAGGAATTGTCTGTGTCCAACACGGGGCAGCCCTGGCCTTTCCTCACACAGGCCACACCTGCAGCACCACCCCCTGCCACTACCAAACCTTCCGATTATGCCTAATACAGGATGTAACCGCTTTTCACCATTTACAGAGATCCAGAAACCAGCTCATGTTATTTATTTGGGCACTGTTATTTCTGGAAATGATGATCTCCCCAAGGGGTAAGGAGGTGGACCATTCAGGCAAACAAGAGGTATAAGTGTATTTATATACACTGGCACTAATGGACTGTTTTGTTTGTGTATATGGGTAGCTGTACACAGTAGTAGACTGTGTACTTCATTACAATGAAGTAACTTTCATTACAATGAAAATTACAATTACAACTTTCATTACAATGAAAACTAAACTTCTTGAACCTTGAAGGCTCACTTTAGATACTAATTTCAGCCTTTAGTATTGAATATAACTAAGGATTTTACAGTAACCAACCCATCACGCCAGAATGAATCTTCAGTTTCCTGTTCCACTTGTTCTTGTTTGCACAGCTGGCCAAGTGCAACCTTTTCTCCCAGGGAGTGCAAGTGTCCCGAGAGTTTTCTCACCTGCTTCTTAGAAAACCACTACAAAAACACCTGGTGATTTCTCAGGCAATACAGACAGCACATCTCTTGTGCTGGAAGAATCAAAGCTACTGATGGAAACAATGTATTGATTATCTAACCTCCCTCTGGCAATGCCTTTCTAATGCCTCTTCCAGTTTTTCAGCCCTCCCAAGAAAGAAAGCTTACATGTCTTTATGCATATAAAAACCCAAGAAGCATATTACATATTTTTGA
Organism: Aviceda cuculoides; assembly: GCA_035590195.1. NCBI lineage: Eukaryota > Metazoa > Chordata > Aves > Accipitriformes > Accipitridae > Aviceda > Aviceda cuculoides. The sequence continues at coordinate 26,140,078 of JAVJGG010000074.1, read as the reverse complement.
GCAGCATCTACTGGCATCTTAAATATTTTGTACTGCTCACATCTACTCAGATTACATGGACCTCCAAGTCAGCATGAAAAAAAGGAGGTATCTCTAAGTTAACTTCCCAGACTTCATTTTTATTTTGGTATGCTTAGTTAAGGACAAACAGGTGCAGTATCCAAATGTCCTCTGTGCTGTATCATCCTCTACTGTAAAAGAACATTTTTACAGAGAAGTTAATGACAGAGCTTCTGCTTTTGGCTTGTGTGTTAACCACCTCTGCAATGCTGAAGCTTGTTTGTAGACAGCTGTCCTTCTGTTGTCACTGTTAAAAAAAAAAAAAAAAAGAAAGTGTCTGCCCTGGTCTTAGAGCTGCATCATCAACTTTTTCAAGAGGTACCTGGGTGAGCAGCAGGATGCTTTTTTGCAGTGCTGAGAGGTACCGCTGCTGCATTATGTCCCAGATTGTCTCCATGATGGGAACCTTCCTCAGTGGCATACAGCTGCAGCAAATGTGCCAGTACTCCAGGTTAGTGGCGTACCACATGTCCATATGTCATCTGAATGTTGTTGCCCTTGTATGGCATAACACAATTGGACCTCAACATACTGTTAACATAGCACACTGCACCAATCTATGTCAGGTCATTCTCTGATCAGTTCAAATGAAAACTGTCAAAGCCTCTGACACTTGATTTTTTTTTTTTTGTGTGTGTGTGTGTATTCCATTCTTGCTGGAAAATGGTGCAATACAGAATCCAGGAGCCTTTTGAACTACTAAGCCTTATGCCATAGTTGTTTTTTTTTTGTCCTTGGAAAAGAAAAGAAAAATAAAGGAAAAGAAAAGGAAACAAAAGGCTTCTTTTCTAGTAGTAGGTTGCAGTAGTCCTGTAAGCTGTATTCCTATAATGATGTCCTGAAAATATACCTCCAAAGAACGAATATGAAGTATTTCTGTTACAGAAGAGCTTGTGCCTAGTATGCCCTGAGTGAAGAAAGCTGAGTAGTTTCTAACAGCTTACATCCTTTTAAAAATCTACCTCTTTTTTCTGGTTTTGTGGTTTTTATTTGTTTGGGTTTTTTTTTGTTTTGTTTTGGTTTTGTTTGTTTGTTTTGTTTTGTGGGTTTTTTTGTTTCTTTCTTTTTTTTTTTTCCTCCAGAGGGACTACAATAAAGCACTTATATATGAACTGTGTCAAAATAATTCAGATTTTGTCCTGAGGTGAATTGGTGTAGCTCTGTTGTCATACACGATGGAGGTATATTTTAATTGCAATTCTTTCAGGAATGACTACTTGGGAAGAAATGAAACTTAGCAGGATCTTGAAAAAGAATATATGATACGATAATCACCAATATAAACTTAGTTTCAAAGAGATGGAATAGTGTTGTAAGGTTGGACTGAGAAATCTGGATAATAATAATCAGATATATGGCTGATGCAGCTTCACTTTGTTACATAGGTGTGGTGGATGGGAATGTGTGAGAGAGAAATAGTGAGAACAAGACAGTAAACATTACTTCATTCTTAACCAAAGGACTTAGGCTGTTCCTGTCTTGCTATTACCTTGCTATTACCTGGATCATGTCTGGTTTTCTGTAAATATTAGCTGCTAGAGTCAGTTGTTAAACTCAGCAGTGGTAACTATGCCAAGTAGGGAGCTTAAACATCTTGGAATTTAATTTTGTCAGCTGAAGTGAGATGAAATTGTGTTGTGGAGAAGAGTGATCATTCATAATAATATGCTACATCACAAATACCCACATAATGGCTAATTTATTATGTACATAGCCCTCCGTAAACAATACTTACTTAATGGCACAAAATACTACAGTAGATATATTTTGCAACCACTTGCCTAACTGCTAGTAATTTGGTAATTAAAAATGTACTAATGTATACTGCCATGTTAATTGGGTGGTACTGGTAAGGCCAAGAAACTATCAATATGTCTTGAAGAGTGACTATAAGTAAACTAATAATGGTAACTGGATTTGTCACTTAGCAAGGAAAACAAATAAGTTCTTATGATTGATTTAAAGGTATGATCAACCTGTTGCTGAGTGTTTTTCTAATTGAGCTAATTAGCGCAAAATAGACCAATCACAAAAGCAGCAAACATGGGAATGATTAGTACACAAGTACAATGTGTAGCCTTTGAAAAATCTTATTTCCTAAAATGCTGGCTGAACTGTACAGTACTTACTGGCACATAAAGCATGAAAACAAGACTAATCCCTGTAAAGAAGAAAAGTAAGAAGTTTCTGAACATTTTCTATTTTTTTTCTTCCCTGACAAAATGCTATAAAAAACAACAGGAAGGGGCTAAAATGAGAAGTTATCTTGTAAAAAACTACTGTGTGGATAAATAATTGTATTAAGGTAAGTATAGGACATCAACCCCAGTATGTAGTCCTTCCCAGCTCAGTGTGATGTGTAGAAGCTCAACATTCTTGTCATTCTTCTGCTAATGAGGAGGTAGATTCATCCACCTTTTAGATAACCACTAACCCTACTCTAATCCCTGAATTAGGATAATGTTTTCATTAGTCATCACAGTATTTTTACAGAGCTACTAATACCATTGAATATATTCAGTGATTCAAGCAATAACATGAAGTTACTGTGCCACAGCACTGAAAGAAGGCAGTTATAGCTATTCTGTTTACTCCATTTTTTGAAAGTACTGTACCTAGGTTGCATGCCCGTTCAGGAAAAGTACCCAAAATGGTAAGATATGAAAATGGTAATGGGAAAAAGCAGAAATAAGGCTTATCCTCTCAGTCTCCAGTGTCCTCACCCTTTTGAGTCCTCATCAGCTTTCACTTTATCTCAACTGCTTAGCTTTAAAGCAGAAGCCTGATCATCAGAAGACATGACATGCTTTTTGTTGTGAAATACTATATGCAGTTTAGCTGGGCACAGTACATCCTCTGCCAGGAAAAGTGCTTAAAAAACAAAGAGGGTCTACCAATGCTTTAGCATGTTCTTGAATATAATGCGGGATCATATCATGTAGATGGATGAAATACAGGGCTATATGAGCCATTAAGGGAAATCATTTAGTAGATAACAAATTCATCTCTAGGTCCCGAGGAGATATACTTCTGTATTGCATGTTTACATATGCTCTCTTTAATTTTTTTGCAAACACACTTGAAAGTGAGCTTATTTGTGTAGAAGTCAGTAAGTGTTCTGCTCCCAATTTCAGAGGCAACCTTACCCTATACCACTATCTTGGAACATTAGACTGGGAACTTTGCATTCATCAAGCATTAGATTGTATCTATCATCTCAAAAGCAGTTGACTTGGTAGGAATAGATATTTTGTGTTTTCTGTGAATGTGTCTCTTATTTGGCTGTTGAAGCTCCAGAGAAACTGAACAGAATTGTTTTAGCTGAGAGAACCTCCTCTAGTTTTACAGGAAAATTTCTGTGTTAACAGACCTTTACGTCAAAATATTTTAAAGTATTATAAGACAGCAGTGGCCCTGCCTAAGAGATACTGGAAGTGTATTGTATTCAGAATTTCTGGGAATCTTCTTTCTTATTTCATGGTTATTTTGAGTAGCTCTCAACAGCCACTGTCAGTATCTGAAGGATTTGTGCAAGGACATTTAGAATGATTTGCAGTGTGGTCTATTGTGGAGCAGTAGCCATTTCTTTATTAATAGAAAGTTACAGAAAGTCTGTGATTTATATGTCATTAATTCCACTTATGCTGTTAAAGCAGAATTCCTCACACATTTGCACTTTCACTAGTTTCACTGGCAAGCAAATTGTGTTACGTAGCTTTTGGCTAGTGTGTAGCCATTCATCCCTGGACTAAGATAACACTAGGCTGAGATGGAACTGACATGAAAAAGAAATACCAGTCTTTTTCCCAGTAAGTTTAAATGTAAATATAAAGCATTTAAAAAAAAAAAAAAAAAAGTACAACTCCAGGTAGAGTGTGGAGATACACTGAGACAGAAGATGGTGATGAAACGATATGGGTCAGCCAGGGAAGCCATAATCATGATACATGCGCCCACATAAAACACAAGATTAGCCTTATGTGAGCATAGAACTTAATTCTAGTAATGAGGTAGTTTTGTTGATGGCATACAGAAAATGGTACCATAGTGAAAACCAGTAGTGGTTAAAGATGAAAGATTTTTATCTGAAAATACAGAAAGAGCTGTGCAAGTTGGCGTCATAGAGTAGTGTTTACATATTAAATTGTAAACAATGGGTGGGTTGTAATGGTCCTGTGAAGGTTTTGAATATTAGAAATTATGGAATTAACTTGGTACTTTTACTGCTATTCTGAGCTTTAATTCCCTTTATTTAAGAAAAACTGTATGGCAACATGAACTCTGGTAGGATTTTCAGTTCTTTATAACTTCATGAATGCCTTGCTTGTCTACAAATAGTATAACATACTGCATGATATCTTACTCTTGTCTTTTCATCCACAAAACTAAGCATATGAAAGTGACAAGTGATGTGTGACACCTGTACTGGATTAAAGAAAAACAATTTGCAATAAGTGTTGGAAGCATATTCCAATATTTATTTTGTCAGAGAAGGGCAGAGCTTTTTCTTAACTGTGGTTACTGTGATTTTTTTTTCCTTTTCCTATGCCATGAAAACCCTGATCTTGCTGAAGAACTTTGTTTCTCTGTTGCAAATCTCATCTCATATGGGAGCAGATGCATGCAGAAGCACTGCATATATGGCAATGTACATTGCATCAAAACTCTGAAAATAAGGGGTTTTTTTTAATACGAATTTGAGAAAGGGCATAAAAACTTCCTGACTGACAACATATGGACCTGCTTATTGGAATGCAGTAGTTCTACTGGTTTTTGACTGCCTCTAGCAACAGAGTTTTCTTTTGGAGTATTAGCTGCTTCTGTAATTGAGGTCTTTGCAAAACAATTCTAAGGAGTGACAGCTTATGGAAGGTATCTGTACTGCAAATGATGTAAAAAGAAATAAAGGCCATGTTTGTAGACGTGTTGAGAGATGGGAAGGAATAACATTCATGATTAGTATCCTGTTTCTGGCACCAGACCCTATAGAAATAGCCGAGCATATGCAACCTGAGAGTTTTTTTTAAACTGTAAGTGCAATGTTGACTATGTGTGACTTGTTTCAAGCTAAAAATATCAAGGATATTGTCAGGTATGATGCAACACTGAAATTTGACAACTAATAAATACCTTTGTTATTTTAATGTTTGACAGGAACAAAAGGAAAATGCTGCCAAAAGAGGAAACAAGTCCATTAAAGAATATTTCTGTATGTGGTGGTGAGAAAATGTTATCCATGTCATTAATGGAAAATATGGTTTTGATGAAAAAATACAGAGGAATGATAGCAAGACCTTTGCTCAGAACTCATTTGTAGCCCAAATACCTGCAACTTGATTTAAATTGGAATGAGGAATATCTGGAAATTGCTATATTACAAAGAACATCTAGTCTTAAAAAATGGTACAGAAGTCATTATGAAGTCACATAAAGGTCAAAAACTTCATGTGGACTGTGAGCATGTGTTGCTGAAGACTTTCGCCTGTGCTTATGTCAGTGCTGGGAGAGGGAGCTTGAACTACAGGCTCGATGAGAATTTACATTCTTCTGTAAAAAGCCAAATTCTACTTAAGTGAATTTCATTGAGACTGCTGTGAAAGATGCAATTTAAGGCTCAAGCTACTCCTTCCTGGGAATAATGGCTCTCATTCTATCAAGTAGGGACCAATAGTGCACTGACTAACCTATAACTGTGGTGTGCATGTGTGGTACTGCATCTGTGGTTTTTGTGTTAAATGCATTTGAAGGAGAATAAATTTTCAAGAATGATACATTTTTCTCTGCTCATACACTTTGGTGCTCTCAGAATGTTTTGTGTTGTGTAAAATCTGAACACACCTTAATGCACATTTAACATCACCTTACTGCAATGAAAACACAAGTTTTATTTTTGAGGCATATATTTTAAATGGCAACTTCTTCTAATTTGTCTCTTCCCTCCATCCGCTGGTTTTACAATAACCTTCAGTGTCTTCTTCTATAGTGGATTTCAAAGCTAGAAGTCGTGATTGAGAGTCAGTTCTTGCTGTGACATTTTTGTCCTTTCAATTTGTCACTCTTAACAAAAAACCCTTTTCCTGATATTACTTTCAAACACATAGACTGGCAAGCTTTGAGAAGAACTTATAGAGCTTATCATACCTTTAGGCTTTCAAGATTCTACTAGGAAATATTTTCTTGTAATCAAATGGTTCACATCTGATGCTTTCAGGTTATACCAGTTAGCTTATTTCCAAGTCTTTTGTGTTTGTTGAAATTTGCCACCTGCAGATGCATTGCAGACTGTTGTTTCATGTAAGCTTGATGCCAGACCTAATCCAGGCATCTGGACCTGATCTGGGAGGGATACTGGCAGAAATCTTGAACTGCAATCTGTATGGTGAATTTTACATACTCTGATACTTAAATTGAGTAAATGAGCCGGAAGAAGTGCCCTCCTTCCCACTGCTGTCATAATTTTTTACGAAAATGGTCTGAAATGCATCAGAGGTGGGCATCTAGACAAGTCAGCATAATGGGAAATACTCTTACGCCCTCAGGAGTTGCATAGATTTATAGTCTTTGGAAAGAAATGAAGCCAATTTGTATACATCAGTGTTTTTATTTGAAGTGTCTTTCAAAATAAAACTCATAAGAAGACAGCTCTAGACATCTCCTACATGTGCAGCAGTGGTGGCACAGCTAGTGTTTACTGTGATCTTCTATATGTTTACAGCTTTAAGCAAAACGACATATTGGCAATTTGGTTTTCTGCATAATAGGCGGACAATGCAAAACACAAAGCTGGAATTCTGTGTTGTGGCAGAAATGCTCAATGTCACCAGAGCTATTGACTTTTCCCACCTAGCTTGCAGGCATTTGGAGAGAAATAACATATGTGCCGTATTCTAAAATGTGGACTTAATGAACACACAGGCGTTGTGTTATACCAAATGTAACAATAGATGTGATGGCAAGCTACTTAAGAACATGTCACAATGGTTTTTTAGTAACTGATTGGCCTTTGACAATGTTATGAGGAAGAATGTAGACATTTAATTTCTAGTCCAAGAATAAATAGAAAATGTTCCTCATGTACACTTGTGTTTATTTTAAATAGCTATGTCGATATTTTTATTTAAAGAAAGTGGTGGCATTTTTAGGTTTTGATTTTTTTTCCCTATGGATTTCATTAAAGAATTCAGTAACTGTTCTTTATTTGACTTTGATTTAACTTTCTGTTACTTTCTGGACACTTCTATTGAAGCATTTCTTTCAGACTTCAAGTGCACAGTTGTTGCAGAAATGTTCTGCACAAAATAAGAAAAGAAAAAGAACAAAGAATAAAAAAAAATCCCTCATTAAAATGCAAATGAAATTAGTTAAGGACCTCATATAACCTTGAAATGCTGTGGAATTAAGCCCTAATCCCACAAAGTCTTAAGAACATGAGTAATATCACTGGTCATCCAAATTATTGCAGGTTTGATTGTTTATCATGGAATTTCCATGGAGAATAAAGCCAGTGTATTGTGCTTTTGCTGGTGAAACTCAAATGAAGAAAAATGGTGTTCAGGATAGGTCACTGGTCCAGTAGCTAGAAAATAATTTTCCCATCCTTTGATTTGGACTTGTTTTAGAATCTGGCAAATGCATGTTGCTTAAACAATAAAGTAAAAGAACACTTCAAGTAACCAATTTCTGCCCCCTACCCTCAGCAACAATTTTGTGTTGTCCTAAGCAAGCATATTAGTGGTGCCCCTTTCTCCAGAAATGTTTCAGGATGTTGTTATCATTCATCTGCTAGAATCCTCTTTTTGTAGATCCTGAGAGAAAGGTTGAATGCACCTTGTGTCAAGGGAATGTGTGTTCTGAAGCTTCTTGTTAGTGGTTGCTATGTGCAAGCTATAAAAAACCCTGAGAACTGGTATGTAGCAATTCACAACTTCTACCTCCACTTTGGTATGCTACATAAACTAGTTATGTAATGGCAAACTAATGCATGCCCAGTGAGGCACAGGTCACTCTTTGCTGATGAAGTGGAAATGATATAAAGCCATTTACAGTGGTGGTGGAACACTGCTAGTATCTTCCTGATCTGAAGGTGAAGACCTTACCACTACTGCAGCATTTGTGAAAATACAGTCACATGTCTTCCTCAAAGCCAGCCCTACTCTTTAGCCCCTGTGTGGCTGAGCCAAAGGTCTTCCTTACTGTACCTTCTTTGGAGTGTTATTTCTCTGCTGGAGAAGAGCAAGGATAAAAAACATTATGCAATTCTTGTTAAACTTTGTGTTAGCCATGTGAAATGCTTGTATTCTGTCTAAGGCCATTTAGGTCAGCAGGAACCTTTTTATAAGCAGCCACTGTCTTTCATGCATGCCTCTGCTACCTAAAAATGTAAGGTCCATGCAAAATCTGATTGAGGGAGGCTGGCATCAAAATTTGGGCAATTACAATATGCATAGCCCCAACAAAGTCTATAAGCCTATTTCCTGATCTGCTTAGACTGTCTATAAGCAGTCAAGCAGTTCTTCTCATGAATTACAGCAATTCTTAATTTCAAGCACATTTTTGGTACACAATTAAAACACACTTTTTATAACAGTAGTATAACACAATACATATCATCCATAGCAATAGAACTAAAAAAATCACCATGTTCATAAATTAGATTGACATTTTTAAAGGTTAACACAAGAGCTGCTTTGCTGTCTGTAATCAATAAAAAAAGGATTTCAAGTAATTAAAATCTCTGATGTGGACATTCCTTATTTGGTGCTGTCAGAAAGAAAAAAAAAAAAAGAGTAGACATAGACAGAAGATAAATATAGATAAAAAAAGCCTTACTCCTAAGAGTTCTTATCTACAACAGGAATTATTGGTGCACGAATCTTTCCTGCTTCAGATTGTAAATGAGTTAAGAAGATAGTAAGCATTGCTGTGAATTTGTAAGTTGGTAAAGGAAGAGAAAAACCAAGATACATGACAATGTTTTTCACATGAACAATATATGAGAAATATCTGTTAAGTAACAGTAGCTGTTGTATGTCTGATACATAGACATGTTTATTAGATTCAGTTGTTTTAAAAAAAGCTTTAAAATATGCATTGATTCCTATTATTGCTGCTATTAGAACTAGATTAAGTGTCTCTCTCTTCTTAAATCTCCTCATTGTAAAAGTGAAGAAAAAAAAGAGCATTTAAACATGGCCCTCAGTTCTTTTGTGGATTTGTTGTTAAGTTAGACTTTCTTGTCGGCACTGTGATTACTGATAAATTGTGATGAATGTTTTGCTATTAATAAACAAACTGTAATAGGACAATACCCTGGCTTCAGTTCTCCGTGTAAAAAAATGTTTTCTGTTATGAGTGGGAGAGAGGAGCCTTGTTAAGAAGCTTAAGGTTGAGCCATCGAAGTGGCTCTAGGACAGGGAGCAAGGAAGGTTATTGGCTCAAGAGTCTGTGACCCGTCATTTTTTTAATTTTTGCATGCTTTTGTTTCCTGATTAGATGCAAGCAATTGTTACAGAGAAGGAGACAGTAGGACACTTTTAAATTCTTCCAGAGAAATGAAAAGAGTAGTTCATGGAGTTAATTGCTGGGCTTGTAAGAATGGGAAAGATGGCAAGTTGTAAATCTTTATGCTTCCCAAGCTATTCGATTCAGGTTAGTCTTGCTTGAGACATCACTTTTAGAAAAATTAAGCTATTGAAGTATCCTAGACTGAGGGCAGATTTAAAATATTATCTAATTTATTCACAGTAAATATTGATACATGGTGTTTTCTTGCATAACTCCATCTGAAAAGAATATATCCAGATCCATGTCTAATTTAATTGCTTGTGTGTGTCAGACCCCTGGTTCCATGTTTGCTCAAATGGTACAGTTGTATAGCTTTGTCTTTGATGGTTAACAGTCTAGTTAACTGGGCAGGGAGAGCTTTAAACTAGAAACCACTGGGGACAGAGTGATTCCTCAAAAGTAACTAAGGAAGTTGTGGATGGAGTAGGCAAGCCAAGCGCCTGGAGTGGTGGGAGTAGAAGGGACAGAGTAATTAAGAAAACAGAGCTGAAGAACAACCTCTTTGAGCATGGGCATGTAAGCCTGTACTAGGGAATTAGCATGCTTGGGTGCCTCTCTGAAATGCCTCTACACTAATGCATGCTGCATGAGTTAGAAGTCTGTGTGCAGTCACAGGACTATGACTTCACTGGGATCAAGGAAGTGTGGTGAGACAGCTTGCAAAACCAGAGTGCTGTGATAGATGGATGCAGGCTCCTTAGGAAAGACAGAACAGGAAGGTGAGATGGAGGAGCTGCCCTTTGAGTTGCCCTTTATGTGAGAGAGCAGCTGGAGTCCATGGAGCATTGCCCAGGCTTGGGTAAGGAGCCAGCTGACAGCTTGTGGGTGAAGATTAGCAGGCAGACCAACATGGTTTCTGTTGCAGCAGCTATCCACTATAGACCTCCTGACCAGGAAGAAGTAGTAGCTGAGGCCTTCTTCAGATGACTGGAAGGAACATCACATTCCCAGGCCCTAGTCCTCATGGGGGACTTTAACCACCCAGATATCTGCTGGAGGGACAACACAGAAGGGTTCAAGCAATCTTGGAGATTTTCTGGAGTGCACTGATGACAATTTCCTGACATGGCTGATTGAGGAGCCAGGAGGGAAGGGTGCTCTGCTGGACATGTTACTTACAAGCAAGGAAGAACTGGTCATGGATGTTAAAGTCAGGGACAGCCTTGGCTGCAGTGACCATAAGATGGTGGGGTTCATGATCCTGTGAGGAGGGAGCAGGGCAAAAAGCAGAACCACAGGCTGGGTTTCAGGAGAGCAGACTCTGGCCTTTTCAGGTATCTGCTTGTCCAGTAACCTATTCTATGTTACTAGAGCATTTCAGGCTTTCTGGCATAGCCATGTAAATACTCGATTAAAAAAAAAAAAAGTATGTATCTATGGGTAGCTCACAATCCTATGATAGGAGAGTATTTTCCGGATTTTTGAAAGAGAGGAATACATATTTTTTAAGCAGTTTTGTCTTCATTTATAATTTAATGGCAGAGACTGCTGATATGAATAAATACCAGTATATTCAAATGAACAGAGCTGTAATTCTCCACCCCAACACTCCCCATCCAGGCAGGAGACCTTGAGTATTGATGTGCGGAAAACGGACTCCACAATCCGTGAGATTGTAAAGTAGGTATGTTTATTCAGTGCTGGGCAGCATGGGGGGTAGTCCCACCAAAGTTGCGCGCGCCCGTCGTGGCAACTTGCTTCAAATTTAAGCGATCAAGTGTTACACATACATAAGATTTCCTAATATGCCTATACGTATGCATGACCCATCCCCGCTTCATATTAAAATTAGTTCCAAGAAGTTATTTCCATAAATTCCTCCCAACTGCACTTGCGCAGTGCCTCCTTATGGTGGTCATCAGGGGGCCTTGGGAATGAAGGCAAATGGTCCCTCTTCATCACCGCTAGTAACCTTTTGTTCTTGCACAGGCTCAGCTGTTCTTTGGTTTTTATCCAAACTGCAAGGTCAGTTTTAGCTGGTTCTTAAGGCAAGTCCTTGACTCTTATCAATGACTGTCTTTTGTGAAGAACTGCAGGACTTCTTGCTTCGTTTGATTTACACAGTAGTCAGCAAAACATTAAGCAACATTTTATCTACTAAGACTCCCTGAACTCCTTCTCTCGGTATCTGTGTAATGGCTTTATTATTTGCTTTTAAACCCTTCCTTAAAAGGGATTTTTGGAGCAGTGCCTACAAAGACATGCCGTGGGTAAAGCACTCGCATGTGGTCTCTGCTGCCTATCACAATGATCCATTCAGGCTTATTGTTTCCTCAAATTCCTCTCTGCATCTGTGCTTATCTTCTACTTCTTCCTCATGCTTGCATTGTAGGCTCTTCCAAGCAGGACAACTGTTCATACTGGTCAGCTCTTTCATTTTGTATTTCTGCTCTGTGTTTGTATGGGAGATCCTTGTCTTTTGATAATCCAGTCTAAGATAATCTTGTCTAAATTCAGTGACAGTACAGTTACTGTTGCTAATGCTTTTGCTATTATTACTGGTTTTACCAGCTGAGGATCTGATCTGCTTGCATAAAGATAGCTCTATTATTTGGGCTGGAACTGTCTCTCCCTAAAAATAGATGATCTGTCAGGAATACAACTTTTAATACTTGGCATCCACACTCTCTGCTGTGCAGCAGAATTAAAAACCAAAGTACTGCTTCAGTGCTTCACTTTTCTCTCAAAGTTTTACGTCTGATGGGAAGAAAATCTTTAACTACTCAAACCTTTCTGCTTTTTTAATTAATTTAGTATTAACGTGACTGTTCAGGAAAAATAACTGCAATATGGTCCCACTAGAATTAAAATCTCTGGCACTAAGCTGGGTGTTTCACTGCCAGAGAATAACAATGGATTTATAGTTACAGAAGACATTACATCAACTTTCCATTGTTTATTTTTTGTTCTTTGCTTGATTCCTTTCCTCACAACAAATATCGTCTAGTCATAAAATCTAATATGCTCAGTAGTCTCTAATCAAGCAATAGAAAATACATTATCAGTCCCACTGTGGTTTTGCTGATCAGACATTGTCTTTCTACCATGCCGTGAAACTAGACTACAGTTCTTGAGCATCCCACAGGAACCCCATTTTGGCCTTTCTCCAGGTGAGAGAAAACAGCCGGCTACTGGACTGAGGAAATATAGTAAAAATAAAATAAACTTGGGGTTTAAATACTTATATGTACAATATATTAGAGAATTTTGATCTTTACTGAAAAAATTTAGAACAAACTTCATGTTCAGTTCCTATCCTATTTCCTCTACTTCATTTTTTATGGATCTTTTGAAATGATGGAATCCTAAATTTGGTTTCTGCAGTAACTTCCTATGATATAGGATACACTGTTGTCTCAGTAGTGACTTCAGACTGCTTTTGTACTTTCTAAAAGCATGCCAATGGAGGTGCACTTTAGCACCAGCAGGTTCTATTTATCGTAATCCAGGGACGTATTCTGATAACAGATACCTGACTAGCTAACCAGGCAGACTGTCTTTCCTTAGAGAAAATGCTCCAGTTTTCATAACAACATTAAAAATAAGGCAATTTTTCTGTTTTTCATTTTTGTAATTGGAAAGATTATGAATTTCATCAGAAATGAAAAAAAAGAACCGAACATATATTTAAAATACAAAAATTGTTTTAAAAATTAGTCCCCTCACTCAACAAATTCAGTGAGCTTGCATTCATTTAATGATTTGTATGTCCTACTCATTAAATGTAACAGAGTAACTGCCTGTTTTTACTTTGTTTCATGTCTTTTCTCATTATTATAATGGGTACCATTAAATATCCAATACTATCTTAAGCTAATTTGCATCAGGCTTAATGTGATTTGAAACCTTTAACGTTTATGGAGAACTAAGGTTTCTCCTTAGTTTCTGACAATCAAAACGTGCAAAAGAAAAGGATTGCTATTACTGTATCAGTATATTTAGTTGCTTTCTTTCTAACACCCTTTTTATCTTAAGGGGAGGAAGGGAAGCAGCAGAGCAGTTTATCAAATAAATTAAAACCTACTACATACTTAAATTTTCTAAGCAAATGTTATCAAGAAAAAGAGAGAAATATCCACTCTGGTCAATCTTTTAAGTCTTCTATTGCTCTGAGCATCCAATTTCTCTTATTTTTTTTTTTACCCAGTGCAACCATTGAGCTAGTCTGCTAGAGAACCTCTGCGAAGTGAAAACATCCTTTAAAGACTTTTTTTTGCTAGGTTTATTTTTTTGTTGCTTTTGTTTGTTTGTTTTTATTGTTTTTCTTCTCCAAATGCTTCTGTCGCACCTTCTCTGCCGCGACAATTTAGGGAAAATGGTGCATCACCAGGGACTCGCCCTGGGGAGAAACGGACCAACACAGATACTGTGGATCAAGCAATTTCTCTGTTTATTAACTGTGCAACACTCAGTTATATATTGCTTCTAAGTTCACGCGTAAGCCATTTGTTGATTGGTTGGCATGTGCTGTTCATGCACCTGAGCAATAGCCTAATTGGATAAAGTCTTCTGATCACGCGAATGGTTTCTTCTGCTTGTATTCTGTCTTAAATCATGCCTCCCGTCACGTACATCTGACCTTGCTCTACTTTCTTGTGCCTGCTTCAGCAAACTTGCAACAATCGTGCTTTATGCAGCCAACAAACTTATCTTTGTGCAGTTTCTTCCCTTTTTCTCCCACAGCTTCCTCTATACTTGTCACTCTTCCTCCAGACAATTAGTGAGCTCTGAAATGATCTTGCTCTCAGTTATGCCAGAACAGCATGCACTGGGATCCCTTCAACTAACTGAGAAGAAAGCCAGCCCTAAATGTCAAAATGGGTGATTTCTAAGGTGCTGTTTGTCCTCTGTGGAAATTATTTCACACCACACTTTCTCCTGGGTGAAAAAGATTAAGAGCGTTCCATATTTACATATCATGTCATTACACTAATGTGTACTGCACTGATTTAGCCCTATTCTACTTAACAAAGTGAGACCCTTTGAGGAGTTATTTCTATTAATGACACGCTTTGCATGATTCAAATAAAATGAGTGATTAAAATGTCTCCAGGAGGATCATAATTTTCTACAACAAAACTTACAGAGCAGAGGATGACAGAATTATCTTTCCTCTCCTGCATGTGAAGCAACTTGGATACCTTGAAGTATACTTAAACTTTAAAGCTTGATATTATGGAAGGTATTTTAATTTTGTAAAATTAATCAGTTCATGCAGAATACGTTCTTCAAAATGCTAGCAACTCTGATCATGGACTAAGTTGTTCTAATAAGGTAATTGTTAAAGTAATATCTCAGCTGTTTTCTTTAAATCAGTTTCATTACTCAGATCTATGATCTATGAAATCTGTATCAGCTAGTAAAGTACAACTCATCTTAAATTAAAATGATGCTTTTCTTTGACAAGACAATACAATGTTCTTTGTCATGCAATGAATTATATGGGTATACTTGTTGATATAAATTTTCTGGCATCAGTAATAAACTATTCTATCATTCATTTTATTGCTGGAGAAAGTAATCTTTTCTTATTTGTACTGACTTAGCATTTCCATTACTCCTTACGAAAGACTTGGCAATACTTCAAATTGAGTGTTATTAGAAAACATTCTGTTACTGCTCAGTAAATATATTACTTTCTTTTCCATTACACTTACCACTCTCCAAGGAAGGACTTGCTTTTATTACACTGGTCTCCTCTGGCACAGGAGCAGCCTACTTCAGAATCTGTCCATCTGTGGCTTTCCATGGAAGCACCTCTCACATGCACAATGACATTACAGTGGCACAGCTCACAATATTTCTCTTACCATCTAGTCCTAGCACTCCTAAACATGGTCAAAACAGCACAGATGTATAATTATATTTCTAATAAACAGGTATTAACCAACTTGCTGTAACTGTAAAACTCCCTTAATTTTTATTTATATAAATGAATACGACATGTGCTCTGACTGTAGTTTCATCTCAGTTTTCACTAGACAAGAAAGCCTCCAGAGTATTTATTCAGTGTTCAGTTTTCAAAGGTTTTGATTATAATTAGCAACATATTTAACATTTTGAATTGTGAATATTCTGTGCTGTGTACCAATGCCCATTCAAGCCCCAGCTATGCTGTCAAAAGGCAGGTCTGCAGTGTAGACACTATGCTCTGATTTGAACTTCATCTACAATTCTCCTTCAGGTAACAAAGACAAACATTTGAGTCTGCTGAAGATATAGTATGCAAAACTGATGCCAGAATTAGGACTTTAGAGGTAACATATGTGACTTACAAATTTTGTATTGCTGTGTTAAGCATATATTTGGGAAGTTGTAACTTATGAACATGAATATAATTTCCAGTTGGTCTGGAAATATGCAGAATAATATTTGAGTTTTGCAGGCATATGTTTCATATGTTTTTGCTTTACTCTCCTTTATGTTTGTTGAGTGGATGGCAAAAGAGTGCTGGAGACTCAGGAAAAGGAAGACAATGTGAAGAAAAGAAAAAGTCACCCTACTTTAAAATTCTGTATGTAATCAAAGTCTCCTTCCTGTCCGGTAAGACTTTTTGTGCTATGTTGATCAACATGCTGTTTTCATTCCCTCCCCTCTATGTATCTTTCTCCCTGGAAAACAAGTAGGAAGTAAAAGAGAAATCAGTAAAATTTAAGTCTTGTCTTTGTTCCCCCACAAGGCAAAATTTAAAATGGGTAGTCAATATTAAGAGTTACTGTTTAAAGCTACTGGGGTGTTCTCTGTTTCATTTTTTTAAAAAGAGGTCAAGGGGGCAAAAGTCATGGCCTCAGGGCAGTGGTGAGTCCAAGGGAACACATTTAAGAGTTAAAGAACTGTCCATGTTATGTCTTTGAAAACCAACATGAGATTGCAGTGGCTGATCTCAGCCCATGTTGTGACTGCCATTTATTTGCTCCTTTGTTTTGCCATCCCGAGTATGGCCAGGCTATATCCCAGCATGCTGAAGGGAATGATGCAGCAAAGCAGAATAGCAGAAGGGTTCATGCATTCTCTTGGATATCCTTCAACACAGAATCTGTATGCACTCTTTCATATACAGGGTTGCATCTACTTTAATGTATAGTGCAGCTTTGCTGTGCTTTTTTTCTAACTCTCTTGATTTTACCAAGCAGTTGCAAAGCTACAAAACAAGTAAGGAAGAATCTCATCCTCCCTGTACATGCACCTCTGATTCTAGACAGGTCCAGCACTCCAGACAGGGAGGGATGGGAGCTGACTTCCAAGTATTACCATCTGTGGTGTCAGCAACCTTCTCTTTATTCTTTCCTAATACCTGTCATAGCTCCTGTCACTACCATCTCTTTGCAGGTGTCCTGTTCCTATGTTTTATCTGTGCCTTCCAAATTAATCTTTCTTAACTACAATGTGCTTCAAAGTAGAACTGTTTCTTCAGACTTTCCTATGTATATTGATTCTGCTTCCAGGACCACAATTCACTCCAGATATATCACCTTAGAATATTTTTTTCCCCCAGAAGATGAGAATAAACAGGCATTGAGATCAATATCAGTTAGCATCCATTCATAAATGAATAACAAATCAACAAGCCTTCTAATGTAAACAAAAATGGAGAATCCATTGAGGGCTTAAAAAGGAGTAGAAAAGTTAGGGAAAAAAAGTGATACTAATTGATTAATTTTTTTTCTTTTTGCCTCACCCCTATCATTATTGCCTTTTTTTTTTGTAATGTGTGATCAACATTTGTGTCCCTGTTTTGTTGCCTCACTTATATCCAGAACTTTACCGAGGGGATTGCAGGAAAGACTGGTGCTTAGACAACAATTTTATTATATAATATCACTATTAAGATAGCACATCTTACAGAGCTGCAGCTTCTGTAGATTTTTTAAATTACATATTTTTCAGTGTTTGAATGGAATTGTGTGTTTGTCCTTCAGAAAATACCAAGGACTTTGGGTCTTCTTCTGTGTTAGGAAAATGCCTACCATATTTGGGGCTCATTAAATAATAAAATAATCACAAGTATGGTGTTTTCTAAGTATGTTTTTGCTGGATCACACCATAAGCCCTTCAAGAGAATAGAGTTCACTTATTCCAGTATAAAGAAAATTTTCATTGGTTGTGTGAGAAAGGCAGGCAACTCTTTACCACCACTGAAATGATTTTGCAGAAAATACCTGCCTTAAGAACAAAGAAAACCTAGTTACTGTTGGAGTCAACACAAAAGATATCTCTTTATTTCCTGTAAAAGAAAAGATTCAAAGTGGTAATGTTATTTGGGAACACCAACCTGATTTCACAAATCTTAAGTACACTTCCTTATGGAATGTAATAATTATCAGAGTCAAGGGGGAATGTTTAGGATGTGAAGCCTCAGGTATTCTTACCATGTCACAGCAGTAAAGTAATGCCATTGAGAGCTGACACTAATATGATCACCTATAACTTGCTACTTCAAGTACTGTGCCAATTACCTGTGAGGCTTATGATTAAGTTTAAAAAGCAAAGATGATTCTCTGGATTGTGGGTTAAAATTTGAGAACTTATGAACACAGGAAGCAGGAATGTGCTAAAAAACAAAGCTATGTTTCACTGTGGTAGTATTACTACAATTTGTTTTTCAGGGAAAGTGTTATCTTAGTTAAGAATAAAATGTATGGAAGAATGAAAGCAACACACATAAATAAAAGGCTGCAGAATTCAGATAAGAAATTTGTGTAATAATAATATAATTGCCTATCTGAATAAATCTAAACCAAGAAATTGAATAGATTAAAATTCTTTCAAATTATCTGTGTCAACATTTACAAAAGAAAAAAAACCAAAACAGATGTGGAGACCTGGTTGCAAGAGCGAGGGCATGTGTGAGACCTACGTGCACAATCCAGCGTACAACGACCTTGGAGCATTCTTGAGGGCTGAGCTAGAGGGAAAACAAGATGTTGTGCCAGAGCACTAACCACAA
>JAVJGG010000074.1:26073844-26084534 GCA_035590195.1 Aviceda cuculoides | reverse complement strand
ATACCCTGTTGGCCAGTTTGGGTCAGCTGCCCTGGCTGTGTCCTGTGCCAGCTTCTTGTGCCCCTCCAGCTTTCTCATTGTCTGGGCTTGAGAAGCTGAAAAGTCCTTGATTTTAGACTAAGCACTACTTAGCAACAACTGAGAATATCAGGGTGTTATTAACATTCTTCACATACTGAACTCAAAACACAGCACAGTACCAGCTACTAGGAAGACAATTAACTCTATCCTAGCTGAAAACAGGACAGCATGAAATCATGTGCTACTTTGAAGTGTCTTAATAAAGGATTACATTATCTTACTTAAACTCTGATTCTAGGCTTGGTAGATAAGAACATTTAGAGTATCGTGGACTTACTTATGTTGTGTAGTGAGCAATCAGGGGCCTTGAGCCCTGTTGCTTTCTTAGTAATTATGCGTGGCCACTGAGTTCCTGGGCCAAACATTCCTATGGAATTTTCATTGAGGGGAAGAACTGTGGATATATGTTCAGCATGGTGTGAAGGAATTTAGCTGCATGACTCCCATTAATGTTTATAAGTGCTGTGCATCTAAATGGCTGTGCATTGTACTGAAAATTTTCCTCTTGGTGTGCTTAGAGTAGAACAGTATGTATTTGAAATCGTCCTTCCTTGAAATAACCTGAAAATCTAGTGAATATGGGGGCGATGGGAAGGCATTCAGAACTACAAATCAAAAAAGAGCTAGAAGGAACCACAGGGAAAACAAAAAACAGAGAGACAAAGCAGATCAAATAGCTGTAAAGTCAAACAGAACATGTTGGAAACAAATGAGGATGTTAAAAGCTTAACAAACAAGACTACAGAGGAATTACAAACTGCATTTGATTCAGGTCAGCACTAAACAAAAGCATTGTGTATCAAGGCACCTCCTGAAACCCAGAAATGTCTTCTGCTGATGATGCTGATTCTCAGACTTCTCTAGTTATAGTTGTGAATCATGGCATGTAGAAATGTATAAAATTGCTTCTCTTCTTTAACCACAAAGTAAATGTTAGGACATCAAGTTGATCCTCTAGACTTTCACTTTGGGAAGTCTAAATTTATATCTTTCTTTTTTTCTTTACTTGACATAGACATCAGGAGTTTCACTGTGTCAACCTGTTGAAACAATCACAACTCATACGTTTGCAGTACAAGCTTGCAATAAGCTGAACTTTGAGTAAACTGACATGTCTAGTCTCTGGGACCTGTGGGGAAAGAGATGGAGAAAGGGAAAGCATGCTACCTTTATTTCCTCACATTTGTAGAGTAGGGTGATTCTGTTGATCATTTGCCCAAGGTGGAGTTGCAAAAAGACTGTAGCGTAGGCTGGGCTTTGACCTGACTGAACTGGAACAGTAGAAGGATTGCCGGTTGTAAATTAAAAGCACGATTGCCAGGAGGTTTGTGGGAACAATTTTCTCAGCTCGGTTTACCTTTACAAACACCGAATATTTTATTCATTTTCCATGAAAAAGTGTGTATATAAGATTATAGTCTGAAAGGCTTGAGGGATCAAACCCCTCTGTTATTAATATTTGCTAGCCAGTATTCTAAGAAAAAAAACAACTTAAGTTTGTTGCACATGCCAAAAGATTCTAAAAGAAATACATTTCTAAGTGAGTGGTGAATTACTGTATGCTATTGTGGTACTTATTGTGATGTTGCTAATCAAAGCTGAACTCTATAATATTCTTCATGTTCCTCTGGGTGCCCAGTATTACTGCAGTGCTGCCCCATTTTTTGCTTGGCCCTTTCTTTATAAAAAAACCCAGAAGGTTCCTGGTGAACAGAATGAGTTTGAATTAATCTATTTGACATTTTCAGTTTTGGGCTCAGGAAAACTGCCTTGGGATCTCATTAAGAAGTTGTGAAAATTGCTTTGTCATTTGTCTACTCTTTCTGGCGGACCAACTGTATTATGATTTTGAAAGTCCACTCTAGATTTATACTGTCTCTTCCTTCCTCCCTTGTGCTTTTGTATACGTGTATCTATATCAGTCTATAGAGCGAAGCTCCCATGAGGAAAGAGGGATCTCACAATTAAAAAATAACCACACACCTCTGTGGTTGTCAAGGAAGAGTTGAATACTTCAAAGTGCAATGACTATGTTACATACTTT
This sequence comes from Aviceda cuculoides, assembly GCA_035590195.1. Taxonomy (NCBI): domain Eukaryota; kingdom Metazoa; phylum Chordata; class Aves; order Accipitriformes; family Accipitridae; genus Aviceda; species Aviceda cuculoides. The sequence continues at coordinate 26,082,409 of JAVJGG010000074.1, read as the reverse complement.
GCTTCTGGAAATGTACTATAGCGGTGAGCCACCTGCTGTCTAGCTGGTATGGGAAAAGCTTTAGTTCTGACTTGTTTGATCTGCATTGTGGTTTTGCTTTAGTGTTTTACCTTAAAGAATATAATATACACCATTAGACTGGGGCTAGGTTTAAATAAAATGTATCAAAAAATGATACATTTTTTGTATCTAGAGCTAACAAATTGAGAAGTCTTGAGCAATTATTTTTCTGTAAAGCCTAATCTATCTTGGAAAATTAAAAGACTAGAATTTCTGAGATTCCAGGATTAGTGAAATGAGATTTGTCTATTTGTTTTATTTTGGCTATTTGTTGGGAATCTGAAGTTTTGTTATATGGAAAATAAGTAATAGCCTTCCTATCTTAGTGTCTTGTCTCCACAAGAGATCAACGTATGATTTTTCTGAAGAAGGTAATAGATCCATTATACTTCCTGTTGTTTGATGCATCTATATGGGGGGCTAAATTTCTTCCTGACAAAAACTGTCATTATTTTACACACTGAAGCATGTAGGTTGATTGCCCTTTTAATTTTATTCTAGTTAGCATAGAGTATCTTCGCTATTTTTATTCATAAATGTCAAATCTTATTTGTATCTCACTACCTTCAGTAATGTCTGGTGGCATTGAGCTCCACAAATTAATTATATGTCGTGTGTGTGTGAACTTCTCCCATACCACCATTTATCCATTTTAAATGTGTAGCAGTTTCTATTTAAGTTAGTCAAATGGTTAAACACCAGAAACAAAAATAATGAAAAAGCTCTGTTTATTATTAGTGAATAAAGGCCCTGATTTCATTCTCTACTGTTCTTGGCAGGATATTGCATATGCCATATGTTTTGATTATGACTCCACAGTATTTACAGATGTCAAGGTGTCAGTGTAATGCTATCAGACATTTTAAGGAAGTGTATTGCTATGACATGCTAATTGTTCATCGTTCTGTTGCTAAAAAATAGTGTCATTCAAAGAAGGAACAGAAACCTAACCAACATGAATAGTATGTACATTGTATACTCAAAAACTACCTACAAATTTACAATTGTTCATCTAAAGAAAATTCAGCTAGCAGCTATGCATAATAGGTATATATTTCAAGAAAATCAAGATAAATTTCATTCATTGTTCTGCATCTTTCAATATGAAACAATTAGTAATTAGAATCTTAAATACTATTCTTCATTCCAGAAACTTACATTTCAGAGCAACTTTGATCTAAGTGGATCACTAAGCAAACTGTGTCCAATAAAAATAACACAAATTTAAACTATCAAATGCTTACGATAAACTGTTGGCAAACATATTCCAGACTAATTTATGATAAATACAAATATTTTTTTAAGTCAGTACCTTTTGATATATCTGACCAATCCTATACACAAGAAGCTGACTAGAACATTTTGTGTGAAATAATTTGTTCAGATGTGATGTTACTCTCTATGTATGGCAATTTCAAGATTTTATTTGTCTATTCTATCAGACTACAGAAATAAATCAAATTATCAACCTCAAAATAAAATATATTTGCATAATTCTGCTGCCACAATGAAAGAAATATCAAATTAAAGATTTTCAAAGCTAAACCCTGTGTTTAAACTTGTCATTTAGAAAGCATTGTGGTTTAAATAAAGTTCAATGCAGCTGCAGGCTGGGGAGGGAGAAGACAATCCTCTTTTAAGTCCTTTATTCTATTCAGATAGATCAGACATCCTTTTAAGAAGTGGAGCTTTTATCCATAATCCGTAATCATAGGTAACTAAATTCTAAGAAAGTAAAATATTCATACATTCTGGTGAAGTACCAGGAAGCCTATGGTATCAGAAGATTGTAGAACCCATAGTTGCATTTGATCTCAAGCTATGATTTTAGACCAGATAAAATGAGGCCACTTACTGAATGTCCACAGAGACTGTAACTGGCAGGAGAAGGGTGGGACAATAATCAGTTTTCCCATTTTCCTACGACTTTCTGTAGTTAGTGATAAATCATGCCTCTATGTAAAACTGTTTGCCTTGTATCCCTGGGGTGCAGACCAATACAGTATTATTATTGTTATTCATATCTTCTCAAGGACCTCATCCATGTCCTTCTCTTCCAATTATAAAAACTGAATCTTGTCTTCTTTCCTATGCAGTAAATAGACAGATATATGACTTTATGTGTGACGTCTCATCTCCTTGATTGTTATTTTGCCTCCTGTTGTTGTAATGACCCCAGGGAGCATTCTTGTGTTTCTTCTTCTTCTTTTGTGTACTCTTATATTTTATTCATTATTCTCTCTTTGCTTCATTTAGACTAGTCTTACAGAATCTAAAATACTGGTGTTTAGATTTTTCTGCCCATATCTGTTATGCTCTTTGATTATGGGAAGCTCCACATTCAGTGGAAGAAGGTGAATACAGTGTATGGTCTGCCAGATAGCACCTGAAGACCTGGTCTAAATGCATACAACTTGTAATAAAACGCAGTGAGGACTACAAGGGAGTACTGCATTTCTGCCAGTGTGCTTGAAGGCATTATGATTGCTGCAGACTCTTGTACACTTAAAGCCTTGAGGCACAACTTCTTGTGTCTCTCTTGGAGTTTTGCACTGCCTGCAGTAGTCCTAATTTAGCCCTTAATGAGCTAATTGTAGTGGTGACCTCAAAAGGCAAGTTGGAATTCTAAAACACAGCAATTTGTGTGTGGGAACAGACCAGTCTTTGTTTACTGGTGGCTTGTGACAGATTTGTTCACTAGCATTGCATTCTCTGGAGAATAATGACCTTGATTGTTAATTAGTTTTATAGTATGGAAAGCAGTTAAATACTGCTGCTGCTACTGAGATTGATTCAGTGCTGAAGTGAAGGCAAGACCTTTCCTGTGATATTTTTATCTCCGGTTCAAATGAAAAAGTAGGAAGTACAAAGGCAAACAAAATGAGAACTGTTCTTTTCTCTACCAATCTTTATTAAGACCCAGATACCTTCCATGCATTATAAATTAACTATCGGAGAAGAAAATGCTTGAGAAAGTTCTTGTTATAGCTGATTCAAGTTTGGGTTTTTTTTTTTTTTGTTTTTTTTTTTTGTTTGTTTTTTTTTTTGTTTTGTTTTTTTTTAATGGTTTGTTATCCAAAATGGAAGGTACAGACACAGTGAAGACAGTATTCAGAGAAGTATCAATGTTCATAAATGCAATTGAGTAAGCCTTTCCAATAGCCTTATTTGAATGCAGGTTCTTTGACTTGGAAGTGTAAACTTCTGTCAATAATTTAACTTAAAATGCATTGGCATTACTGCCAATCTCATTCACAGTTCCAGAAATCCTCATCTGTAGAACTTGTCTTTCTTAACCAGTGGAACCCTGATGAACTTTTCTTGGAGTACCTCTGCTTTTCCCATCCTCAAAATATGACCCAAATGTCTTTTAAAAACAATCACAGAACAAATACTAGTATATATTATGAATTTTTAATTAACTAAATTTTAAGGATATTCACATGTTTTTCAACAAAGTAGGACAACAATGCCCATAGACTTCCTGAAATACCTTCACCTCTCTATACTTTCTTTTCAAGCCATACAGGCTGAACGGATTTTCTGTGTGTGGATCTTGTGTAGAGTGATCTCTACACAATCACCACAAGGGGTGGTGGCAGTTTGTTTTGTCAGGTGGTGGTTTCTGTTGTGTGAGAGAAGGAAACTCCTTCAAAATTCATTCAAAATACCCAGTGGTACAATATCATGCCAAGTTCTCCCACAGTCTGCCTAAGCCTTTGAATTCGAAATACTGTTGTTTCATCAGATTCTTACTCCTGATCTATCTTCACCTATGTAAAGCCTTTATGTAAACAATTCATTTTTTTCCCCCGTTAAGTACCTACAGTAAGCACCTATGCCTTCCTGTCTCTCTGTTAAAAGTACTGCCTCAAACTCCTGCTTTCTGCAGTTCATGAAAAACATATCTAAGCATAAGATAGCCATTAACAAGCCAAATCTGTGATGAAACTGCATATACATAAGGATAAAAAAGATCACACATTCACCAGTTTGCTGTTGTATTTTAAAGTTTCATGTTCTGCTGACAATGCAGATGTTTTTGTTCATCCTCTGGGACTAGAAAATGCATGATGATTTGTGTCTATGGGAGGAAAGTGTCTATTTCTTTTGTTATCTTCCCATTCTTCATGCACGTTATTTCTTAGTTGTTTGTTTAAAAATCCCTGGTCACTCTCCTATATTGCTACCTTTACTGACTTGTTATGAAACACAAGGTCCGTTTAGTCATGGGCAGGCAGGAAAGCATTTTTTTTATGATAATAGTGGGGTTTTTTTCACTCACCAGTACTCAGATTTGTATAAATGACTTTTAAGTCCTTCCTAGATATGCCTCTGGATAAAAACCTGATATCTCATATGCTTGTGAAAAAGGAAACAAAATACCTCTGCTGGATTTATGACTTTACTAATTTTACAATAATGAAACTTAGATTTTCCAGTGGAGTTCAACCTGTGTCTTCTATTTAAACTACACTAAGCTGATGTTTTAATTATTAACACTGGCATCACCCTTTTTTGCTAACACTTTATGACACTTTCCCTAATTTGCCTGTGTGAAAGCAAATTTTAAAAAAGATCACCCTTGTTGTCACATTGAGCCACCAGTCAGATACAGCAAACATTTAATAAAATTCATCTTCCTGTTCAGGGTCATCATGGGGTCTACTTATCATTTAAATGTTATGTAGGTCCTTGAAATGAAGCTAAAGTTTTGCATATGTTTTGTGTATAAGGGTGAACACATCCATTTTGAATGTACATCTGAAACTAAGGATTCCTTTCTCTTTCACCACATTATGGGGAGATTCAGGATTCAAGCTTGTATCTACCACATGTGTCCTTAAGCCTCATTGTTTTCCAAGTTTCCCCAGCTTTGTAGAGTGCTATGAGTGGTTAAGGATCAAAAATTTGTAGTACTTGATTGTTTTGATTAATGCATTTGAACATTCTGTCTGGTGAGGATGGGTGGAGTGTCTCCATAGGGTGTAACAAAGAGTCTTGACCTTTGAATGCAGAGAAGTAACACTGACATCAGCTCAAAAAAAAGGAGCCAGTCTTCTAAGATGGAGTGAAGTCACTGACTAGTGTCTGTCTAGAAGGCAAATTATGATGAAACATGATACACAGAAGAATTAAAATAGCTGTTAATTTTAGATGTCTACAAGTTTTAGTTACAAGAAAGAACTTAATTAACTTCAGTAGTGTTACAGGGTAGAAAAGAACAGCTGTTCTCCTGGTCTGGTGGGATTCAGACTGAAACTTCTATGATGTTAGAGTAGAACATTTGGGAATTTTAAGCAGAAAAGAGGGCTAACAAATAAGGGCTATATGGTGATTAGCACCTTCTTGGATACTATCAATGTTTTGTCAAAGGAAAGAAGAAATACTGAAAAGGATATGCTTTCAATATATAGGCCCAAATCCTGCTTGTGATAGACTTTATTCCACATTTGTTCTCAGTCCAAAAGACAGTGAAAACTTCATTCAGCCTCTGGAGAAAAAATAGAATAAGTCTCAAAGCTGCTCTGTCTTCCACTGACTGGTAACATGTCAGTGAAATAAGTCTCTGCTTGTCCCAGCAATTGGGCTGTCAGGATTGGGGAAGTGACTGGCACACATTTGCCTGGGAAAAGAATTATCAGCATGTGAAAGACTTCTTCCAGATTCAGAAATACCAGATTCTACAGAAATACCCCTGCTACTTGCAGGTTTCTATAGTTTCCGAGACAGACTTCAGCAACACTTTGATCTGAAAAAGAGAGAGAGAAAACACACTAAGAAAGTGACTGAGAGTAAAGCTATCAGAGAGCCTTCCAAAACCCAATTTAAAGAAAGAGTGTAATACTAATGGCTCAGGAAGTGAATTATGCTTTTACAATATAGCAGTAAAAATACCATTAGCAACAGGCTGTGTAAATGCTAAGCTGGGACACATTAAATTGACAGCTTAATATTTGTGATTTTGGCTGTGAAAGATTGAATTTATTATAAATTCTTTCATGTGCAACCATAGGCAAAGGTAGTTCAGTGCATTTGGTAATGTTTACTAGTGTAAGCATCACACAATATTTCAACCATTAAATCTGAAACAATTAACATGTGAAAGGGTAGATCTGGGCATTTAAGCTAGAGTAATGATACAGCTGAAATGCTGGTCTTTGGCACCTGCAACCCATGGTGCTCCCAAGACCTGGATTTAGGTGTTCAAAGTGTGAACACCTTTGCACTTTAAGTGTTTCATGTGAACTTCACCTGAAGTTTGCATCTATACTGACTGCAATATCCTGTCTGTCCTTGTAGCAGCTATGCCTCAGAAGGACCCAGTCCATATGGTTGCATAAATGAAGGTCATGGCAAAACATTGTCAGAAAGCTATGTAGCATATATAGAGCACAAAGATTTTGGAACCATCTGTGTGTTGTATGTCATTGCACTTTTTACTTTTAGTCCTGGGAAGACTGGCAGAAAGACATCACCAGGAGAGGTCTGCAACAGCAAAGCATGAATGCAGATAGCAATTTTTTCCTCACATCCAGCCTTAGTACCACTGTAGTTGTAGGCTTAGCTAAATACTCCAAACACACTGGACAGGTACTCTTCCAATGTAGGTGTTTTATAGCAATTATTATTAAAAAAACCCAAACAAACAACAAAATGACCAAGAGTTTAAATGGTATTTTTTGCAGCATGTATTTTTCAATACTCGTTTTGCTGTAAGGATTAAGTAACAATCTTCCCTCAATATGTTAGCCAACATAAAAAGCTCGACACCTTAATAAAAGGGAAGAAAGAATCAGGACTTTATGAAAGGTGATGGATGAGTCTCTGATGTTAACTTTAAAAATATAATAGCTTTTTTTAAAGGATCACATCCAAAGAGAACTGACTTAAAGGAAAATTTTTGATTAAAAAAAAAACCATAACAAAAAACCTCTGGCAAGGTAGTTGTAGGGGTTAGCAGTAAAATTGTTTAATCTGGAAAGTGCTTACTTTTTCATCCCCAAGTTTCCTCACTCAACATAATAGTAGCCTTTGGTTCACAACTTCCTTCTTCAAGCCTAGGATCAAACTAAGAGTCAAGTAGCTAGTACTGACTGGATGTTGCTGTGAGATACAGCTTGTACAGCACAAAGGTTTAAAAAAAAAGCAACAAAAAAGAGAATCCATAAAAACTTTTAATAATTTGATAGCTTTGTAAAAGCTTTTTATAGAAATTAACTTTGAGGACTTTAGCATTTATTCTCTCATAACAAGGGTGAATCGATTATTGAATGGTCGAATGCACACAGTGCATATTGATCTGTTCATGCGTAGCAGCTTTCTCCCAACAGGCACCTTGCTGGCTGTAACGTATTTAAATAGGATTACTACTCATTAAATTACAATGACCTGGAGCAATGGTCAACAAAAATGAAATTGCCTCAGTTCATCATGGTTTGGATCACTGCCATTAGATTTCAGTGGCTGCATTTCCCTAGCGTAAATAAACCTGAAGAACATATATGGTTGAATGCTTCAACTTCTTGGATTTAATCAAGTAAAACTAAAAATTTCATACCTATATGTAGAAGTTATGGAAGTGCAAGGAATTCTTTATTGTAGTTTTAGGGCACTTTAAAACTTGGTTTAGATGAAAACATAACAATCTTTAGCTGATGTGATACACAGAGGCCATCTATGCCCTGCTACATTGGCTTCTGCACACAGGGGACTTTATTTTGATTTCAGGCGCTGCTGGTCTGGTGGTTAAATCAGGCCAGGAACTTCCAACTAGACTGCTAGATGACAGTTGTGTTTCTTAAACTTAGAGATGAACACAGAAAAAGGACATAGAATTCCAGTTAAATATACAGGCACTGGATCACACAATTCACAGTAGTTTTGCTACTTGGGGTCCCAACACTGGAGGGAAAATTGGGTATTTAGGGAAAGAATGTTGTAAACATCAAGTAAAAATCAAATAAAAAAGTGGCTATAATGAAATGGTCACTGGAAAATGGATGCATATTCTATTCTCAGTTACAGTTTGCAACTACTAATTTTCTCAAAATCCAATTTCAGGACATTTAGTATGCATTGATGTTGATAAAACAATAAGAGGGAATTCTTCATGGGAGACAAAAACCCCCAAACATCAAGCACTATATTTCTATATTGTGGTGTACTACTCTAGTTTTTGGTATTCTGTTATGAACAAATATGAATATTGCTTGGCAGTTGGAATTCACAAATAGCTCTCAACTCTGTGATGCTTTTGTTAAAATGAGGTTGACAGGATTTAGGTTTTCATTTAATGTAGATAATAGTAGTTTACATTTTTGTAGAAATCTGATGCAGGCATGTGTATTGGCTTTGTGTGGCAAGGTTTTGGTAGCGGGGGGGGGTTACAGGGATGGCTTCTTTGAGAAGCTGCTGGAAGCTTCCTCTGTGTTCGATAGAGCCAATGCCAGCTGGCTCCAAGTTGGACCCGCCGCCGGCCAAGGCCGAGCCAATCAGTGTTAG
>JAVJGG010000074.1:26061975-26073520 GCA_035590195.1 Aviceda cuculoides | reverse complement strand
TTTAGTCTAAAATCAAGGACTTTTCAGCTTCTCAAGCCCAGCCAGTGAGAAAGCTGGAGGGGCACAAGAAGTTGGGAGGGGACACAGCCAGGGCAGCTGACCCAAACTGGCCAATGGGGTATTCCATGTCATGTGACATCATGCCCAGTATATAAACTGGGTGGAGTGGAGGCGGGGAGTTATTTGCCACTGGGGGACTAACTGAGCATCGATTGGTGGATGGCGAGCAATTGCACTGTGCACCACTTGTATATTCCTATCCTTTTATTATTACTGTTGTCATTTTACTAGTGTTATCATTATAATTTTTACTTTTTCTTTTCTGTTCTGTTAAACTGTTCTTATCTCAACTCATGTGTTTTACTTCTTTTCCCGATTTTCTCCCCCATCCCACTGCAGGGGGGTGGGCAGTGAGTGAGCAGCTGCATGGTGCTTAGTTGCTGGCTGGGGTTAAACCATGACACTTTTATAAAATTTACAAACCTGCATGCAAAAGTTTCACAGATTTAGGCATTTTCTGCCTTTTGTCACAGCTTTTTAAGATTTGAAGCTGATTGCATTTTCACTGGATCAAATCCTAGAGAACAGAAAAATTCTCGCTGACATCCATCTAACATTTCTGTTAAATCTGACACAAATCTCTTGCCCCTCCTTTGTGCTGGCTCTTGTGGTCATAAGGCCAGATGACGAACTGAGTCAGATCACTGAAAAATAACCTGACAGTTATTAAACTTATCTATAAGTTTCATCACATGGGCTCGTAAATATTAGTGCAGGCACAAAGGAGATGGGAATATGCAGCTGGGGAATCACATGGAATTGCATCTTAGTATTTTTTCTATCCTGTTGTGTTATTAAAACCAATTTGCTTTTCTCTAAGCAGTCCAGTGGATGTCTTCCATAGTACTAAGCTTGTAATAAGGAGGCTTTAGAGAATGTTTTTTATAGGGTTGAAATTTTTTTGAATTTTGCTATTTGCTTTATTATCTACAATTTTTAAGGCACATTAATACTCTCCCTGTAATTTTGTTTTAGCAGAGTGCATTTCAGAACATAACCAGTTCAGAGTGGGTATACTTTTCTGGTTTTGGTGGATGCTGGGCTTGTTACCTAAGAGTGTTTGCACTTATTTACACTTTACAGCAAGGCTGTTTGTAGAACCATAGTCAATGTCAGTACCTTTGTATGGAGTCAATTTTTCTGTTTAGAAGATGTTGTAAACTAGTTTTTCTCCAAGTGAATGTGCACTCAAAATTTGCACATGAGGAGGAAGTGTGGAGTAACTAATATATTGCAAGTCACACCTTTGTATGCCACTTTTCACGGGACCTATATATGCAGATGGTAAGAGCTCCAGATGCACAGAATTAAACAGAAGGATGGGTTTTTCTTCACACAATGTCCTAGTCAAGACTAAGATAGGCTGGGATGTGCTAGGTGGACTAAACAGGCAGTCCTCTGAATTAAAATATCTACTAAAAAGAACACAGTTAGGATTAGATATTACAAGTCACTCAGAAACAGGAGCTTCTGCAAGAGCCTAGGTAACATTTGAAATATTTGTCTTAACATGGGTTTGTGCATAATATTTGTGCCATGTTTAGCAGTTAGACTGTTATGGTCTTGCTTCATTTGTAATTCCATCTGTAGATGTCTAGAGATCCTCTGTTTCAGGCTGCTATTTTTGGAGGTGGAGTTGATGTCCTGTGCAACAGAGGAGATGCTAATGGATGTTTCCAAGAAATTTTTTTGAAACTTCCCATAAAGCACCATGAGCTTGTTTTGTGTTTTCTAAACAGAAATTCACTGAGACAAAGTGAATTATTGCATTTTGTGCTCAGGCTGAAATAAATAGCTTAGCTTCTTGTTCTGATTAAATCATCATCTGATTTTGTGCCCAGGCTGAAATAAATGGCTTAGCTTCTTGTTCTGATTAAATCATCATCTGATTTTCATCTAATCTCTCCAGTGGCGTTTAGCTTTTTTCACACAGAGTCCTCATTCCTTCCCCTTACAATGTACACTATGTAGTGGCAGGGGTCTTTTCCTCCTCGTCTCTCTCCTAATGCTCTCAGGACACATGCATGCTTGCTTGTATGTTGTTTTACATCCTGCTCCTAGACTAAGGTTTGCCAGGTAAAATTATGTGAGTAATTTTTATTTCTTGGTTGAGTGATAGAACTGGAAGCTGTCACCTACTGTTTTCCAATTAACCCAATATTAAATTATCTCTGTGGTTTTTTTTCGTTTGTTTGTTTTTCTTCCAGGAATAGAATAGTTGCCTAATTTTTTACATGTTTTTAAGACAGACAGAAACTTGAAGCTATTTGCAAAGACAGTGGCACTGTCATCCTTTATCCCAGGAAGCCAATGATGAAACCTGGGAATTATGGCACCTAGATTCAAGTTCTCTTTCAAACTGAGCTGAGTAAGAACCTGGATCTTCTGTATAACAGAAGAAAAACATGGTAAGTGTCGTGGTAAAGAGAATTATAAGAAATTTCTTACCTAGAGTGTGTAGAAGACATTCTGTGTACCACTGTGCAATCACCACAATGGTTATCTTTCTGGCAAATATATGTTTTTCCCATGTTTAATCTACTGAATTACTCTCACATGAAGATTTAAAGTTGAGGTTTGACTGAGTGGACTGGAAAGAAAGAAAGGAAAAATTTTATGCAGGTAACAGTGCCCCTTTTAGTAAATGGGACCTCTTACATGCGAGTATGTTCTGTTCCATACTGGCATTAAACTTTTCACTGTGATTTGCCAACCATGTCTGTAACATCAGCTTGTGGCTTTTGTGGCTGTGTTTTTAAAAAGTATTGAAACACAAGCCCAAGCAATAATGGACACTTCCTAGTTTTAGTGGACATTATTTTGAATTTATCCAAACACATATTTCTAACTGTTTTTTACTGTGTGTTAGAGAGTTGCAATGAGTTACATTGGATGAATATACGATGATTGCAGAGTGAACATCAGTCTCCTTGCCATCACATTTTCACCTTTTTATGTGGTATACACCTATGCCTTTCTGGCAATACAATTGGTATTTTGCGACACATCAAATTGGTCTGGCAACTGATGAAGTATGTTTATGTCAGTTTGCCCTTTCAGATGATGCTGGGTGTTTCCTAATGGATTCTTTCAAATTTTACACTTCAAAATTGCTCTTGCTTTCACTATCATAATTTAGCTTGACTAGTCCAAATCCACGTCATGGATAATGCAGACATAATGGCATTAGTTGCATATAACAAAAAGGATTATGGAAAGTGGAATGATTTGCCCAGTGAGATTAAATTCAAATGAGTTACCTGCTGCTATTCTCCTCTAGACAAGCAGTCAACAGCACAATTTGGAAAAACAACAGTGGGAGAGTCCTCATTGTTTCTGGTCTGCATTGCATGTATTCCAAGATGGGGTGCTTGAGTGCTTGCTGACCTCATGGCTACTAGCTGCACAGCAATTTCTCATAACAGATGACGTCCTGATTTAATTTTTAATTTGCTTGGTTACATAGCTTGAAGGCTTCATTTTAAATAGATATTCTTAACAGTTGTTTAAGGCTTTTATTTTAATAATGGCGATTTGTTAATATAATTTCACCTTCTGTGCTTATTGGCTGTTTTCTACTTTTGTAGAGCCTTTTCTGTTAGTCACAGTGAAGCCTGAGGTTTGTTCTGCAAGTAGTCTCTGAATATACTGCTTCCTCTGTCCTACTGTATCCTAATTTTTCAACAGCAATATTTTCTCAATTACAAATAAGTAATTGGACTTAAGTATAGAAGTTTGAGATTTGCAGATGAGAAACACTGAGTGTTCTTTTAATAGATGGCCAGAAGGGTAGATAATGGTGTTAGTGCCTCTCATATAATCTCTGTAGTTTCATCATTCATATAACAAGCAGATGGCTTTGGTCTATTTGCCTCTTCTGCTGAGAAAATCACACTTTGATATTTGAAGTCCCAGGTAAGTGTCCCAGCCACTAAACTATTTGACAGCATGTTAGTGTCTGTAGGATTTTTAAAGTTCTTTGAATGAAAAGGGATAGGCACCTCCTTTAAAAAGGCTTGCTTATAGTGGGTGAAGAAAGCTCTAAAATCATAAAGTATAGAAAAATTGAGATTTAGGAAACTTCGGCATCCATATTTTCCTATGTGATAGTTGTTTAGACACATTTGTGTTCAATGTATTGACTCAATTTTTTTGGCTCCCTAGTCAAAGTGCTTGCCATTTTGGATGTAATTTTGGGGCACCTGACTCAGCTTGTACACTGTAAAGGGGGTGCAGAAAATTTAATACGATGTTGTGGATTTCACTTTGGGCCAGAGGACTTGAAAGTTAGGTGTCATGGAACCTATGCAAAAGTGTGTAGGTCATTCCTTGAACTAGTCTGGACTAATTTTTGTCGTGTTGAAATTACCAGTGTGACAACAACTGGTATGTAGCAGTATCTTGCAAAGCATAGAAGTGCAAATATTTAGCACTGAATCAAAGAATTCCACTAAAAGCTTTGAAACACGCTGTTAGGGAGGTTATACTGAGAGCATGTGCTGTCAGTTATTTCTGAAGTACCATTTATGTCTTAAAATCAGTGTCTTCTTCTTTCTGTTTGCAAAATATTGCTAAGCTGAAGGGGCTTTTGCCACTTCCAATACTGACTACTATGATGCTTCTCTCTTTTACTCAGTCTTTCTTATTTTTTAGAGGGAGGCTAACATACCATTTCGAGTGAAACACTGCATTAGAGACAGTTAATCAAATCTACACATAATCTGTCCCCTTCATTTCTTGTGCTGGCTGACAGTTCAGACACACTGATTTTGAGTTTTGCTGCTCTCTATAAAGTTTTCTTCCTCCATTACTTGTTGGTGGCTTTCTTTTGCCTGAGGATTAGCAGATGCTGCACAGCTTGTTGTTTTAAATAAAGAGACTTTCTGGGGCCCGCTGGCATGCTCTGTCATCCTGGAAAGGTTTTTGTTGCTCATGTTTTAGATCTAGAGTGGCTATTTTCTTACTGAACAGAGATTTTGAGAAACTTAGATCAGATGCTAGTCTTTTACAGTGGTAATGCTTTGACATATCTCTCCACACAAACATCACACAGTGGCGTGCATTATACCCTATTAGTACAATGCTCACTGAATGATGATACTTTTCTGTATGTTGTTAAACTGTTCAGTGGATGACATTATATTTCACTTTCTTCTTTCCTTATGAGGCCTTGTGTGCCAGTTGAGATTTTTTTAGTTACAGATTTGGTTTCTTTTGCAAAATATGTATGTGTTGAAAAGGAAACATTTAACAGGAAATCACCAGCTTTGATGCCCCTTCTATCTCAAAATAATAGTGATGATAATAATAGAAACCCCCATCATTTTTGACACGGAAAAAAATCTGCTTTTAACATGTAGGTTGAAGAATAATCAAAACTGAAACAACTTGATTAGTCCAATCTAGACACTTCTTCCATTCCTGCTTTTCAGTCTGACATCAGTGGAGATTCTCACTCTTTCCCTTTAATGTTTTTTTTTTGACATTTCTGAGATTCATATGCTAGAGAAGAACTGCTTTCCAGTCTTTTCACTACCGTGACATTGATCCTTGCAAATTGAACAGTGTCAGTGAACATTTGCAGTTATTGGAAATCATCTGCCTTTACTTTTAAACTGTTAGAATGACATGCGTTTGGCTTTACAAGTCAGCATTCTCACAGGTAGTTGAGGTTACTCTTCGGGAGTTAACATAATCCAGGAACCATTCCTGGTCATTTGCACATGGTCACTCTGCACTGAAAGCTTGGAGAGTTTTGAAAGCTTGGAGAGTTTTGATAACATGCACCTTGGATGTTATATACCAGTTGGCCTAAGGGCAGAGGCCAGTTGTGGGCAACTTTAATTTAATTGTATTTTAACAGGTCAATTCTACTACGCAAATAATTCTGTGGCTTATTTCAAGGTTTAGTATTGAAAAAATTTTTGAGTAAGTACTGCTGAAACCCAAATAATCTCTGATTCATAGTGATATATAATGTAGTGTAAAGAAGAACATACAGCCTGACAAACTCAAGGAGCTTCGGTTAGAGGCTCTCCAGCTCTTTTTTTCTTTCTTTCTTTTTTTTTTTTTTAAATGTAATATGGAACCCAAACTCAACAGGTAGTTCCTGAATAAACAAAAGGTAAAGTGAGTCACATAGAAAAGATAGCATTGTGCCACTGTTACCCTATATTTTTCAGCTGAGTTTTTGACCTTTCCATCAAAGACGTTTTCTTTCCTTTTAACTGATGATAAGATAATAAAAATCTGTGGAATTAAATAGTTCTTTCTCATGGGACACTTTCAGATGCCTCTGTGGTATTCAGTGTTCTGCTGGCAGAAATCTACTAAAAAAAAGAGCAAACGGACCAGCAATTTAGGAATGCTTCTAAATCTAGCATAGCTTCTGAGTGCCTGACATTCCATGTTTTTAAGCAAAAGAGCCTCACCAGGAAACAGCTGTAGTAAATATATTGAAGCTAGCCTAAAAAAATATAGCTGTAAAAATTGTTAACATAAACTTCTGATCTATATGCATTTCTCTCAGTAACCAGCCACATTTTTTATATCACAGACTTTCTGTGGCAAAGAGTTTTGTAGTCTAGTTATTTGTTGCTGTTCATCAATTTAGAATTTGTTGCCTTTTGGATTCACAATGTGTCATGTTTTGATTCTGGCTATTTTGTCTTCTAAGTATTACTTTTATCACTTATGTAGTACTGAATTTATAGAAGAAATACTCTCTGCTTTGCTACAGTTTGTTCCTGGGTTCCATTTCAATTCTTCTGTGCCAACAATTTGGATAAGACTCCTAGAAGGTGTTTAACGGCTGCTCTTCCTACTGCTACTTGACACGCTACAGCTTTGAGCCATGCCTTGATGAAGATAATTATGCATTGGTCTTATAAAATGGTGAGTGCTACATAAATGAGTGGGTGCTACAGGATTGCTTCATGTAATATGATTATTAAAGCAGCTGGATTTTCTTAATGAGGTCAAAAGTCTACACAAAGGGGTACCCTAATAACAGGACTATATACTGCTGTAATGTTTGTTCCTGCAATTTTGTGAGAAAAAACATTGCAAATTGAAGGACTGAGCTGTAGAAGTGTAAGGTCAGTAGATCTTCATAGATCAAATGAAGTTTGACTGAGCATCATAATTCTCTGAAATAATATTTTTGCAAACCTTTTATCTTAAGGAAAAAATGGAACATTTAAATGCTTATAGGAAGCTGTCACTTGCTACACTGCTAAAACCAACCTAGTTTACAAAAAAACATCTCCTGGAACATGTCCACACATTGACTAGTGTGTGTTCCCAAATTAAAAATCATAGAATCATAGAATAGTTGGGCTTGGAAGGTCTCTTAAAGATAATCTAGTTCCAACCCCGCTGACATAGGCAGGGACACCTTCCACTAGACCAGGTTGCTCAAAGCCCCATCCAACCTGGCACTGAACACTTCCAGGGATGGGGCACCCACAGCCTCTCTGGGCAGCCTGTTCCCATGCCTCACAACACTTGCAGTAAAGAACTTCTTCCTTACATCTAATCTAAATCTATCCTCTTTCAGTTTAAAGACATTATCCCTTGTCCTATCACTACATGTCCTTGTAAAAAGTCCCTTTGCGGCTTTCTTGTAGGCTCCCTTTAGGTACTGGAAAGCTGCTATAAGGTCTCCCTGGATCCTTCTCTTCTCCAGGCTGAACAATCTTGACTCTCTCAGCCTCCGGAGCACCTCAGGAGAGGTGCTCCAGCCCTCTGATCATCTTTGTAGCCCTCCTCTGGACTCACTCCAACAGGTTCATGTCCTTATGTTGGCGGCCCCAGAGCTGGATGCAGTACTTCAAGTGGGGTCTCATGAAAGCAGAGGAGAGGGGGAGAATCACCTCCCTCGACCTGCATACCACACTACTCTTGACACAGCCCAGGATGCGATTGGCTTTCTGGGCTGTGAGCGCACATTGCCAGCTCGTATTCAGTTTTTCATCCACTAATACCCTCAAGTCCTTCTCCGCAGGGCTGCTCTCAATCCGCTCACTGTCCTGACCCACGTGCAGGACTTTGCACTTGGCCCTGTTGAACTTCATGAAGCTCGCAGGGGCCCACCTGCATCATAAAATGGAGTGGTTTGGACCACTTAGAGAATCACCTTCAAAGGTATTAACAAAAATGATTTAATAGGTATTTATTAAAGCACAACCTCACAGAATTCGATGGCAAGGTCACTCTAATACTTAATACATGGATGAAATGTACAAAGAAAAATCAAGTTAGAATCAAACTAAAATTATGTATGCAGAGAACGATGATGCAAAAGGTTAAGAGAGAAATACACAGAGGAAAATCAGATTAGAATTGATTTATCATGATTGGTACAGAGGTTGGGAATGTAAAACATAGGGGAGACCCTCCTGATGAGTCATGACGTTCAGAGAGAAGCCCCTTGCTTTCTAAACTCCTGTCAGAGCTTAGGTGTGGCTGGATCAGTTCCTAGTCCCAGATTTGTGCAATGGTTTATGTCTAAAGGGATTATGAGTATAATAGCAGTCTGAGATTCATTCACAGTTGAATAAAGTTCACAACAGTGACTTATGTATAGATTTGAAAAGCAGTATTTGTAATATAATTGCTGTAGAATATTCAGGTTAGTACACACACATGCACAAAGACACTAAGAGATATACATAAGCAAGTAAAAGAGGTATACCTATTAAAAATTGCCCTTGAGTTCAGTGAAGATATTAACGTCAAATGCTTTGGCACCTTTCTCAATGGGTGAAGGGTTGAGCCTCAAGAAGAGAAGAGTATCAGCCCAGGTCTTATCAGTGTTCAGCAACAGACCTCCGATCTTCACAAAGTGAAGAGTTTGTGAGCTCTGAGAGGTGTCCCACACAGAAGGAGATGCTGGTTGCAGCCCACTGTGGTCCAGGAGAGCTCAAAGAGTCTCGCTCAGTACTGCTATTTATACACTCATGAGATGATTGGCTTTAGTCATCAGCAAATTACTGGGATGCCGGTAGCACTGGTACCATTTCACATGAGTTACAATTCAGATAAGGAAGTCTCCAAGGCTGTCAGTGAATGACTTAAGATTCAGATATGGGATGCTCCAAGGCTGTCAGGAGAAGACTGAGATATGTCCCAAGGTTGTCAAGAAATGACTAATTATCCCTACTCCCATCCCCAGCCTCTGCCAGGAAGCAGGAGTCCTTGGTACGGTCAGTGCAGCTCCCTGGTTTAGCCATGCAAGAGTTCCTGGTATGGGGAAGGGACGCTTAACTGCCCAACTCATTACACTTATGCTAAGGCCTAGCAAGACTTCCCAAGTTCGTAGACCAGCCCAGAGTGGGGGAAGAAATGCACCACCATAACCTCTTAAGCCTGCCAAGGTCCCTCTGGATGGCATTCCTTCCCTCCAGCATGTTGACCACATCACACAGCTTGGTGTCATCAGCAAACTTGCTGAGGGTGCACTCAATCCAACTGTCCATGTTGCTGACAAAGATGTTTGTTATGGTTTAAGCCCAGCTGGCAACAAAGCACCATGAAGCCACTCACTCACTGCTCCCCCTCAGCCCTGGTGGGGTGAGGAGAAAATATAAAGAGAAGCTCATGGGTTGAGACAAGGACAGGGAGGGATCACTCACCAGTTATGGTCACCGGCAAAAGACAGGCTCAACTCGGGGAAGAAACAAAATCAATTTAATTTACTACAAATCATATCAAACCAAGGATATTAGGAAGTAAACCCAAACCTTAGAACACCTCCCCCCTACCCCTCCCTCCTTCCTGGCTCAATCCGCTCCCAGTTCTCTCTACCTCCTTCCCCCTGCAACAGCACAGAGGGACAAGGAATGGGGGTTTGGGTCAGTCCATCACACATTGTCTCTGCCGCTCCTTCCTCCTCAGGGGGAGGACTCCTCACTCCTTCCCTGCTCCACTGTGGGGTCCCTCCAAAGGGATACAGTCCTTCACAAACTCCTCCAACATGAGTCCTTCCCATGGGCTACAGTCCTTCATGAACTTGCCTGGCGTGGGTCCTTTCTGCGGGCTGCAGTCCTTCAGTCACACACTGCTCCAGCGTGGGCTTTCCTATGGAGTCACGACCATCTCTGGGGGCACCTGCTCCCCTGGTCACCCCCATGGGCTGCAGGAGGAAAGCCTGCTGTCTCACCACAGGCTGTAGGGGCATCAACCTCCTCCAGTGCACCTCCTCTCCCTCCTTCCTCACTGACCTTGGTATCTGCAGAGGTGTTCCTCACATTCCACTTTCCTCCCCCACTGTAAGTTTCCACTTCTTTAATATGTTCTCCCAGAGGCGCTATCATCATCACTGATGGGGTCAGTCTTGGCCAGAGGTGAGTCTGACTTGGAGCTGGGGAAGCTTCTAGCAGCTTCTTACAGAAGCCACCCCAGCAGCCCCTCCCCTGCTACCAAAAACCCCACCACAGAAACCCAAACGAGTGTTAAACAGCGACGGTCCCAATACCGACCCCTGAGGAATGCCACACATCACTGCTCTCCACTTGGACATTCAGTTGTTGACCGCAACTCTTTGAATGCGACCATCCAGCCAATTTATTATCCACCAAGTGGTCCATCCATCAAATCCATGTCTTTCCTATTTAGAGACAAGGATGTTGTGCAAGACAGTGTCAAATGCTTTTCACAAGGCCAGGTAGATTATATCAGTTGCTCTTCTCTTATCCACCAACTCTGTAACCTTGTAGCAGAAGACTACCATATTTGTCAGGCATGATTTGCTCTTAGTGAAGCCATGTTGGCTGTCACCCATCACCTCCTTGGTTTTCATGTGCTCTAGCATAGTTTCTAGGTGGATCTGCTCCATGATCTTGCCAGGCACAGAGGTGAGACTGACTAGCTTGTAGTGTCCCGGGTCTTCCTTCTGCAAAGAGCAGAATGACTGTGTGGAATTTATGTTGTTGTAAGTATGGTGAAGGGACAATGTATGGATTGTGTGTAAATTGTCCACTTCTGTTTGGTGTTGTGATGATGTAATTTTGATTTTGGCGTGCGGAATTATTTTTATTGATGTGAGTGAGATTTGGGAAGTTTGTGAAGGTTGTGTGATGATAATTCTTAAATATGTGATTCACAGAGGGATTGGAATGTATTGGGTTTGTGTGGCAAGGTTTTGGTAGCAGGCATCTACAGGGGTGGCTTCTGTGACAACATGCCAGAAGCTTCCCCTATGTCCAATAGAGCCAATGCCACGCGGCTCCAACACAGACCCTCTGCTGGCCAAGACTGAGCCCATCAGCAATGGTGGTAGTGTCTCTGGGATAACATATTTAAGAAGGGGAAAAAAACCCCTGCGCAACAGAAACGGCAATCAGAGAAAGGAGTGAGAACATGTAAGAGAACCAACCCTGCAGAGAGCCAGGTCAGTGAAGAAGCAGGGGGAGGAGGTGCTCCAGGTGCTGGAGCAGAGATTCCCCTGCAGCCCATGGGGAAGACCATGGTGAGGCAGGCTGTC
>JAVJGG010000074.1:26046265-26061875 GCA_035590195.1 Aviceda cuculoides | reverse complement strand
GACCATGGTGAGGCAGGCTGTCCCCCTGCAGCCCATGGAGGTCCATGGTGGAGCAGATATCCACCTGCAGCCCATGCAGGACCCCATGCTGGAGCAGGTGGGTGCCCGAAGGAGGCTGTGACCCCATGGGCAGCCCGCACTGGAGCAGGCTCCTGGCAGAACCTGTGGCCCATGGAGAGAGAGAGAGAGGAGCCCACGGAGCAGGTTCCCTGGCAGGACTTGTGACCCTGTGGGAGAATCCACGTGGGATCAATCTGTTCCTGAAGGACTGCACCCCATGGGAGGGACCCCACAATGGAGCAGGGGAAGAGTGTGGAGTCCTCCCCCTGAGGTGGAAGGAGCGGCAGAGTCAACAGTTGATGAACTGACCCCAACCCCCATTCCCCATCTCCCTGTGCCACTTGGGGGTGAGGAATTAGGAAAAATTGGGAGTGTGCTTAAGTCTTGGAAGAAGGGAGGGGTGGGGGCAAGGGTTTTAAGATGTAGTTTTATTTCTTATTGTCCTGTTTTGATTTGATAGCTATTAAATTAAATTAATTTTCCCCAAGTTGAGTCTGTTTTGCTCATGATGGTAATTGGTAAGTGATCTTCCTGTCCCTATACAGAGCCATGAGCTTTTTGTTATATTTTCTATCCCCTGTCCAGCTGAGGAGGGGGAGTGATAGAACAGCTTTGGTAGGCACCTGGTGTCCAGCCAGGGTCAACCCACCACAGCCCTTTTTAAAAATGGGGGTTATGTTTCCCCTTTTCTAGTCAGTGGGAACTTCCCTGGACTGCCATGACTTCTCAGATATGGTGGATAGTGGCTTAGCCACTTCATCCACCAGTTGCCTCAGGACCTGTGGATGCATCTCATCAGGTCCCATGGACTTGTGCATCTTCAGGTTGCTTAGATGGTCTCAAACCTGATCTTCTCCTCCAGTGGACAGTTCTTCATTCCCCCAGTCCCTGCCTTTGCCTTCCATGACTCGTATGGTGTAGCTGGAGCACTTGCTGGTGAAGACTGAGGCAAAAAAGTCATTGAGTGCCTCAGCCTTCTCCATGTTCCAGGTAACCAGATCTCCTGTTTCCTTCTGGAGAGGGCCCATATTTTCCCTAATCTTACTTTTATCTCCAGTATGTCTATAGAAGCTTTTCTTGTTGCCCTTGACGTTCCTGGCCAGATTTAATTCTATCAGGGCTTTGGCTTTCCTAACCTGATCCCTGTCTGCTTGGACAATTTCTTTGCATTCCTCCCAGGCTGCTTGTCCTTGCCTCCAGCCTCTGTAGGCTTCCTTTTTGTGTTTGAGTTTGTCCAGGAGCTCCTTCTTCATCCACACAGGCCTCCTGGCTTTTTTGCCCTACTTCCTCTTTGTTGGGATGCATCACTCCTGAGCTTGGAGGAGGTGATCCTTGACTATTAACCAGCTTTCCTGGGCCCCTCTTCCGTCCAGGGCTGTATCCCATGGTATTCTACCAAGCAGATCCCTGAAGAGGAATTTCTAATTGTGCCATTAACTTATGAAAAGTAATTATGATATGGACATCACCACACACTTAGGGTCCCTCTGTGGTTCATAAAGATTTCCAACAAAACAATAGGAACAACAATGTCATGTCCCAGTGTCTTTGATAATCTCTCTACACTTAGGCTGTATTTCCATGGTTGATCTAGCTGTGGGGTTTGGTGCCTACAGCTTTACATCTATGCCTGACTTTGTATCTGCCTCTGCTCTTGTATGGGCTTTGCTGTCTGTCAGAGCCTTTTTGAAGAAACTTTTTAAATACTAATTAACCTTCTCTTTTTGGCTCTTTTAATTTTCTGATGAGTTACTACAACTTCTCAGATCAGTGTCTAATGTGTGATGGGTGGAGTACCAGAGAGATGGTGGGAGTGCACAGCAAGAAAGCAAATGCAAGCTGGACAGCAAAAGCCAGCAGTTAGATCAGTATAGAGTGGAAGCCAGAGAGAACAGCTTTAGATAGCTGTGATGTTTGATACATAAATTATTCCAGGGATTGCAATCTTGCTGCCTTGCCATCTTTAATCCCTTAATAATCAGTGCCTTGTTAAAGTAATGCAAAGAACAATCTGTATTGTATAAATTTGTTTTTATTTTTCCTTGTGATTAAGAAGTTGTGCCACTATATCAATTCTTGAATATCAGTAATTTCAAATCACTTGTATTAAGAAGAAAAGCAGAAAAAGATTATTCTTATTTGTTTGGGTGAGAAATTACATAAGCAGAACTTGACAAGAAAAGGCTGGGATTCTGGCTGCCATTTTTTCCTCTCTGTAGCAGACAGTGTGTGTGTGTGTGTTCGTGTCTATGTTTCTGTATCTGTGTGAAAGCTATTAGGTAAATATTCCATGTTTTTCACTGGAGACTTTCAAAGGGAAAACAAACTACTTGTCTTTGGGAACTGGTATATCAAACTCTGCTATCTGTAATGCTTGATACGTTGTTTGGCAAAGTGGAGTTTACAATTTTATCTTAAGGAAGCACAGAAATGAATGTTAGGAAATTTGTTTCTACTCGAGGCTATTTTTCAAACCTATTGTGTGACCTGGCAAATACACCACCTCACATTTTCTGGCTCCCTAATCCTTTGCATATGAGAGCATTATTATTTTTAGTATGGTCACAGTAGAATAGTGCCTTGTACATTTCCTTAAAGTCTATGGGGCGTTCCATGGATATCTATGTTATCCTCCATGGATAACTATTATCCACATGAGGATACCTTAATTAACTTTCCCTGCCTTGAGCTCTTAAAGCCAAGTTGAGAGATTTCCTTTTGCTATTCAGAGACATGATTCAAGTCTCTGACACATATGTGCCATGTTGCCACCCTGGGATCTGCAGAGGTTAATTTAGGTTGTAATCTGAAGACAGTGTAATTGCACAGGACTAGCTGTACAGAAAGAATGAGAGTTACAAAGCTTTCATCTGTGCTCCCAGCCCGAATATAAATTTAAGACCAATTAAGTAGTTGCATAAATGAATCTCTTGTCTTGCTGCAGCAATGGATTTGCCATTGTGTTTTAACTGAAAAACTCTTGTTTAAGTATCACATTATCATCATGGTACTGCAATATCTGAGGATTATAAAAAAGCTCTTTCTTATTTTTAAAGTCCATTTAATCAGGCAGCAACTCCAGAAAGGAAAGCGCTGACAGAACTCTGCCTGTGCTTACATATATTGGTTTACTTTAATATAGAAAGGAAGTTACTGCTTGAAGACAGGTAGCACATATTGTGCATTACTAGTAGAAAAGATTAGATCTTATTTAGATCTCCTCAGAACCAGTGCATACATTCATATTTACAGCAAAAATAGTGGTTCTTGTTTCTCCAGGGCTTCTCAGCCAAGACTGGCATTGAGTTAGTACAGGAAGGATCTTGTGATCTCTCTGATCTCACAGACTTGTTATCTTGGTGCTGAGTAACTGATTAGAACAGTATATCAGTGGATTCCAATCCAGATCATATTGTCATCTCTCATGGCAGGAGAAATGTTTTTTTCTAAAAAAGACCTCTTTTTTTCATGGAAATTGAATGTATCTTTCTGTTAACAAGGGCTCTAGGTGATGCTGGCCAATGCATGAGAAAGACTTTTTTTAGAGCTCCTTTCTGTAGTATCATCACAGATTGTTGGAAATTGAGGATTGGTAAGTCCTAGGACTAAAATATATGTTCATAGAACATCTGCTGAATGCAGTTCTCTTACATGGAAAATGTCTTAATTGTGCCTATACTTTATGAGAAAGAAATAGCTTCACATTTGGAATCTTCAGATCCTTTACCTAGGGAGTGTATGAGATGAGGCAGTGATACGTGAGGCAGTTAACTTTTGATTGGGATCTGTTGTCATCATAGGAGTCAAAGTGTTGAGGAAATTCAGAAAAATTGAAAGATTTTATATAACCTTAGTCAAACTTATAAAGATAGAGATAGATACTTAGCAACTTCTGTCATGCTGGCACTGACCATGAAAGAGAGGCAGAGGATTAGTAAAAGAAAAGGATGTGGCAGACATTTCTCTGGAGAAAGTGACATGAATTCATGAGGTATTTTTCTGCTACTGAATCTGTTGTTTTTGTCAGGTAATTTGGGTAAAAAATCAAACCCATTGGTTTTCTCAGAGCAATGACAGCTGAATTTTCTCAAACTGACAAATTCTTAACTTTACAGTTTCAAAGTGATGTCCAGCTAAGGCCAGGAAGGCTTTTGAATGACCCTTTATACTGGGCAAAATGCCAGGCAGCTTTTGCTCTAATTGTACTGGCTTTTCTTGCAGTGATTCACACTTGATATTCTCAAGGGAATGGATAACACAGAGCTATATAATTTGTTAAAATCTGTCATAGGTCATTAGTGTTTCTGGCTTACTACCATCTAATAGTTGATCAGTGACCTAATGTGGTAGGTTGACCTTGTCTGGCTGCCAGACTACCCACCCAGCCTCTCTCTCTCACTCCTCCCCCTTAACGGGACAGGGGGAGAAAAAAAGGTGGAAACACTCACTGTTTGAGATAAGGACAGGGAGATCACTTACCATTACCATTGGGCAACAGACACTTGCCTTGAGGAAAATTAATTTACTTTATTGCCAATTACAAATAGAGTAGGATGGTAAGAAACAAAGACAAAACTTAAAATACTTTCCCCTAGCCCCCACTCTTCTTCCAAGGCTCAACTTCACTCCTTCATTCCCAACTCCTCCACCTCCTTACCCTGAGCTGTGCAGAGGGGATGGGTAATGGAGGTTGCAGTAAGTCCATAACAGTTCCTCTCTGACATTACTTCCTCCTCACACTTTTCCCCTACTCAGGGGTAGAGTCCTGTGGGATACAGTCTTTCATGGACAGCTCCAATGTGGGTCCTTCCCATGGGGTGCAGTTCTTCATGAACTGCTCCAGCATGGTTCCTTTCCACAGGGTGCAGTCCTCCAGGAATAGACTGCTTCAACCTGGGTTCCCCCACAGTTCCTGCTGGAAAACTTGCTCCTGTGTGGGCTTTTCTCCACAGGTCACAGGTCCTGCCTGGAACCTGCTTCTGCATGGGCTCTCCACAGCCTGCAGCTTCCTTCACGGCATTCTCACCTACTCTGGCATGGGGTCCTTCACAGGTGCAGGGTGAATGTCTGCTCCAGCGTAGTCCTCCATGTCAAGGGAGACAACCTCCTTCACCATGGTATTCTCCATGGGCTGCAGGGGAATCTCTGCCCCAGTGCCTGGAACACCTCCTCCTTCACCTTCTTCACCAACCTTGGTGTCCGCAGGGCTGCTTCTCACAGCTTTTTTCCCTCACTCTTTTCTCTCACACTTTGGTGTGCAGCATTTCTATGCTTTTTAAGAAATACACTTCCCAGAACTGCTGCCATCGTGGCTGCAGGCCTCAGCTGTGCCCTACAGTGGGTCCATTGGAGCTGGCTGTGTCCAGCATGAAGCAGCCCTGGCCTCTCCTCACAGAGACCCCCTGCAGTGCCCCAGTGCCAGCACCTGGGCACTGACACCCAATACAGCTAAATAATGTGAGTTTCCATTGGATAAGCAGTTATCGGTAGACATCACCTCTGCAAGTGACATTAGTGAGCCTTTTTACAGGTAGTTTTAGTGGAGAAGTCAAGGACTGAATGGGAAATGGATAGTGATTTACCTATCTGTCCTTGAAATAAGTCCTGCTTGTAATTTCTGTTTATCAGTGAAAAATGTTGGTAAAGCAGTGTACAGGCAAGGGCAATGCCAGCATCTTGCATTGCCTTGCTCCCTGGGGTAGAATGGTTATTTCAGTCATTAAGGTTCTTCACATGACAAGTCATATAAAAGAATAACATCTGTTATGTTTTTATGTTGTTCTCAAGGCAGACTTGCATCTTGTTCCCTCTGGGGGTGAAAATAAGCTGTTTGAAAGTTGGGCCTTCTACTCTAAGCTAGTCATTTTGCTGTGGTCACTAGAAAAAAAGAGTCACCTCCAAGAGTATTTCATTCTCTCTGAAGGTGGAGGTGAGATGGCAGGTAGATGATTCATTTAGATTATAGCCACTAACTGCTTGACGGCTAAGGTAAGACAAGGAAAAACTTGTCCTGAACTGCTATTGTGTTACTCTTGGGCTTGGAATAACCCAGATGCACAGAGTCCATATGTTGTCATGATATTTAAGCACTCTTTGAGAGAAAGACTTTTTCTGAAGACTGTGGCAGTGTTGAAGACATGGATATAGTCCTTCAGTACCTCAGGTAGAGTCCCAGAGACTGTGACAAATGGCTCTTCATGTTTTTTAATGTGTGTTCATAGTGTCTGATACTTCAGTATTTTTCCTTCTTTCTATGTCAAATGTTCTTCCCTCAGCAAGCAACTTCTTGTGGGTCTGATTCCAGGGTCGTCCAAATCAGCACTGTGTCTGGCTTTCTGACTTCTTTCATTTTTTTCAGTCATGTAGTGAAGTCCTGGATAAACTTTCTAGATGTTTCTACAACTTCAGCACTCGGACGGAGAGTAATCAAAATGTTGTTATGCTTTTCCTGGGACAGATTAATGTCAACATAAACAACAACCCCCACACTGTTTCTTTTGTGTTTCTTTGTGCTTTGACCAATTTTAAAAACATGACTTCACGCTTGATTTACAGGAAGTTTGTCATGTGCCTAGCTGCAATGCAGACATCAGTATACAGTTTTAAAGCATTTCAGGGACATCATAGTCAGCATTTGTGAGAATTTCACCTACGTTTGATGCTGGAGCTTTGTCTCTTTAAAGATTGTGTCTTGTGGTTGTTACCATTCCTCATGTATTCCCCAATTAATTTCTGTAATAAAATGTTGAAGCAAATTTTATTAAAGTCATCTGGCTCCACTAACAGGCTATAAATGCCAATGATTAATAGAGTAAAAAAATACAGTTTTATCATTAAATTTTACTTTAAAGGCACTTTAACAGCATCCGCAATACTTAGGAGTGCTTCTGTGTGAAGCAGTAAGCACAGATAAGCCAGACAGGCATTATTTAATATATTTATAATGTGATACCGAAGTGCTTTTGAGCAATTTTTCATGCTATGGAGAGTAGAGTCTAAGATTCATATAATGTAATTTAGGTGTTTACAGGGTTAACTTTGTGTGATTCTTTCAAGCAGTTTGATACCATACAATAAGAGAAAGAGAGAGAGAGAGTGTGTATGTGTACGAAAGTGTGTGTGTGAAAATAAGCTATAAGTGGTAATTTGTCAACACTCTTAGATGGAAGACAATATAAATTGGCTTCTAGAGCAGAAAATATCATAGCAGAGGTGAATAATAAATCATATTTGTAGCTTTTACTCTGTAGACAAAACTATCACAAAAAGGTAATGTTTGATTCTTTACTGTTACAAATATCTGAGTTTTAGATTCTGCAAAAAAAATTGCAAAATCCTATTACTTTCTTTAGTTTAGCAGTTACAAGACATGCATAATAAAACATAGTCCAATTCAAATGAAAGTCAGAATAAACTAGGTATTTACTGAGTGGGGAAAGTATTTTACAGTGGAAAAAAATGTAAAAATGCTAAAAAATAATTCAAAGCATAACCATGCTTTACTCAAAACCCCCAAATTTTGTACCTGATTTTGTAGACTCAAAAGGGTAAGAGAACACATTTATAACACTCAAACCCTTCTCTTCTCTTAAGGCCTTTATAAATAAGCAACATATTTATCATGTAATTTAAGTATTTCCACTTCTCATGGGAATATCTGAGCAATGTATGACACTACTTAAATATTGAAGCAACACCTATCCAGATAATCTGACAAGAGTTAACCAGCTTAAAAATTCAGCTGCATATTCATAGATAGTCTTTTGCAGTACTTTCTCCCAGTTCTGCTTTTTTTAGATCCTCATCAAAATTTTTGGTGCTAAGCAACAAACACTTGTTTTTGTTCCCATATTGCTGCATGAAGTTTGTTAGCATGCATTTGCCTCCTTGTAGTGGAAATATGTGCGTATAGGAAAGGTGTGAGAATAAGAGAAAGTGTGAGTGTTGAAATCATGGTGAAGTCATGATCTTCTAAGTCACGCTGTTCAGCTTTTTTTTTTTACTGAATGTTAAGTAAAGGGAGAAAATATTGTCCAGAACTGAAGTTCAATGAAAATGAATAGCCTGATATTGAAAGCGTAAAATCCAGTCTCAGATATCTTGAACACAAGGAAACAACTATTTCTTTCAGTGGAAGCCAGCACTAAATTTAAATTTCCAGTGCAAAAAGAACTCTTGTTATTTAAGTAAAGGGAATACAGCTAGTCGCTAGAAGAATTGGGTGGTCTGTCTTCAGTTATCTAGAAACATTCCCTATAACACTCCCTATAGAACTAAGACATCCACAGGGATATGAATCCAATATACCCTCTCACTTGTTATGCGTTTTCCTTTGCAGTGCAGCGTGTATAGCCACTGCTGTGATAAGCCTGGTTGCTCTCAAAGAAGAATTTTGAAAACAATGCATTCATAGTCAGCTAGGACCTTAAATTAACACAGAAAGATCATAGAATCATAGAATCATTTAGGTTGGATGTGGGAACCATGGAAGAATGAGCTGCTGTAAAATGTCCTGCAAAGTGAAGAAAATTATAAAAGGCAACATAATTAACATTGGTCAGAATGGCAGAGGAGGTATCCTGTTTCACAACTTCTAATTTGATTTAGTTCCATACATCTGTTCAAGGTAACTGAATGGATTATTTATCCTGGATAGGGTACAAGTAAAACTTAATGTATTGTGAGAAAGCCACACAGTCAGCTTGGTATCGTTCATCAGAATTTTTTAGATGCTCTTTGCTCAAAGGAAGATGAGTAAAAGAAGAAAGACTATATACTAGCCCCAAAGAGTTCTGGCACTACTGTGATTAGCTCAGCTTCAGTGACTTCAGTTGAACTATGCCCATTTGCTGCAGCTTGGGATCTTGTCCTCAGTATCAATTATAAAACTGAGACAGAAACCAATGATGTGACCAAATCATAATTTGACCTATGAAACAGCCCTGTGATCTGGAACTTGAAAATATCTGAAAAGGAAGGCCAAGGGGAACATATGATGAACCAGACTGAACAAAGAATTTAATTATGTCACCAAACATTCAGCAAAACTAAACGCAGATTTTTGAAAGTAGATCTAACATTCACCCAAATAACACTTACTAGTCCAAATAACTTTCACTTGGCAGATTTTAGGAGTATTTTTTTTTTTTTATTTTTCCTTGGTTTCAAATTCATTAATTCACTTTCCCTTTTTCTTCTAATTCATAGGAATGCTGGACTAGTAGGGCTATAAGGCTCTTTTGAAATGTCTGTTGCTAATTTCCCAAATTATCTTTCAGGTAGCTGAGTGAACAATGCTGACATCCATTTACAGTGAGGCAGCATTGAGTATGCCTCTGCTTTTCTGACCAGATAATTGATGATTTAGGCATTTGCAGTTAATTTCCTTCTGCTTGAAATTCTGCAAGCACTTCTTTCCTTTTCCTGTCCTTCGTTTTTTTTGTTTTGTTTTGTGGTTGGTTTTTTTTGTTTGTTTGTTTGTAATATAAGCCAACATGGAATATAAAGCATGGAGAACAGGAAAATCACATTGTATAGCAAGATAAAACAGATACCATGGCATTTCTTGCTTTTTTACACCTTCCTGATTAGAGGTTCTGTCTGGGTGTGCTAGTGAGTGAACCTTTTTAGTTATACGTCAGTAGTTTGTCTTTCAGGTTGTTCTCTCAGTTTCACACCGAAAAAAGTTCTGTTTAGTACATGTCTCATCTGCATGCATGTCACAAATAACAGATCAGAAGATATTTAGTAAGATATTTAGTATTTCACATCTAACTATCCTTTGCAACAACCACTGCCTATGCCATGTTGTATTATACTAAAATGCAGCTGGAAGGAACTAGAGATCTGTTTTAAATTATGTAAGTTGATTTTGGAATTCTGGGAGCTGAACAGGAAGTGTGGTTTTTTTCCAATATTTGATTCATGGTTCAATGAAACATGCAGAAAGACTGCATTATTTGATTGTTGCAGGTTGATGGAAAAGCTCACAGGCTGAGAATTTGCCTAATACAAGGCAACATTAGATCACACATCATTCATCAGTACAAGACTGCTGTATAGCTGTGCAAAGACTTTATTGAAAAGAATATGGAAAGGAGCAATGAAGGTCAATATCACCTGCTAAATTTCTTTGCCTATGGATCAGTTCTGGCCTTAGATATGCCAAACCCCACAGTACTGGCTGTAATCCTAAGCTTATTGAAGCACCATATATGTTTGAATTCTAAAAATAACTTGTCAAAAGCTATATGTACTGGTTGCATTTTGCCATTAGAATTAAAAGCATACGTTGCCTGATTAAATGGGACTGGATGCAATCAAATGAACCTACTATTTATGTTATACTTTTGAAGAGGTGGACTGGCATACACATGAACCATTAGATAAATGTTTATCAACATATCAATGGTGATTATAGCAAAACTTGTATATTGTCAATGCCCCCTCCTGACAGTGCACAAACAGCATATGTGGGCTCTCAATACGATGATCTGTAAGCATGTTACACCCTGAAGCCAAGTTCTCCTCCAAACACTGTTTCCTTTTACATTTCCTGTTGACATTGAACTTTGTAGCTCTTTTTTGTTTAGCACAGATAGAGGTGGACTGTAAGGAAAATTTGCATGAAGGGACAGGTTAAATTTTAGCTGTTCTTATTATCTGCAACTCCAGTAGTTTTGTGTGTAAAACATTGGTTTGTCTTTTTCTTCTTTTCATTTCCATATCCCATACAATTATTGCTTCTCAGATGGAATAAAAAGGAAGTCCAATTAATAGGAAAGGACACATTGTCATGGACATTGCTTTCAAAGGTTCTTCTTTGAGTTTATCGTATTTTAGCCAGTGAGGGCACTCAAACACAGGGGATCAAATTCAGTTAGGGGATCAAATTCAGTTTTGATATGTGGGAGTGCAAAAATCCTTTGATTTCAGTTGGAGCTCTGCTGAGTTTATTGTCTGTCTTTTTATCCAGGAAAACCATAGAGACATCTTAATAGCTGTTCAAAAAATTAAACTAATATGTTTGTGTATTGACAAGGTGGCATTGCTCTACACTTCATTTTACTTTCCTTCCAGGATGAGTTAAGGTGGACAATATAAATGGCCAGGTTTATATTAATTATAATTCTTCCTTTCATGTTCAAAGAAAAATCAGTGTTTAGCAGAGGGAATGGTGAACTGCAGGTGCCAAGTCAATAAAAGTCTTGTTGCTTTACCTCTTTTGCTCTGAGTTGGTGTTCCCATAAAGCCCTGATTTGTGCTGTGTGAAAGTGAATGGTAAGGAAATAAGGATTTAAAGTCTTTTGAAATCAGGGTGAGTTTTTGTATCTTAGTTTCTGCACCAAACCACTTATGGATTAGGCAAAAAAATTACAGTGGGTGAAATCTGACTATTAATAACCAGTAAGCATAATAAAAAATATAGGGAAATACTTGGAACATAACTATTGTAAAAAAAAATAAAAATCAACTTATTTTCTAATACATTAGAAATAATGTAGTAATAAATTAATAATAAATTCCAATATTTTCCAATTTTCTAACTTATATTTCAGTACAAACCACATTCTGTAAAATCTTGTCTCTAACTTAGTTTAGAACATGATTTCTCATCAGAGCATATTAGCTATATATTATAGCCTGTATATTAATTTATACAGCAGTCTTATTTATTATGTCGTGAAGGAATTATGCATGTGTACATCAAAGCCCACAGACAGTGTGGAGAGAAACTGGAAAATACTTCTACAAAACTGGGTCTGATTATTTATTTTCTGTCTTTTGGCAATCCAGTCATAATATTAAACACAGCAATCTTGTCATTAAAAAAGGAAAAAAAAAGATTTGAAAAATGGATATGGATACATATGCTTGAGATGTGATAATTATGACTTAGTCTAATGTTCTGTAATGTTTCTCACTGCATCGCATCTATCATCTGGACATACGTAATTTTTGTTTGTATTTTGCGATGCTTCTAAGCAAAACTGCAGACTTGAAAGTTCTCTTTTTTCACTCTCTCACTCTCTTGTTCCCTTTTGCTCCTGCTCTTTCATGCTGTCACTCTGCCTCTCTAGTTTTTCTCACTCTTATGCACTCTCTTTCTCCTTCTGAATATTTTTTGCTCACTTGCTCTCTTTCTCTTTTTCTCTTTCTCTGTCTTCTCTTAAATAACCCTAAACACATACACACACACACAAGTACTTCTCCTGAATCTTCCAGCACACTCATTGCTTGTGTTGCTGCCACCTTTAGAATTTTATGGTGTTGCTAATTGGGTCCCAAGACTGTACCAACCACTGAAAATAACAGCATGCCTGGGAATCAGTTTGCAGGAGTAGCTTGACCTTCATAAAATAAAATTAAGAGTGGAGTTTTGCTAGAGTCAAAAGGAGGATATAAGGAAGAGGGCTACAAATTAGATGTGAAGACAATTCTGTGGTCTCACAATGCGCTGAAAAGAGATACCTTTTGCAACTTTGTACTGATTTAGTTGCTTAACAAGTAATGCTAAATTGTGGAGATTCAACAAAAAATGAGGACATCTTAGTAATGTCAATTTTTATCTCTGTATGATTAAATGCAGTTGGTCAGTATTTAATATTTTCTAAATAAAACAGGTAGGGTCAGCTCTTGTATGTTTAGAATTCAATTAAAACACATTAATTTTAGACAAAAATCTGATATTTCATTACATCAGTGAAATTTCACTCAATTTCTTTTTGTTTGCTTGGACATCTATGAAATAAAAGTTGAGAAATATAACAATATTTTAAGGGTTTCTACTGAACATGGGAATGCTTCTGAATGGTCTTCTGAAACATTTCTCACTTGAATTTTGGCAGTGTAAGGTCTGTGGGCAAATGAAATATTTTTGTTCACTTGGTTCTTGCTTGAATACTTACCAGGAACTCAACAGTTCCTGAACGTAAGATTTCGGGTAGTTTCAAGTAGTTTCCCATTGCCTGAAACTTCCTTGCTGATGAGGTCCACTATGTTGTCTGGCATAAGTATAAAACTTTCCTAAGAAACAGTGCATTCTTTGCAGTGTGCCAACATGCAAATTCTGAAGGGTACATATTCTAAATAAATGAGTCTTTGCAATACAAGACTGAAAAAGTCATTATGGCTGGAAAGCTTTGCTTTTCAAGGATAGAGGGTTAACATATGAATGAAACTTGGATAGCTCTCCACTGGCAGGCTTGGTATATACTCATACTAATATCCAGTTGCACATATATAGATCACCAACGGGGCACTACCACATGAGCTGGAGCAGGTGGTATTTAGATATCTGTCAGTGGCTGTTACTAACTAATGAAAATTAAAGAGTAATTACCAGACGATGATGACTTGGCAAATCAGCAAGACATTCAAGCAAGGATGACCTATATAGCAGTAAGAAATACCAGCAAAATTCAGACATCTGAGAATCAGAAAAATGAACTCTTAAGTAGAGGCAGAGGAATGGTTCTCGGAGGATCAGGGGATGGAAGGTAATAATCCACAAAAGCCAAAGTGTGGAAACTTTAAAGAAGATCTATGGGGATCATTTGCATCCAATACTGTAAAAATGTCAAACCAGGGACACTATACCAGCCTCTCAGAAGCTCACATATTGATGAAATGGTCCAGGACAGTACCTATCCAACAGTGACAGGATTTCAAAATCAACTGAGGAAATACATACTGTAAGGCTGGCAACATGGCCTGGGCATTTTTGTTTGTTTGTTTGAATGAGCACCTAGTGAAAGATGGAATATTTTAATTATCCGAAGTTTCCTTTTTTTTTTTTTGTCACTTCTGCCCCATTATAAAATTAACAATCTACTCTTTCCCTGTATGTTCTTCTCACCCTGATCCTAGAGCTACCAGGAAAATAATCCCTAAATGACCACTGCTAAATATGTATAGAAGTATGAAAAAGCAATGACTAACCAAACCCCACAAACAAACAAACAAACAACCCCACCCCCACACCCCAAACCACACTAAAACACAAAATAACACATGCACAGAAGTTCACTGAGTTAGGCTGCAATTCAAACACAGTAATTTTAGGGTGCATCTTCCTGTTGAATAAATACTGATGAATTTTGTTTTGATTTCTTACAGGACTGGTTCATTTCCAGTGTACAGGTCAGCTATAGTTAAATATTATTTACATAGTATTTAAATATTTATCTAAGTTTGGGATACCTGTAATGAAGAGTTCTAGGTTTGCTTAGAGAAGAAATAGATTTAAACAGAATACTTAGAAACTGAGAATATGGCAGCCCCTCTACTGTCCACCTCAAGAAGTTGCAAGCAGGAAATGTGATCAAGTTTAAATGAAGGATTAGAGAGCCCACAGATCACCATAACACAGGACTGATAAAATAGCCTATGAAAATTAAAAAAACCCCCTCCAACCAAAACCCTAAATGGAAGCAATCATATCTTTTTTATATATATATATTTGTGCATGAATATATATATATGTATCTGTATCTATATAGATGTATACAGTTTTGTACTTGAGGCTCAGAAAGAAAGAGGAGATCTCTTTAGGTACTGTAATGATGAATGATCATTACAGTTGACATTTAGGTACTGTAATGATGAATGATCTCATAAAACACAGATATGAAGAAAACAGACTAGCTGTTAGAAGATACCTTCTCCCTCCAGCAGGAAGGCTGAATATTGTATCTTGTTATGGCAAGACCTATATTTGGTATCATAAAAGGTTTGGGAAACACCAGTCTGTGGTATCTGTATTATACCTGCTTTAGAAATTGGGGTTTAAGCTCAAAGCAGGTAAAATTTAGAGATATATTCATAACATCAAGACTGAATGAAAGTGGCTTTTAGACCAAAACAGAAAGTTGTAACTTAAACACTCCTGTAAGGATTTACATTGTTCTAAAGGACCCATGAGGGTAAAAGAAAGTCTGGGTACAAGTTAGTGATTTATGCTGCCCATTATAAAGCAATCTTGTAATATTTTCCTCTAACTTCTCAGTTTTTTTAAGACTGAAAAATAAATTGTTTTCAGATCCTACTCTTCTCCCCTCTACAGAAATGGTAAAAAATCACTCTCTTGATGTTGGAGACTTAAGCTATTTTTTGGTTTTGGAGTTTAATGTCTAATGGTCAACGTTGTAATTTTTTGTATTTAGCATAACAGTAATTATATGTAAAATAACTGTGTGAGGTCCTCTAACAATTAATGTTTTATATTACTGTTTTCTCTAAATCTGTTAGCACTTAAGAGACCTTAACAGAAGTTGCACTGCTGCTTACTAAGCCTGGGAGGTCTCACTGTTCTTTTTTCACATTTACAGAGTAATGCAGTGACTGCTGGGTTTTGTTTGGTGAGATCTGTAGTAAAATATAGGATTACTTTTTGAAGGATCAAAGTAAATCTATTTAGTGTGCTATTCAACTGATTACTTCATTGTTGCTTTCTTGGGGACACCTAGTTGTCATGTCCCAAAGTTGGAGCGACTCAGGTTCGTGGATTTCCTTTGTCAGAATTAAGGTGAAACGACACCAGGGGAGTGCA
>JAVJGG010000074.1:26023007-26037913 GCA_035590195.1 Aviceda cuculoides | reverse complement strand
ACTCAAAACACAGCACTGTACCAGCTACTAGGAAGACAATTAACTCTATCCCAGCTGAAACCAGGACAAATGGAAAAGTTACTTCTAAGATGACTTATATCAGGAACTTTGAAATTGCCTTACCTGCTTACTGGACTGTCAATTTGTGCATTCATGCTTGAGTAGTGGCCTATACCCCATATTTTAGTCAATGACATGTGACAGCAATAAGGAAAAAAACCAACATTCCTGACAGCTGGAGAGAAGTGCAGACGAGACATTAGAACATAAGATACAAGCTGTCTTTCCTTTTTCTGGACAATTTCTAACATTAAAATTAAACAGAATTGATGAATATTTAATATATTATCTGATTATGACAACTAAACAAAAAATTAAACAGGATTAAAACAACTGAAGATGAGGCATTTGTGCTTGAATCTCTCCAGCAAAAACTCGTATGTAATCTTGCAAATTCTACAGCTGTCAAATGGGATTCAAAATGTGACAGGTAGCTCTTTTTAACAAGAGACACTGGAAACTGGCTTAAAGTTTCTTAATGACAACATAAATGGAACATGACTGAGCATCTTCATCTGCATGAATGAAAAATAAACAAATAAATCCCCTCGCGACAACAGATGACTCGTAAGTGCTAAAACCTATACCACTCCTCTAATAAAACAAAAAAAAATGGTACAATTTCTTGCTGTTTATGTGTATTGTGAGCATGTCTACAGAAGTAGAAGATTTCAAGGAAAAAGGGGAAGCTGCTTGAAACAAGGCATTTTTATAACCTATGTTGATTTTTTTGAAATGTGTGTTGGGTTATCTGTTTTCTGAGTAGTAGCCTTTAAGAAGACAGAAAGTCACCCAGGATACACTCTACAGTTGCAACTATATTAGCATGAAAAGGAGAAAGTTTCACTAAAGAGTTAATGGAAGTAGAAATACAAGAGCCATAAAGCACCAGTAAGTTCTGGATTGTGTTTTTGTTATTCATGTATTGAGACACCATCTTTTCCATTGGCTGCAGCCAATCCTCATTTTGAAAATTTGTGGGAACTGCGGACTGTCTCCTGTTTTTAAATGTCTGATTCTGCAGTGGTGTTCAGTCGATTACACAGGAGTTTGGTTTGCTGCTGCTTGCTGTGACTAAGCGTAGGAACAGTGATGCACACCACAGTGTGTGTGTGTAGCCAGACTGTTTCTCTCATTCTCTCCTAGACGCCTGCTCTTTTGTGGGTAGGAGCAGACATCGGGAATAAGATTTTGTATTAGCTGAGTACATTCAGAGGAGCAGACAGACTAGCTTCTCCTATTAGCTCCCCCACTGTAGCTGTCAAGGGATTGACTTTCTTAGAATTAGCTGCTGACCTGATGAAATTGGGCTTCAGAGGTGGGGAGAAGGAAAGGATGGGGACTTATACACTCCTGTGTGTTTGAATCATGCCAGCCTTTACCAAATGGCAGTATGTTTATTTTGTGAGCCAGGGAGATTTGAAAAGCAGGAAGTTTACCGCAGCTGCTATCTAGCAGCAATATGTGAAGTGTGAATCTGAAAAAGATGAGCTGCTCTTGATATGAATGTTTGAGCAATGCATATGTGAGGCAATGACTACAGAAGGAAGCTGAACCTCGGTTCATCAAAACAGGGTACCTGTAGTCTGAAGGTACATTAGCCAAGGAGAAAACAGGAGGATGTGAGGGTGTAAAGACTAGGGAACATGCAGATAAGGCCTTCTGAATATATTGCCACATGCATGGACTTGAATGCAGGCTATTAATAAAGGTTGGAGATTGAGAGAATGCTTAGATGAGTTAATTAACCAGCTAGATAGTGCATGCTGGATGCACAATAGAATGCTAGTACCTGATAAGATTAAACATGATATGATTTAGGAAACAACAAACGCATATAAGGAAAAATGGATTTAAGTGTGATACAGTTTAAATAGTATAAAAGCATTAGTGATTGCACATGTCTATGGCACTTGGTTTTCAGTATATGAGTATTCTTTTTGCTGTGTGCCATTATTTCTTATGAAAATACCTGAGTAATTAATCTAATGGTGAATTGAGCTTTGGGGCTAAGCATACCTGGATGAATCAAGTCTCTCAAAAACTTGAGAGAAGATCAGAAGCATGTTCTGGAGTAATCAAAAGTAGCTGATTGATGAACATTCACACACTGGCATGCTAGTAGCTCTGGAAGCAGCAGCCAGTGTATCTTGGCATTACAGTTCTGAGCTATTTGTTTGGATGAAATGAGGGAATCTCATTTGGTGTGGGGGTGACCCATGCTAAGGCAAAGGCCGAGAGCAGTGACACCCACTGGCAACTGTGGCACTCACAATTATTTTGAGATAAAGAAAGACAAATATAACTGACTGAAAGGGAAATTTTCATGTGCATCTGAGTGACAGGAGCAAATTATAAAGGATCCAGCATACACCAGATCCAGACACCTTTTAATCCATCAAAACAGGGGAAAAAAAAAGAAGATGGAGGGGGTCAGAGTTTCTGAAAAGAAAGAAAGGAAGCATGCTGTCTTACAAACTGTTAATCCTGTATGTAATTAAAAAAATCTACTGAAAATCATTTTAAACCATTAATAGATATAAGAGAAAAAGACACTTTTGTATAAATTCAAGAAAAATAAAACTGCAAAATTTGAAGGGGTTCTGTAGTGAGAGAACAATTAGATGTCTAAAATGTGTGGTTGTATACATAGGTGTGAAGTTTTAAATGCACAGGAAATACTAGCAGTGTAATTTAAATAACTGGGTCAAGAAAAGTAAAACAAACAAACAATCAAACAATAAGATATTTCTGTCTTAAAATTAACTAGCAGCAAAAAAGGCTCAGCACAGTTTTTAATCTACAGTTGTCTCTTCAATACAAGAATACTTTATGAGAATTTTATGAAAAAAGGCCTTACCTGAGCACTGTATCTGAATAAACAGTTTTGTGGATAGCTCTAGCTTGATGTCAATAGAATCCAATTAAATTCACTTCAGTGAAAATATTTCAAAAATATGTAGGGAATCTGCTTTAATGTAATTTTTAGAATATGTAAGGATGGGGATAAAAAGTGTTGCAACAGTTGCAGCTGTTGTTCCAGTTATGAACAAACACAACCAGGTTTCAATTTCACAGAGAAAATAATTTATAAAATCCTTTAAAAAATGTCTTGTCAAAGTCAAATTGAAAATAATCACAACAGTCTAAGGATGTTTTTTTCCATTCTATTTCATCTGATATGCCACCCCCATCCCCAAGAAAAGAACCATTTAAAATATTTAGGGTTTTTCTTTAAATAGTATGTATGAAAAAAGTCTGAAATCATTAGGCACTTTCAGGTAGAAATATGT
This sequence comes from Aviceda cuculoides, assembly GCA_035590195.1. Taxonomy (NCBI): domain Eukaryota; kingdom Metazoa; phylum Chordata; class Aves; order Accipitriformes; family Accipitridae; genus Aviceda; species Aviceda cuculoides. The sequence goes on along the minus strand of JAVJGG010000074.1, from coordinate 26,034,560 downwards.
TTAAACAGAATTATATTTAAACTAACAACTGCCCTGTTTTAAGGGAGTGACAACTGTGTTCTGAAGCTTTTTTTTCTCAACTTGGTTAAATATCTTGTATATAAGAGCATAACATACAAGTAATTGCATCCTTTTTGCCTTGTTTCTGTAAATGAAAAAATAAGTCCTCATATTAGGAGTACTGTATATTCAAAACAAATCTAGCTTAAACAGCATTTTCTCCAAGAGGAAAGAAAAATGAGAGAAAAATATTTTTCATTCTTAGGCTAATTTGCAGAACTAATAGTTATGACAAGAACCTTTAAGGGACTAGCCTAGAAGAGACTTAACATTGTTATTTATCCCTTCCAGGTATACACAAATTGCTGTATGTTTGCTTAGCTGGAGCAAAAAGAACAAATATAACTTTTAAATGCAGTATGAAATACTATTTGTTGCTTAGTGTTGACTGCAAGCTTCAGAAAGTTCATCTTGCTGTTATTTTAAAAGTATAAGAAGTGCTACTGTAAGAGTAAGGTAATAATATAGCTGCCTTCATTTAAGCAGCCGTTTGCAAAATGGACAGTATCAAGTAAATAAAGTCAGGGTTGAAGAAATTTGGTTTACCCAACACAAGCACAATGAAGATGAGGGAATAAGGTGGCCCTAAAATTTTTTTGGAAGCTCATTGTAAGAAATATGATGGACTTTAAAAAAAAAAAAGTCTATTAAATAAATATAAATTGTAGCAAGACTATATAAAACTGACCCAAATACTCAAAAAATTACCTAAGAAAGTTCAGAACATCTGCCAGTGAAATTTACTAGGCATATTATTCCCTTTGCATGATGAATTATGGAAAAATTCTGGAAATAAAATTTGGAAACCACTGAATGAAGCAAACTGTATTTTAGTGAGAGCCACAGTTAAAAGAATCTCTACATATTCTTCAGGAACATGTGTATTTCAGAATCACTACATTCATGTGGAGAAGAAGATTTGTCTATACTTAGAAACAATCAGCAAAGGTTTTGCTGTATTCATACTGATGGGGAGAGAAAGAAGTGGTAAAGCAAGTCTTCAGGGTGCAAGTCCGGCAGCAAAACAACTAAGGGATTTTCCTAATTTGCAAACTGCACCTATTGCATATGGAGTTTGACTTACACAGTCAATTGGTAGAAAACTTAAGGACCTCAAAAAAGACTGTAGATTCTGCGTGAAGTTTAAAAAAATGAAATTGATACTACTGTTACAATCAGCTAATGAAATGAAAGAGGAAGGCATGAACAAAAGACATTACTAGAATGTGTTGGAGGGAAATCCTATTGAGACAGTTATCTAAAACTATACCCTGTAAATGTATGTGTGCTATGTGGACAGAGCAGACCATTATATGAGAAAATTAGTCAGCTGCCTATAGACCATAAAACGGAACTTTTCTGAGTTGCCTTATTAATGTACTGAAATGCTGTCTGCCTCAGGCATCTGTGACTTGGGGCTGAATCTGCCTGATTCTGGTGATAATTCTGGGCATCAGAGGACCTTGAAATACCTGAAATGATGAAATTGGTAGGGGCAAATGCTTTGCAGAGGAGAAACTTTGAATTATGTTTTCAGGTTTGGAGAACAGGAAGCCTATCTTGGCTGTCATCTCACATGATGTAATGGATTCTGTGTTTTGAGTTCATGGTATAGAAAGGAAACAGTTACATTGCCTAAATGGTTAGCTGCTTGTGACTGGTTAAAATAGTATCCTTTACCTCTTAGATTGGAAGAATTAAATGAGTGTAAGGAAGGGAAGCTAAGTACTGTTAATCAAAACAGGAGATATGTCAGCCACAGAAAGGTTCTTGTACTATGGATGCACATGTTGGGAAATGTCCACATTGGACATTCACAAACACATGGTTTAGTGAAATCTATTGAGCACGTGACTTCAACAGTGATAGAGACTTTGTTCTTTTTGTGAAAATGAGATTATTAATCACTTAGACAACATGTGGTGGAAACATGATAGAGGTGATAATCAGTTGAATAATACTTGTCATATTGTAAGAAACAGTGACACGTATGAAAAGAACTGTAATTCATTTACTGGTCTACGGCTGCTGGACAGCTGTATGCTTTGTACAGGCTGTTGGTATATCAGTGTTGGTTTTCACCCTGCAGCACTAAGTATAATACAGAGTAATTTAGGATGAAAAAAGCTGAATTATTCTGGTGTCTCTAAGGGTCACATCTAAAACAGATTTAGAGGCAGCCAGATATGTGCAGGTATATATCTGGGAATCCCAGAGTATTTCTGGGCTATTAATATTGGGTCTAGGTCCCCGGAGTGCCACCAGTGGTTCATAAAAGAGAAGGATCAAGAGAGATCCTAGAAGATGCGCTGGGTATACTGTTTTTGTGCTTCTCTGGGCATAGATCCCAAATAAACTGTGGTTTTAGTGTGCACCAGATTTAGTCCTAACTGGCTATAGGATAATAAGGAGCCATTCTGGGCTATGGATACTTTGGTCTGTTGGCAGGAATCAAGTGATTGAAATGTAATGCTATATTTTCAAAACCCTTACCACAATCAAAGGAGTTGGAACAACTTTCCTCTGCTTTTTTCAAAGTCTTTGATGATAGGAGCTAATGTGATTTTGTAAGCTTACTTTGGCAAGTTAGAAACAAGAAATGAGCTTGGCTGTTTTTTGTTAGACTTTCCTTCCAGTGACTTGCAATTCCTGTCATATAACTAGTTTGCCCTGTTAGTAATATATATAATAATAGAATGCTCTAACTATTTTTTTATTGTTTAGATACTTCTTATTTTACACAGGAAATAAGAGAATTGAGGTCCCTGAGACTAGCTAGGGGAATTAATTCCCCTTCATTGTATCCAGCTAGATGTTTTCGTTTAGTATCTTCTGAGAAATTGATTTATAGTTCTACATTATTCCTATCAGTGAAATAATTCACAAAAGAACATGTTCTTTAGCTTGGCAACTTAAAAACTTCCCCATGAAATACCCTGAAGAACTTTTAGTGAATCTTCTTGCTTTTAATAGAGGAAGAAGGAAGTTACAGATGAGAAATGATAAAGGTATGATTAAGACTTAGAGCATGTATTTTCTTCCAATTCTCCTACAGATTTCAGGGTATGAGTCTGGAGGCCACTTAACCTCCCTAAATCTCAGTTTATCCAAGAAAGGAATGGAGTTTTAATTTCTTCACCTGGCAGAAGTACTCCTAGTCTTCAATATAATTAGACACATGCAAATATATATAATTTGAATTAGAATCTGTGAGATTTAGAATCAAAAGCAGAGTCAGGGATGGTGGATGAGCCACTTGGCTGAAATTTTGGGAAGGACTCTTTTAGCATGGCAAAAGTAAAATGATACTCTGAAGTGTATATGAAATTGTCCCTGATTTCATATAAAGTTGAAACATTGTTCAACTGAACTGCAGTGTGAAAATTACTCTGGAAAGTGAAACTAGTTAGGAAGATATACACAAGTTAAAAGACCAGAGTACTGAAAGAACTGTTACCTCTGTTACAATAAATCTGATTCAGAACATCTCAGTTTGAGCCTAGGGACTTCATTAATAAATTCTGTCCTTAAAGAAATCTACAAATAGCTTCCCTGGGAAATAAAAAATTCTGTTATTTTATTGGATTTACAGAGCTCTTGCCTGCTTATGGCACTAAATTCCTCTCTCTTTTGTGAGGAAAAACTCTTACTGGATTCTACAGAAAGCTTATTTGTATTTAAAGTTAGAATGTCTGGCTGAAAAACTGCTTTCCAATTATTTAATTTTTCCAGAGTAATTAAAGACACAATCTTGTCATAGTTCCATGAGAAAATTCCTTGCTGGCTTCACTGAGAGTTCTAGTAAAAAAATGAGTGTTAAATTAACTCTAGAGTTAATTAAAAAAAAAAAAAAAATGGTTCAGAGTTTTCTTTAGATTTGGCTTGGTACATTCAGCTCTTTAAGTCATAATATCATAATAAGTTGTGAGTATTTATTTTGGACCACTTCTGCAGAAATGTATTTTGAAACTGCAGAGAACATAACATCCATGTGCACCAGCTCAGGAAGGAAGCTGACGTATGTGGTCCCATGAAACAAAGTATGGAGATGCTTTCTGAAGAAACAGAGAGATAAGTTGTCAAGGCTGTCACCATTCTGCATCCCTTGCCTCCTTCAGTAAAGTAAGACAAAACAGTATAAAGAAGAAAGAGACATAGGTTACATTGTAAAGAACAGAAACAAAGTTAAACTGGGAGCAATGACAAAAACGTCAGTGCAGGGGATTATAACAACCTTAAGTCCCCGAAAAATGATCTTTCTCGTGACCCTTGACTATCTAACATGTAACAAGGCTGGTTTTGGGAACAGACTTGTTTGAATTGGGGTGAGAAGAAAATGAATATATGTTGTGCCTTTTGTTATCTGCAATGTTTTTTTTTTTTGACATGTTTAATCCTGTACAAAATCTTTCATACTATGTACATCATCATCATCATCATCATCATTGAATCTTAGGTGGACCTTTGTAATTATTGTACTTTAATGATGCAAATGTATCTCCCTGGATGGCTCCTAATCCTGTGCACTCTGAAAGAAAGAGTGTTTTCCAACAGATAACCACAAAAACAGAGCTTTTTCCCCATTTAGTTAGCAGACGACATTGTATTCCAAAAAAGGTCTTTATCCTATTTGAAACGGCAAAGCAATAAACCCCACTAAACTCCAGTGAAATAAATACACACATTGCAAGGTAAATGAGAGTAGTCTTGTCTTGTATTCTAGAATACAAGATTACAAGTCCCAAAATTGCACTAAATTGGCACTGTTTTATCTGTCTAAGCTTTGATATATGCTCCTAGTCTAAGGATCTGGAGAACATAGCAAGAAAAGGGAATATTCACACCAGGTTTGAATGAAAAGCATTTACAACACCATGGAAGTACAATTTTATATTTTTTCTTGATGTCTTTTAGTTTTTAAAGGTTTCCTGGGACAGAATGGTGAAAAGAAAAAACATGAATCATCAGGAGCCTTTTTTTGTTTTAAGGTGACAAGCTTTAAAATGGCAATTTGGAGTTAATGAAGAGTAATAACACCCAGTTTTACATAATCTGTTTTAGGCATTATTAGGGAGAAAAAAAGGATGATATTCCACAGAATAAGACAACAGGAATATCAGTTTATTGTTCTTGTGTTTGGTTTGTTTGTTTGTTTGCCCCCCCCGGGCTTAGACTCTATAAATAATAACTTTATATATAACTTGATATAAGTCAAACCATCTTGACAATCATAGCTTGTCACAGCCTAAAATGAAATCCTCTGGTTACTGTGGTTAGATAAAATATTGTAAATAAAATAAGAAGCAGGTTTTTTTGCAGTTCTCACACTGGATGTTTCAAATCACAGAGGAAACTTTTTTTTTTTAAATAAATGTGGATTTTTAATAACAGAACCTAGTTTTAGCCTTGTTGTTGAAAAAAATGCTGTTCTCATGGAATTCACTTGCCATTAGAAAATCACAGAAGTGACTATCCTAAAGATATGTTGGTAGGAATCATCTGGTATTTTGCATTTTATCTGTGGGCAGTGATTAGTTTTCAAACAATAATGAAAATATAAAATGAGAATGAGAAAGGCTTACTCCCACTCATTACTACAAAATAAGGATTTTTACAAAATGAGGATACACTTAGATACAACCTAAATATATCCTGAAGGGCTCATAACTCTGTAAAAACAAAACAAAAATGATGTAGAGAAGAAATGCAACACCAAAAAACAGTGATATAGATGTTGCCATTTCTGTAAGAGAAATAGGCCTACTCTGTCATCTATGTTATGTGGAAATAAAATGGCTCAGTTTTCTGATGCTTGTAAATCCTATCCTGAGATGCTAAGACCTCTCTTGGTATTGTATGAAGATCTGGTACTTAAACCGGAATTGTGCTGAGGCTGTATGCTTTGGTTGATAAAACTTTATGTGGTTCCAGATGTGAGTTGGATTATACCAAAAGCCTGGACATAGTAGCAGATACTGAGATGCTCAGAAAATCTTGGTTATGTAGATACTTTAGTCTAATGATTGCAATGTAGTCAGCCAGTACAAAGTAGTCTAAAATTATTACTAAGAAAACATATTTTTTATTTTTTTTTTTTTTTTTGTGTGTGTCCACCTCTTTGCTACATCCCATTCTTAAGAAGAAGAAGCAGAGTAAATAATAAGCTATTTTCACTGTTTTCCTATAAAAATGTGAGATCTATTTGAGGTTGCTGTGGGATAAATTACATTGCGTGCACAAAGTCTGTGTCTGTAGAAAGTGCTAGGCAAATGTGAAAAATTATTCTTCAAACAATTTTTTTCTAAATTTCCTTTTTCTTTTGTGGAAGTTCCTTTGATACTATCTCTCAAATGACAAAGGACTTTACAATGTCTGCATTTTGAAGGGTTCTTTTCACCTCTGTTTTTATGTATTCTCAGAGCATCAAGTACACTACAAAGCTACTGTGGTGAATGATGCTTATTTAACTACAGTGAATGATACCAAAGACAAAATTTAATTCACCTTTTACTTGAACTTTGCAAAAAATGAATTACAGAGCAACAGAGAAGCTTTACAAAGGATTTTTAAAATCAATTAAAACCCCCATGTTTTGAAAGAAAATCTCATTTAGCTGCCATATGAGTGGCATTTACTTTTTTTCACTCCACATTTTCCATAGCTTACTCTTAATGGTCTTCCATTTTTCCCCCTGAAGCTTCAGCAATCATATTGGTTCAATGGTCCTCTCTTCTCTGTAAAGCTGTTTAATCAGCAGGATAAAAAACAGTTATCCTTGACCTTTAGTTGAACCTTGCATCATTTGTTGAACCCAGCTACAGCCAGCAAATGATTATTTCAGAAAGTGCTAGCATTGACAGTCCAGATTTCTCCCAAAAATGTGCAAGGGAAACCTGAAAAATTAAATGTTAAATGCTTTAACTGGAATACAAATCATCTGCATCTCTCAGACCTAAATGCATAAAAAGCCATATCCTCAAGCCCAGAAGAACTAGTCACAGTACAGTCATATAACATTGTTAAAATAAAACTTTTATTTGTCCTGCAGTGTGTGAAGTATTTGTGTTTCGACACCATGTCCTGCTTTTAAAAAAAAAAAAAAAAAGAAAAAAAAAAGTGGCCTAATTTTGTAAGAATTTTGCTTGTCATATAGTTCAGAATGATTTACAGAATCTAAATGATATTCAAAATAAAGTAGTTGTTCATTTATTTTTCTTAGAAATATAAATAATTAAATAGGAACTTTATGTGCTTTTCCCAGAAAGCCACTAAATATTTTGTATCTTCTGTTCTGAGCTGCCAAAAAACCCCACATGGGAAAGTGAGTATCTGTAATAGGTGATAAAAAATTGAGACAAATCAAAATGCTTCATAAATGCACTACTTGACTCAATTTTTTCTTCATCATTTACAAAACAAAATGGAAAATTCTTAACTAATAGAGAAAACCAACAATGGTTTAGTGACAAGCAATGAAAAGTAGTTCTATAAAGGACATTAATCTCTATAACTATGAACAACTGTAAGAACATTATCCATCCCCTACCATGAAAAATTCTGGCAGCTGTCATTCTGGTTGTAGCTATAAAAATAAAATTTCAGGTGCTAGAGGTAACTCTCTATACATGGACTATTACTTATGCACCAGCAGGGCTCAACATAACTTTTTCTGAGTGAGGAAAGGAGCAGGTATACATTCTGTTTTCCTGTGTTTTTGCTGTTTTCCTCCATCCTTTGTCAGATATGATCAATGAGATAATATTTAGACAGGCAGGCATCCTTTTTAAAATATTTACTGTGTTCTAAATGTCCAAATTGGGGTAACCAGCCTTTTTAGTAGCAAAATTTTTGGTATTCCTTTCCTACCTCTGTCAATACCTATTAGCTATTTAGAATCAGTGCTGCTCTTCATTCTAATTCCAACGTTAAAATTCACCACATTATAAGAAGAATTCATTTTAGAGTGGTAGCTGGGTGATTTTTCATTATTTATTAACAATTATTATTTTAAAAGGAAATTTATATTCCTAAATACTTCCAAAGATGTGCCAGTAAAAAATATAGATCTAAGTTATTCTAATGTTCTCGGAAACATTAGTTCCTCCAGTTCAGTACTGATTGCAAATATGTATCTGAAGCTCTGTGAAAGAATCTTAATAGTTCTCTTGGGAGATTACACTCAGTGAAACATGGTGGGGCATGCATTTTTGCATTGAGTTTTATACTCAATATATATATTGCACAGAGATGCCAGCTTTGCTACATTAAGATGTGAATAATAAGAATATAGAAAAGTAAAATTCATTGTTAAGTACTTGTTAAAGTGGGCTAAATTATCTTCAAGTAACTGGCTGTCAGTAGTGCAGTATGATTTAATGTGATTCCTTCAGAACTATTCTTCTCTATGTGACAGAAGTTTCCAAGGAAGGTCAATGATACCTCTAAGAGATTACGACAGCTGAATTATGGATTCAAACAGCTCTGCCTTTTACATGACCACGGAAAATGAAATAGCTTTTGATTTATAGCCATTTTATTCTAACATAAATTTCTCCATTATAGTTCATCTAAAATTAGGCAATCCAGGTGTATATATATTCCACATTTTTCCTTGATTCATCCAGTGAACTGTATATTTTAAATTAAATGGCACCACTGCTTAAAGGAAATATGAGATGGAGCTTGTATTACAGAACTAGCCGAAAGGTTCATAATAACCATCACTAATAAACAAAACATGGACTGCAAGACAAGGTTTGAGGTGGAAGATATTGACTTCTCAATTGCATTTGGAAATCCATCAAATGCCATCTATTGAAATGTTTTGCTTGAATGCAGAGTCTTGTTTAGTTGATATTTAGTTTAGAATAGATGTAGCTGGTTGTGTACTCATTACTTCAATGGCAAGACATTACTGCTGTAAAAATTCAGCTGTGAAAGCTGGGTCTGGAAAGACCACTCTCTTTTTTTGTTTGCTTTTCATTTTGCTAGCCAGCTCAGGTTATAAAAGTTCTCATTCAACTCTCTTCCTAAGTCTGGCTATTATACAGAGATGGTTAGATGTGATCCTGCTGTGGTTTGTCTTTCTAAGATGCTAGGATCAGATTTCCTCTGTTTTCTTTCCATGTGTTTGTCTAACATTGTTAGACATTGTTTGCTAGCAAATACAACAGGCCAAACTTTCTTTTGCATCAATGTCCTTGCTCTAGGATTCAGCTGATAGAAACTGCTGACTGGACACCTTAGCATTGTAAAGTAGGGATGGTCTACCTGTGGAAAGCGGAAAATAAAAAGAAATATATACTTGTCCAAAGAGATTTTATTTCCTCCTGAATGGGAGAGCAGAAGGATGATGGAGATAGACTGGATCATCCCCACTAGAACTTTACAAACCTCTCTAAAATCTTTTTTCTTCTGTCTCAAAGATGATGCACAGTGACAGCAAGGTGCGACCATGGTGGCTTTGTACAAACTTGTCACAACATGTAAAAAGTTAGCATTTGTTCTTGTTTTTTTAACTAATTTTTAAATTAATTTTAACTCATTTTTTCAACTAACACTTATGGGCATTACAGTGTTCTTGTGCTTTTGTTAGCTTGTGCAGTAGTGATCAGTGGGGATTATTCTATCCTTTCCAAAACTAGCATGAATGGGCAACTCAGGTTGAGTGAAAAGGGCCATAGAGGAGGCAGTTGTACAGTTTGGAAAGTGGTGGTCATTTAATGTCTTTTCCTGTACTTAAAAACTAAACATTCTCATCTTGTTAGTACTATCCTGATAATGAAAAGCCTTTTTTTTTTTTTTTTTAATTACTCTTAAACTTTTGTGGCATTATATGCATGTACACATACATATGCACAGATTTAATACAAAATGTTCCGTTGAGATCCTTACCAGCTAACAAGCTTTAGAGGTGCCACTGGGAGACGGACCATCAGCTCTTAACCTTCTACCTGCAATTTCTCCCTCTTCGGGCCCTAAACAGAAGTCCTGCTCGGTGCAAGACTTGCCTCATACATACAAGTCTGAGTTTTTTTTTTTACTCTGGAATAACCTACTTTTCAAGAAGCTCAGAAGTTGTTGTCTTTCCAATATCTTCAAGAGTTGGGTTTGGAGATCTTGTTGATAATGCTAAGTCTGAAATTCTTACACTTCCACAAGAGAAACAGAACTTTTTAAGGAAGAGAGAGGTACAGAGTAAATCCACTTTCTAGGAGGACTTTTGTTTTGCACCAGCAGCTTCTCAATCTTTCTGAATCCCAGCAAGAAAGGCATCTCAGGAGACATTTTATGAATATCCAAGGAAAAATGATAGCACATTATAAAATTTTACATGTCTTCTGATCTTGGAAACCCTGAGATGATACAGCATGGGTGGACCTCTGGTGAGGACAAGGCATGCTACACAGATTTATTATCTGTGGCGAGGTTTGCTGGCATCATGGTTGAATTTTTAGAATTTTCTTAGAAGTAAGCAACTCTATTCATCTTTTCTACTATTAGGCAAAAGGATGTTTATATGAAAACACTTTGCCTCACTTCATGATAACAACATCATCAGTGCCAAGTGGATGTCACCTACAGTTTTCCATTATAATTAGCCAGCTAAGCTTATCGCACATTAAGAGATATGTGCAGCATAGTGCAGTCCTGAAGGCCAGGTAATGTGTGCAGTACAGCATGGCACAGTACAAAACAGCGTTAGACCTGTGTCTGCTCAGGTGGATCATTGACGCCTTGACGTATGTACAATAGCCCTCCTGTTAGGACCACTACAACGTTCTTAACGTCAAGCTGCCTAAAGAGGATGTTTTCCACTAACATAATTTCTTATCAGTATTTTTCCAGGGTGTCTTCAAATTCAGACAGATATCTCTTTGTTGTACTAGATGTACATCATGATTGGATTTTTTTCTTTTTTTTTTTTCAAAGACCCAACGCCTCGAAAGTTAAATAGTTTTGTATTAAATGTATCAATTTCAAACCAATATTTGAGGGCTTATCCATATCTTCTTCACTTTGCCTCTAGTGTTCATCATCTCCACACCAGAAGCTGAGAAGTTGATACTTTTCAGAACAGCTATTGACCAAAAGAATTAGAGCTAAAAAGGCATTATTTCCAAAACAGTTATCACAGCAGACTGATGGAAAGTGCTGAGACTACATATCATCTTCACCAGATCAATTTATTCCCTGTTTGTTTATATGCTTTTCCTTGATTTGAGCAGTCAAAAAGTCTTTCCTCATGTTTTCAGCTCTAGGAAGTCATAAAAACTGTTTCGTACATCCTTAATCCTTCTATTTGCTGGGCAAAATGAAATTGGCTTCCCTTGAGATCATGAATTGTTAATCCTTTTTCCTGTAGTTGTTAACAGTGGGTCTTTGTTTAAAATTGAATTATCTACAGGTGATAGCACCACATAGAATCATAGAATCATAGAATCATTTAGGTTGGAAAGGACCTACAAGATCATCGAGTCCAACCATCATCCC
>JAVJGG010000074.1:25992891-26004628 GCA_035590195.1 Aviceda cuculoides | reverse complement strand
GCATACTGAACTCAAAACACAGCACAATACCAGCTACTAGGAAGACAATTAACTCTATCCCAGCTGAAACCAGGACAGTTCGCTGAAGAAAAAAGAACCAGCAGCTCTTAGCAAGCTTTTGGTACTACTGTGGGATGGAGCTGTAAATTTCAACTGATTGATGATATCAGAGCATTTGGATTTATCCACATTTTTTTATATTGCAAAACCCAGTAGTTTTTTCACAAGTTTAAGGCTCCCAAGTGATGTGTCATACAATGAAGATCACCCCACAGAATTAAGAACAAATTTGTAAAATGATTGCCTAGTTACATCAATGTGGAGTGCACAGTCTCTGATGATCGCAGATTTGCAAGCTATTTCTACATATTTTTTTTAGTGACCCTTGAGGTATATTACATCTTATTTGAAAAATCTAAATATGACTTGGTTAGTATATCTATCCTTTCTTATTTGAAAGCAGGAGTGATAAAATTACCTTGGAGAACTTCTAGTAGAATCTTTGCAAGCTTTCAGAGATCTGATTGTTATTGCTTTATGCTGAATCAAAATCTTGGAGAGAGATCCTGACTACAGGGCAGATAAGTTTTCAGTCAATCATGATCTCTCTCAAACAACGAAAATACGTGACAGCTGATTCTAGCATTTTCTCTTTGACCCTTGTATTAGTAACTGGGACTTGACTCTCTTAAGATAATGTATAGACACATTCCTTTTTTTAAGGTAAACCAAATGTATTTAAGAGAGAGAGAAAGAAGAAGAGAGTGAGCTGAATCTCTCAGAAAGCTTTATTTTACTTAGAAAAGTAGGAACTGCATTGAGAAACCACTGAATTTATGGAGTAGTCTTTTAATAGTACGCTGAGTTAGTTCCTGAGGTGATAGATAGTTCTCATATGCTTCATGTGAACTCAGTGACTCTTTTATGTTCGGGGCCAAATTACTCATACCTGCATCAATATTAAGCAAAGTTTTGTACTACTTCTAGGCAAGAAGAAAGCTGGTAACTTATACCCAGTGTCAGCCCTCTGATACCATTTGAACCTTGTAGACTGTACAACAAGGCCTGTCCTTGTACTGTGTGAACTGCATTGTTAACAGTGCAAACATTGTAAACTCTACCAGTCATTAATAACTTTACTAAGAATTTTTTTTTTGAAAGTGAGGTGAAAGAGAGGCCAAGAGGTCTGTTACAACTGGTCCAGTGGTAAAGAATCTGAATAACTTTTCAAAACTTACTGATGGAGCACCGAATATAAAAAAAGAAATGTTATGACTAAATCTTAAGTATTTTAAATATTATCTTTAACAATAATATGTGACATATACAGCTAAACAGTTTACTATTCACCTGCTAAATAAGCTGTGATATATTCTGGGCATCAGTGAATGTATCCTTTCCATTTAAATACTGTATTGAATTCAAGAACCTTATTTAGAAAAAAAAAGCTTTTGTTGCACAGTAGATCTGCAGATTTTTTGTGTGTTTTGTAGTTTGAGTTTTAATAATAATAGAAAATCTGTCAGTTCATAATAAGCTATTAAAACAGATGACAGTTTTTTCATACTAAGAAACTGCATCAGATATCAGAAAGGAATAGTTGCTGATCACTGTAGCTCACAGCTAGCTGTTGTTTGCTCAGCATCCAAGATTTTGTGGAGACTGGCATAAGAAACACCTAAGATCTAATACATATAGCTTTAAATAATTACTGAAGAAAGGGTATGAAACAATTTTGAAAAAGAAGTGTAAACTGATTTGTAGACACTGGTTTATTTAAGCAGACCAGTGCATGATTTTGCATGACAGATTCTTGTGAATGTTGAGCATTTGCTGTACTTCAGAAGTTTATTGTTGTCCTTTACATATATTTGGCAGCAGTTTGCTCTTGGTTAGCTTCCGTGTATTGCCTAGCATACTGACTATTGCTGTCTTATTGACTCCTTGTAATTTTTGGATCTGTCCGTTGCCATCTCTTGTCTATGCAGTGTGTACTTCACTGCTTGTAGAGTACTTAGTACAAGAGGATTACATCTCAGGATTAGGGTGCTGACATGATATGGTATTACAAGTATTCCATAATAGTAACAACAGTAAATCACAATGCATAAAATTTCATCTTATAGATAAAAAAGAAAGATTATCAATAACATAGGGTCATGGGATCCTAGGAGTCAAGTTGGAAGGTGCCTCAGGATCTTATCCATTCCAGCCTCCGGTTCAAAACAGGGATGGGAGACATACTGGGCCTGGTTTTCAAGGATTATTTGTGTTTACAGCCATGGAGCTATCCTCCAGTGCTTCATGTCACAAGACAAATACCGCCTGGATGGACTTGTTTGTTTTTTTCCTGGAGTCATGGAAGCTACAACATATGTGCACAGCAATATATGCATGGGCTGCAGGTCTGAATCTAGCAGGTTTTGTGTGTGTATATGTGCATGTGTGTATATGAAAGTAGCAGTACAGCTTCCTGATGAAATAGATAAGCAAGTTCATCCTGCTTAGTCTATGTATGTCATTAAATCATTCTCCACGAAGAGTAATAGAATACCATCTTCATAGTTACACTTTCATCCTTCCTTGGGAATAACAAAATTAACAAACATGGGATCTCTGTATTTTTCTTGAGCTCTCTGTTTGCAGCATACCTCTGGCACAGTCGCTGTTCAAGTATGTCACAGTTTTTGCAAAGAAATGGGTTGTCAGGTATTGGAACAGGCTGCCAAGGGAAGTGGTTGAGTCACCATCCCTGGAGGTATTAAAAAAGCGCAAAGACAAAGCACTTCAGAACATGTGTTAGTGGGCATGGTTGATGGTTGGACTCAATGATCTCGAAGGTCTTTTCCAACCTTTTCCAAATGATTCTATGAGTCTACGAAATATACTGTAGCTTCTGAATTTGGTAAACTTTCAAAAACCTCAAATCCTAAAGCAGCTCACCATTTTAATAGACCAAAATTCGTTGAACATCTGTGGAAGAAAATTGCTGATCTTTCTATAAATTGTTTATAATTATTAAAAAACTGGAATAGATTAAAATGCTGCATTTTCTGTTCAAGTCAATAATTCTCCAGTGTGGTAGAATGAACAAACCATTGTGTGATATGTGTTATTCTTAAATTTAAGGGAGTGCGAAAAGTACTAATTCTACTTTTCATGACATAATTGCTATACTGTCAAATGGCATTTTAAAACATTTATGCTATAACTTAATGCAAATTGCAAACCACTATATTTAAATAATATGAGAGCACTTTATTTAAGAACTTCATACTTTCCTACTACTCTTACACTGAAAACAATGTGCTACTTTTTGATGGTGTTTTTGTGAAATGCATTGTCTTACATGCACACATGTGTGCGTGTACACACACACTCTTCCCTCTCACTCACTTATATTTCAGTGGTGTAGCTGATTTGCACTTTCAGTCCCATGTGTGACCTTTACAGTTGTGACAGTGATTAAAGTTTATCAAATGCCTTTGGTGACTTGAACTGTCAGAAAGCAACAAGAGTGACTGATGCATTTCTTGGCCTCACCTTCTGGAGGAAAAATCCACTTCCGAAATCCCTTTCCAAACATAAGGCTTTCTAAGCTGCCAAAAGCTTACTTGGAAAACAAATAAAACCAAGAAAGTGTAAAGTAAAAAACCATGTACTGAATACTTTTTTTAGATGAAGAGAATGCAGCTTTGCATGAATTTGTATGCAGCCTGTTACGTGAGAAACCCCAAAGTGATGTGCCATTATGGCTGCATTCAGGCAATTAAAGACAGTTATTTCAATCTACTGTTCGACAAGCAGTCTGTAAAATATATTTATAGTTTAAGGATAAATATCACCTAATAAGCACACTAGCAAGTGTTGATTCTTACAAGTGTGACCAATTCTTCTATAGAACAGCTATCTGCAGGGAGAAATACATATTTCCGCAAACTTACAGGCTTTAGATCAGAATTAAAAATTGTCTCATTCCCAAGTCACAGTCAAATCTCCAAGCATCCTTGGAGATGGGCAGAGTATGATTCCAAACTTTGCATCTAGGCTGTGTTTCATCTGATTCCTGCTCAGTGAGCTTGCTTTTTATTCCTACAATTAAGTAGCTGAAACTGCAGAAACATCATTTTCTGCACAGCATTTAAAAGCTAGCCTCTGTGTCTCTCCCTCTGGGTGCCTCCTGTGTTGTATCTGTGTTTGCTTTTACCCCATATGTGTTCCCCTTCACTTTCTGACCCATTATACTCCATGCCTATAGAAAGGGTTTGTCTTCAGCCTGAATTCAGCATAAGAGCTCCACAGGTAAATCAGATAAAAAACTTTTGAAACTAATTTTTACAGCCCTGGGACTTTTTAAAGAACACTTTTATTGGAAATACTGTAATTGTAAGTCTGTTTATGCCTTGTGCAAAATAATTATTCATTCTCTAGAAAAATGTGAACACTTTTCAGTGATGCTCAGGAAAATTAACTGTGAAAGGTGGGAAAGCTTAAGTCTACCAGGTTATTCTTAGGGGTAGATGCTTAAAAGTGTGCACCTATGAGAGTATTAAAAACAAACACACAAGAGCTTCATTAGAAAGAACACTTATGTCTTGTGATTATGAGGTAAGTTGCAGTGAACATGATAAAGCATATATATATGTGTGCATGCACACAAACACACATCAAGTCATTCATCAATAATTATTGGAGATCCTGCTCTGTTGTCTCCTGATTGCTGTAATTTAATGTATAGACCAATACTGAAATATTAACTTAGGTAAGAAGTTGATGGCAAGCATTGAACTTGGAAGTTGATGTGAATGGTCATTGTGAGGATTATAATTACTATGCTGTAAAAAACAAACGTAAACTGCTTGGGAATACAAAACTTGATTTTCTGAGTACCACTGCAATTACATTTTAGTTATAGGTTTAGGAATTTACTGTAACATTTGGACATTAAGGGATTAAATTTGCTCTTAAGTATTTCTATTTGACTCCAAGGGTCATGAGAGAGATTACTTTTGTTTGATGTGTTACTATAGTACACCACAGTGAATAACAATTGCGTTTTAAGCTGCAGTGTGAAAGAGACAAGACTTTCATTTCAATGCAAAGGCCTGGACATCAGGAAACTAAACCCTTTCATAAGCCAAAACATGTCTCTTAAGCTAGATATCAGATCAGTGGAGAACAGATAGCCAGCATCTTTGAAAATCAGAGGTTACATTGCTGGGAATGTAGAGACCTAGGAATTGCTTTTGCAAATCAGGTGACTTCTTCAATTAGTGTAGTTTCCTATGTCTCACAGCAACTAATGCCAAATGCTTTAGCAGAAGTATATCTACCAAGGAAAGCTATGCCTGAAGCATGAAGGCTGATCTTTCCACATTTTTATTCTTACAAGGAAGAGGACATTTTTTCTTATCATTAATTTAATGTCCAGATTTCTCCATGCCTCAGCTGATTTCTTGGAGGTGAAGGAATGTTAAATAGACTTTTCTCCAGCTGCAGTTTCTCATTACTGGAGGGTGACCTCTATGTCTGTGTTCTGCCCTTGCTCCTTACCTGGCACACAGATCAGGGAAACTGCAGTAAAAGGGACATTTGTGCTCCAAATCCTGGGACCTTTAAAATAGGGCACTAGCCTTAGTTTTAGAAATGGTCTCAATACCTTATTTTAGACAGGGTACCTTGAAGACCTTGGATCAGTTGTTTAGCTTGTCTGGGCCTCAATATGTCATTTCTAAACTGAGGATAATTGCATTGCCATTGGATCCTTGGAAGGATATTATAAGAGTTAGCAAACTAAAGATTAAAGAATGCAAGGAATTTGCACTGTCAAAGTTATTGCACGGCCTAAGTGACATACATGAATGCATATTTTAGCATGATATTCAGTATTTTGAGATGTTATTCTCATATGATGATGATATTTTTATTTGAAGTAAATAATTATTAAGCAAGCATATATTCTGATGACTCAATATCTCATACACTTTCATTGTAACACTTCTACAGCAGGCATATTAAGTCCTTCAGGGATAGATTTGTTTTTACACTGTTTCACATGTTCCTGAGCATGTATGCATGTTTCAGATTAAAAAAGACACAGATCCTGCAAAGCTGTAGGTGAAAATACAAGAGACTGATGACTTTGTGACTATACAAGGCATCCTTGTACCGCTATGATTAGTGAAATCACAACAGTAATAGGAAATTTTAGGAGAAAGAGTTAGGTCAAAAAAGATACACAAGAGTTGCACAACTACTTGTTCCTGTAAGATCTCTTTTTGCAGGTGGAAAGGCATATCAGCTTCTCCCTAACTCAGACTGCTTTTCAGACCCACTATGAGAAGTTTTCTACAATATTCAGTCATTCAGATACCAAGTCCATGATGACCTATTAGACTTCAACTAAACCAACAGCTATAAGCACCCTTCTGTTTGAGGGATTAGGTTGAGTGTTTAACCTTCCCTGTGAAAAGGACAACAAAGGGATGTTAGTACTGAGTAAAAAAAGGATCACTCAATTTACTGTTTCACTGTTAAATTAATATATACAGTTATTTCACATATATAGAATATATGTGAAATATATATATACACACATATATACATATATGTATATATAGACACATGTATACACACAATATATACACATATATACATATATGTAACTATATGTAAGCTATATATATTAGAAACTATATATAAAACTATATATAATTCATATACACAGTTATTTCACAGAACACAGTGTGAGGGTATTGGAGAGTGGAAGAAAGGATTAAATCAATGAGATCAAGAACTTTTGGATTTCTGGCTGTGCAGGGTGTATGTGCAGGAAAAATGGGACAAACGAAATATAAAAAGCAAATATTCCAGTTCATATCACTATGTATTATTCTATTCTACTGAACAAATTAAAGATTTATGAGGTGACACATACTAATACCTGTCCATAATATGTCTTTTGTCCAAATGCTGCATTGCTAATTGTAGACCACCAAAAAAAAAAAAAAAAAATCATGAAATGGTTTTAATTAATCTCAAAAAACTGAATAGAAATTTACATGAACCACTATCATACTGTTATATACAAGATCTGTTATAAACCAACAAATTTTTCCCTGGTCTTTTTTTTTGTAGAGCTGGATTTTATACTGAGAATAGCATACGAATGATAGGAATCTCTGTATATTTAATTTATATATGTTAAGTATACTTAATTTATCAGTTTTTTTCACTGTCATTCTATCAGTTCAGTTGCAAATACTATAGAAATAAAATCTATTCATTGTTCTAGAACTCTTAGCTTATGTTTTGTAATGTCAAAAATAAGCTCAAGTCAAAGGGGTGGGCATTGTTAGACAATCAAAAAACTAGTTTCATTGGAAAATTTCAGCTTTCTTGGAGAAATGGAGTTGTTAAACTAGGCCACAGAAATCAACAAAACCATCTTATTCTGGTTTGGAAAAATGGGAACCAGTGAGAAGCCTGCTGCACCTAAGACCACCCCAGTGTTTTAGGAAGGCTCCTCACTGAATGTCCTGACACAGTGGCAAAACCTTGATCTTCCTGGGGAAAATCAAAGCATTGTCTCATGAGATCTTTGTTTTCCCCATCCTCTAACCTCAGTTACTTAGAATTATAGAATTGGTTACTTCAGAAAAGACGTTTAAGATCATCGAGTCCAACTGTTAACCTGACACTACCAAGTCCACCACTAAACCATGTCCCTAAGCACCACATCTACAGGTCTGTTAAATATCTCCAGGGATGGTGAATCAACCACTTCCCTGGGCAGCCTGTTCCAACACCTGACAACCCTTTCTGTGAAGAAATTTTTTCTAATATCCAATCTAAACCTCCTCTGGTGCAACTTGAGGCTGTTTCCTCTTGTCCTATGACTTGTTACTTGAGAAAAGAGACTGACACCCACCTCGCCACAACCTCCTTTCATGTAGTTGTAGAGAGCAATAAGGTCTTCTCTGAGCCTCCTTTTCTCCAGACTAAACAACCTCAGCTCCCTCAGCTGCTCATCATAGCACTTGTGCTCTAGAGCCTTCACCAGTTTTGTTGCCCTTCTGTTTTACAGTAGTATGCGTGGGCATATGTTAAGCACCAAATCTTTTGTTCAGCTTCCAATTTATACCTGTGTTAATGCATCTTTCTTTTGTTAGTACATTCCTGTATACTAACACCACATGGTACTCCTAACAAGAAAATAAAGTTCTACAGCCTTTAAGAATAGTTATTAGAAAAGTGTTAGAGAAAATATATCATGCTGGATCCAACAGCTGAGGCTGCTGCTGCTCCATTGAGGAGATTGATGCAGACGGACGCCTGTAAAGTTGAAAGCAGATGACGCTTTATTGCTAAAACACATACATATTTATAATCATGTATTCTGCAAAGTCATTGTCCACGCACACAAGGATAAAGTATGATTGGTTATGTTAACTCTGTTCACGTGCATAAACATAAGGTATAATTGGTTGTATCAACTTAAACATGCAAAGCTTGTCTCAGTCTAATTGGTCGAGATAAAACACCTGATTGAGTTGTTTTTTTGTGCCAAGGTCCCTCTATAGTGGAATGTACACCTGTGTTCTTCTAATTGGCTTTATTATCATCTTCCTTGTTTTGTTTTCTTGTCCATACTGTTCAAGGTCTTCTAAAGGCTTCTGCAATGCTCTTGTGTCCGGCATTAGCTAAATATGTGTCCACACTCCATGTCCCCAGGTCAACTGGTTATGAGGCTGAAGATGAATTACCAGCAGGCACATGCACACAAAGCACACATATATTTACTATGTGGGTACATACATATGTACCCAGACACACAGATCACAGACAGACAATCAGAGCACTCACATGAACATAGACAGGACCAGTGGCCTCACCCTGCTCCCCTCTCTGGCTGGGCAGGATGGTTGTCCCCTAGTGAGAATATATATGACATTCTAGAGAGCTGGGCTCGTGCAAACCTCATGAAGTTCAACAAGGCCAAGTCCAAGGTCCTGCACCTGTGATGGGGCAATCCCAAACATGGATACAGGCTGGGAGATGAAAGGATTGAGAACAAGCCTGTGGAGAAGGACTTGGGAATATTGGTGGATGCAAAACTGAATATGAGCCAGCAATGTGTGCTCATAGCCCAGAAAGCCAACCATATCCTGGCCAGCATCAAGAGAAGCATGACCAGCAGTTGGAGGGATGTGATTCTCCCCCTCTACTCCACTCTGACGGGACCCCACTTGGAATACTGAGTTCAGCTCTGGGGCCTTCAGCATAAGAAAGACACGGACCTGCTCGAGCAGGTCCAGAGGAGGGCCACAAAAAAGATCAGGGGGGCAGGAGCATGTGTCCTATGAAGACAAGCTGAGAGTTGGGGTTGTTTAGCATGGAAATGAGAAGGCTGCAGGAAGACCTTATAGCAGCCTTGCAGTACTTAAAGGAGGCCTACAGGAAGGATGGAGAGGGACTCTTCATGAGGGAGTGTAGTGATAGGATGAGAGGTAATGGTTTTAAACTGAAAGAGGGTAGATTTAGGTTAGATATTAGGAAGAAATTCTTTACTGTGGGGGTGGTGAGGCACTGGAACAGGTTGCTCAGAGAAGTTGTGGATGCCCCATTCCTGGAAGTGGAGATGAGGTTGGGTGGGGTTTTGAGCAACCTGATCTAGTAGATGGTGTCCCTGCCCATGGTGGGGGGGTTGGAACTAGAGGATCTTTAAGGTCCCTATCAACCCAAACCGTTCTATGATTTTATGATTCCGTATATACAGATATGTACATTGTGGATCCCTCCATCAGCTGGGCTCTAACACTAGTCTGCCCAGTATCTTTCCTGGGATCCCAGTCTCCCCAGTTGCTGACACCTGGATATACAAGTCCACGAGGCTGCAGCCTCAATCCTGTTGCTGCTATACACAATCACAGACACAGAGCTGTCCAGGACTTTCCAGGTGCCAATAGCCAACCTTGCTGTGCTCCCACCCTTAGAGACTCATGAACACTCTCACACCCAGAGCTGGCCCTTAGAGACCCACTCAACCCCTTGCTCACAGGCTACTTCTGCTCACCATCTGGTCCAGCTTGATCTTCACTGACACACTTGCACAGCTACATTCAATCCAGTTGCTGCACCATGGACACATGGTCCCTCCAACTCGTGGTCTGACTCCAGTGGTTGCACTCAGAGCCTGTGCACACACAGAACAGAGCCTCTCACCCAGGAGGGTGAAAGTTTAGAAAGCAATTTATCAAGAAGACAGGACAGACAGCGCTGACCAGGTACAGGGCTGACAAGCGTACCAACTAGCACAATACTTACACATGACCAGACCTTTTTACCCCCTTATCCCTTTGTTTTCCCACTCTTGTCCTTCCCCAAACCAGCTAAACAAACACCTCCCTTGTTCCACTTTTGCTTTCTCCCCTAAAAATCCCATAATAAGTCCTGCGTGACTTGCAACAGCTTTTCCACTGCATCCCATAATGTGGCCCACCCCTAGGCAGCAACCCTTGTTAGTCTGAAAGGTGATCCAGAGAGTTGCTCCCAGTCACTCATAGTGATGGTTTTCATGCCTGAACAATAGAGCTGAGACTCTGCTGGGGTAGCCCTAGGAGGGGCCTGGACAAGGTGGTGTGTCGCACCTTCTCCGCCACGACAATCTAGGAAAAACGACGCATCGCCAGGGACTCGCCCTGGGGAGAAACAGACCAACACAGATACTCTGGATCAAGCGATTTCTCCATTTATTAACTGCGCAACACTCAGTTATGTATTGTTTCTAAGTTCACGCATAAGCCATTTGTTGATTGGTTAGCATGTGCTGTTCATGCACCTGAGCAACAGCCTAATTGGATAAAGTCTTCTGATCACGCGAATGGTTTCTTCTGCTTGTATTCTGTCTTGAATCGTGCCTCTGTCACATACGTCTGACCTTGCTCTACTTTCTTGTGCCTGCTTCAGCAAACTTGTAACAATCGTGCCTTATGCAGTCAACAAACTTATCTTTGTGCAGTTTCTTCCTTTTTTCTCCCACAGTGGTGGTTCCTTGGGAGTCCTTGATTTGGTTTCTCACCTGACATCCTGTTCTCCCCCATGCTTGTGGAGATGGACCTTTGACGGGCTGATGGCTCCTGTGATGAGCCTGGTAGTAGCCCGGCAGGGTATTATTTGGGTTTCCCCACTGTGTTTGTGGGCATTCAGAGCAGCTTTTATCACATAGTTTAACAGATAGGACCTCTGGACTCCTCTGTCAAGAGTGTGGAAAGTGGTGACTACCTCTTAGCCAGCTTCACTTTTGTAATGCTGAGTGTAAAATCAAAAGGGAGAAGCTGGAAGACTGAGGAACGCTAGCTAATGGTATTTCCATGTTCAACAGCATATCAGTGTTTGCACTGACGAAATCAGAGGCTGAAATAAATTGATGTAGGGAAAGGGAGGAATCTTAAAACCCAATGTTACAATCTTACTCTAAATGTTCTTAGATTATTTGATGCTAACTTAGAAAGAACATAGATTGATATGTATCCCATAAACATCTAAAATAGAATTAAATTTTGAAAAAAAGCTGCTAATTGATTCCAGTGCGTGTGTGTGTGTGTGAGAGAGAGAGAGAGAGAGAGATTATTGTTTGGAACCTAAGATTTGTTCCAGGTTGTCCTGGTTTCAGCTGGGATAGAGTTAATTGTCTTCCTAGTAGCTGGTATTGTGCTGTGTTTTGAGTTCAGTATGC
>JAVJGG010000074.1:25932304-25954802 GCA_035590195.1 Aviceda cuculoides | reverse complement strand
AGCCTCCACATCCTTACATCCTTGTCGACTTCAGCCTGTTTCCTCTCCTGAATTGTCCTTATGGACAGAGGAATGTCCTGCTTAGGCTGTCTCAGAGACAAAGGGCTTGAGATAAGCAATCCGCAATTCTTGAGATGAATGGCTTGGGAAGTCTCTCACACCTGACAATCTTTGAGATAAACAGCTCAAGATAACAATTCAGTCTCTCACAAGCAGGACATTTCCTTCTTCTGTGGAATTTCTGCCAGAGGTTAGGAAAATGCATGCAATACTCCTATGGTGAACCTAGAGATATTCCTTTATAATTAGAGCAAGTAAATGCCAGAATACCCCTGAATCTAGAGAATATTGTCTTGTACTTCAGTACTGAAGTAAGCCTTTTGTCAGTACTTCTCTGCAACATTAGTTTTAAAACAAAGTATTGGGAGAGAAAAATAACTATATACCTAGTAAAAACACACTAAATTTAAAAGCAAACAGCATGTAAAAGACTGTATTTTTCCTCTGGATGTTATATTCACATAATCAAGAAAACCTGGATTTTTTGTTAACTGAGTTTTTAGCAGAACTGGTGGGGAAATGTAACAAAGGTAGCACAGTGAAATTCAGTCTGGCTGCAATTCATGGTGTTTTGATTCCTGAAAGACCAAATAGCCAAATATAGGGAGCCTGTTTATTAACTTGTATAATCTACAAAGTTTTGTCACCTAAATTTTATATTTTCCTACTGTTATTAGTAACTTGTCGTCTATTCACATGATAGAGGTTTAGGAGTCAAGGGACTGTGGTGGCCTGACCTTGGCTGACTGCCAGACCCCCATGCAGCTGCTCTCTCATTCCCCTGCCTCAACAGGACAGGGGGAGAAAATAAGGTGAAAAGTCTTGTGGGTCGAGATAAAGACAAGGAGATCACTTACCGGTTACTGGCATGGGCAAAACAGACTTAACTTGAAGAAAATTAACTTACTTTATTGGCAATTAAAATAGAGTTGGATAGTGAGAAACAAAGAAAAAAAAAAAAAAAGCCTTCCTCCTCCTCCCCTTCTGCCCAGGCTCAACTTCACTCCTTCATTCCCCACTTCTTCACCTCATTCCTGGTGCAGGGGGATGGGGAGTGGGGACTGGGATTTTGGAGTCAGTCCGTAATAACTCCTCTCTGCTGCTCCTTCCTCCTCATGCTTTGTCCCTTCTCCAGTTTTGGTCCTTTCCATGAGCTGTGGTTCTTCAGGATAAGATCTGCTCCTGAGTGGGTCCTCCACTGGCTGTAATGATGAGTCTCTGATCTGGCATGGTTCCCTCCACAGGCTGTCGTGGAATCTCTTGCTTCAGCACCCGAAGCACCTCTTCCCCTTCCTTCTCTGACTTGGTGTCCCCAGGTTTTTTTCTTGCACTGTTTCCCCCCCCCCCCCTCCCCCCAGCTCCTCTCTCTGATGTGAAGCATTTTTGTCCTTTCTTAACTATGTTTCCACAGAGGTGCCACATCTTGGCTTTTGGGCTCTGCTGTGCACTGCAGTGGGTCCACTGGAACCAGCTGTGTCTGGTACAGGGTAGCCCTGGCTTCTCCTCACAGAGACTCCCCCTGCAGCCCCCTGCTGCCAGCACCTCAGCATGAACACCCAGCACAGGGACTAAACATGTGTTATGGGTATTGAGAACTCAGATTCCTGAACTATCAAAGTCTCTCTGCTCTTCACTTTCCTGTCTTCTCCACCCCCCTCTTTGAAAGGGACAACCTAAATCAGATTTACGCAGCCAGACTGCACAGCACAGTGTAAGAACTAAGATGAAACAGGGAACAAGTACCGGCGGGAAACCGTAAGCATGTCAGATGGAATGAGAGTTTAGAAGGTAGGCGCCCATGGTGAACAGGATAACTCAGACACAGTACAGACTGTAGAAGAGTTTAGGTGCTGGGTGTGGCAGGGCTGTTGCTAGTTCCATGTGAGTCATTGGCCTATGTTGTGTCTTTTAAGTGTATTGATAAAATGATACTGATATTGTGCCTATTGCTCCCATTGGTTATTCCTCTGTCCTTGTCAATCTTATAGTCACCCCTGTTGTGCTACGGGGTGTAGTACCATGCGTAGCTTTATTGATATGTAGTAAAGGGCATCATAAGCGAACTGAAAGAATCACCAACAAAGAGATTTCACTGTCTGGATCTGTGTATCTTATTGCCCAGCAGACCCCACTTCTTCAGCCCTAAAGTTATCTCCATCAATGTAAAACTCTGATCTGTATGTGTTTTGTTATTCCCTGCACATAAGTTCTCTGACCCACGTGTTCTTTAGTGCCCTTCAGACAATCTCTGCTGAGAACCCTGAAACATTACCAGCCATCTTGAAAAAATATCTTGTCTAGTTTTTGAATGTTAAACTGAAATTTTATATTTTGTATGAGGTTGGCACATTCTCTCTTCCTTAAGGAAATAGCACATTTTAAAATTTTATTTTCATATAACTTTCATTTAGTCTTTCATTTAATGCTCTGTTGTTACACTATAGGTTGCTAACAGGAATCTAACAGCATTCTTTTCAGTCTGTGCAAAACAGTCAAATAGACTTTCCGTAACCTAAATTATGTGCTAATCAAGAGGGTTCCTCCACTCTGACTTCTAAATTAATTTACCAGGAAGATCGTTTAACACTGCTAAATCCTGACTTTTTTGAAAGGAGATTATCTCTTTCAAAGAAGAACTAACCTTTAACTAATACACTCCATTATGCTTATCCTCTTTCTACTCTGGAGAAGGGATACTCATTCACCATGGTCGAGACCAGGATAATTCTCTTTTGTGTAGGTTCCTTTACAACTGAAGCTGTTCATCCATTAAATGTTAATCATTTCCCTGCCAGCTTCTGACTACCAGCTAACCACACAAAAGGGGATCACAGCAACATTGTCTTAGTCTGTTTAGTGACTCTAAAAGACAGCCTTGAAATAAGTCATACACAGGCTAAAATCTTTGTTGTAATTGTTGCCCTGATGGAGAAAAACATTCTAATTTGGTATTAAGGTCCAGTTTAATTTAGTCTGGGAACATGAATACCATTATGCATTAATGAGAATTGTGTCATTACTCTATGGGATTGCTATAGACAAAATTAAGGTTTTCATTTATCTAAGGGTTTCCATAGCTTCATGTCTTTGGGTTTGTTTTACTTTTGCAGGGTACATCTATATTTCCTGGGCTTGTAAAATTTTGGGAAAGAATTAGACTATTTTTTTAGTATTTTACTCCAAAAATTTGAGAGTATTGTTTTTACAGAGACACAGATTTAAGTTTTTAAGTAGCTGGAGTTTGGGTGAATAAACCAGGCAGGTAGGAATAAAACTGGTGCACACAATTTCTCTTAAAGCCTAGCAGATATTTGGCATGGCAGGAGTGAAGTACATACATGAGTGTTTGGGCATCGTGCTCCCAGATGTTGCCATCTGTTAGCAGCAGCAGCTGCTTGAAAAGGGGGCAGCAGAGAGTTCACTGACATTAGGGGAAGTGATACCGCAAACAGAGCACTTTGGCTTGCTTTGCCTCCTGTGTGCATATGGAGTGAAATAGACGGCTATGTAGACTGATTTAAATCCCAGAAGAGTGTCTGAAGCAAAGATACTCAGCTGAACTGCTTGCCTGGCTGAGAGGAATAGGTGATCTCTGAGTGGTACTTGAAGCACTTTCTCTGAGTATTATTGTTACGCAGAGCATTTATTAACTAAATCTGCCTCATTGCTGTCAAAATTAGCATGCTTGCTCATGCTTCTGAAATTCTGCACGCTCTCCCTCAGGGAAAGGAGATAGAATTACGTGATATGTGTAAACTGGGATTAGTTTAATGTTCAGCCAAATCCACACATTGCCGTGCAACTAAAGTTTGCATAGGATTATGAAGGCAATATAATTACATACTGTTAGACATCTTGCTTTTTGAAGCTACATGTATTTCTAGTTTTTGAAAAAAAGATTAATTCATCATATTTCCTGATTCAACATTAAAAAGAGATTAAGAAGAAAATCAAGTTTGCATTATATTGTGTATACAATAGGAAGATGTCTTGCCCAGGGACATATGTTGAAACAATGTTCAGAACTTGGGATATCTTGCTCATTTTGTTTCCCAGAGTAGTTCATCACTTGATTGAGTGACATTTATTCTACAATAGCATATGAAATCCAGAATGGAGAAAAGAAAAAAATTCCAAACTAATTCTTTGCGTTCTGTGCTAAGACAAAAAAAAAGCAAATATACCCATCACATGCTACAAGAGGCTAAAAAAAAGTGTTAAGGTATCACATGTGATACTCTGTTGTACTTTAGACTATTATATATGTCATTTCCATCTTAATTTTAAATTTTTTCTTTCTTTAACAAGAGAAAAGAGTGGAGTACACCTGTTTTGATACAATTTTGACTTACAATTATCATAAACCTTAAACAAATTAATATAATTCATCTTACCTCCCAATACCTAAAATCCTTCAGAATTCAATGAAAGTATGATATCTTCATGACATCTAGATTGCTGGAAAAATCAAACATAAAAAAAGAAAAGAAACTTCAACCTATTACACTCTAGTTTTGGACTTATGGAAAAAAAAAAAAAAATTGTAGCATGATTATATCTTCTTCTAGAATAGTGTGTGCGTTATTAGCAAAGGAAATGAAGATGGGTTTTCTTGAAAATTCTTGTGAAAACTTTATCAAATATTTTGATTCTTTATGTGTTTCCACAGTACCTACAGTATTGATGTTATCTCCTGAAAGTTGTGAGCCAAGATGCAGATGCTTAGGAAAATCAGTTTGTTACAACAGAACACCATGTTAGTAATCATGTAACAGAGAAAAATTCATCTGCCCAGTATCTGGCCTTGAATTCTAGGATTAGTATGAAAATTATCATATTACTGATAAAACTAGTCTTGAGAAGCAAGGAGACTGAGACATGTGAAATCTGAATTTAACACCTCAATTAAAAAAAAAGAGGTAATTTAGGACTCAGGCCTCACCCTCCTAAAATCAGTGTAAAAAATGTCTCTGGCTTTGAAAGTAAGAAAAAGCTTGTATTCTTTCATTGCTTTGCTGGTAACTACAGTCTCACTAGTCTGAACTCAGCACAAATGTGGAAGCAATTTCTAATTAAATAAATACAAATAAATTAAAAAAGAAGATATTGTACATTCTGTATTTTTCATAAAGAGATTGTGTAATGTATTGATAATTTATGTTTTATATTGTCATGGTTTAACCCCATCCAGAAACTAAGCACCACACAGCCATACTCGCTCACTCCTACCCAGTGGGATGGGGGAGGAATCGGAAGAGTAAGAGTGAGATAACTCATGGGTTGAGATAAAGACAGTTTAATAGGTAAAGCAAAAGCTGTGCACACAAGCAAAGCAAAGCAAGGAATTCATTCAGTACTTCTGATGGGCAGGCAGGTGTTCAGCCATCTCCAGGAAAGCAGGGCTCCATCACACATAATGGTTACCTGGGAGGACAAATGCCATAACTCCAACAGTCCCCTGCTTCCTTCTTCTTTCCCCAGCTTTATGTGCTGAGCATGATGTCATGTGGTCTGGAATATCCCTTTGGTCAGTTTGTGTCAGCTGTCCCGGCTGTGTCCCATCCCAATTTCCTGTGCACCTCTGACTCACTGGTGATGTGGTGAGAGAAGCAGAAAAGTCCTGGACTCTGTATAAGCACTGCTCAGGAGTAAGTAAAACATCCCTGTATCCTCAACACTGTTTTCAGCACAAAACCAAAACATAGCCCCATACTAGCTACTATGAAGAAAATTAGCTCTATGCCAGCCAAAACCAGCACATAGATGAAGAACATGAAATTAATCTAGCCTGTTAATCAGGAAAGTAGTATTTAATATGAGAACACTTAGGAAATTTATTAATAAATACAATGAAAGGAAGAAAAAATTGTAGAAGAAATATACAGTAGGTAAGGACCTGTTAAGAAGCAGGTTTGGGCTAGGGTTTTTTGTGTTACTAAAGACATTGGTCATGGGACTAATTTAATTTACTATTTTCACAAATATCAAGTGGAAGTGTCCTAATGAATCTTTAAGATGTCAGGAAGGAAACAGCTTGAATTCTGTGGAGGACTGGGATGGTATAGAAAGACCTGAAGGAGCCTGTGGACAACTGAAGTAGAAAAGAGGTGAAATTAAGCAGTACAAAATGCAAAGTTCCATTCTTTGTGACTAATAAAAAATTATTCTAGAAGCTGGAAGCTCGTCAGTGAAAAATGTCAGAGAAGAAAGCACAGTTACATTAATCAAATGCAGAATGTTTGAAGCACTGATAAGAAAATGGCAACTGCAGTCCTAAGCTGTCTCAGATAAGATATTTCTAGCAAAGACATGGACTTATTAAAGCCATTCTACAAAGTACTGGGGAGACATAATTTTAAATACTATATTCAAGATAGATGAATTCAATCTCAGTTGATGAGGGGAAAGAGAGCCTACTGGAAATTAAAAGAGCACAGCTCTTTTAGGCTAGCAAAACACAGGCTAAGAAAGGATACAACAGATGTTTGTGAATACAGTGTGGGGGATAAATAAACTATGAAAAATTGAAACTGGGACTTTTGTAACACTCAGGAATGAGATTCTAAAGTGATCTTTCAGTAAAAGTAGTGAGAATGAGACACAAAACTTCTTTTAAAAGGTAGTAATTATACTGAAATATAGACTGTGATTGCCTGTGATATCAAAGGACTTAAAACTGATGACCTAGGAAGTCTCCTCCAGTTCTGTGTTTTTGCACTGAGCAATCATGCCAGAGAAAATAAGTACCCCCTCTCATACAGGGTTTAACATGACTGTCAAGCAACACATGGCAATTTTCAGTAGCAGATTCACAGCCTATACATTACTCAATGAAGCATAACACTGTTTTAGAGAGAAGAACTTTAAAATAAATAGTTGTCATGTAAAAAAAAAAATTATATCTATATAATAACATTATGAGATAAATAAATATATAAATACATTTGAAATAAATTAAAAAAAAAAAGAAAAAAGAAAAGATAAGACACCTTACCCACCTCCTGATCTCAAAGTCTCCATACCAAAATAAATAAATCAAGAGACTGTTCTGACATCTGAATGTTTTTCAGTAAGTACGACAATGAAGACTACAGTTCTGTCTCTACAGGTGTTCAACCTGCCTTGTAGGCAAAACAGGTTCCAGCACAGAAACGGGAGTGGCTTGCTGTCCTGTTGCCTGATCTGCATGTTATTCTAGACAATGTTTTGACATATTATTGATTCTGTGTTTTGTCCCATATATGTCCCATGTATGCTTACATGTGTTGAATACAGCTCTCAAGCTTAAGTGAGTTTACTGAGAAACTCTCCTGGGTGTCTTTAGGGTACAGAGACAGAAGATACCTCTGTCATAGCAGTCCTTTTCAGCTTTGATGATTGTTTGTTGGAAACAAGAGGATCTCCCTCTGCATGGAAGATCTTTTCTCCCTGACTGGCAGTTGCCATCCAGAAGTCAACTTTGAACATGAATTTATCTTTCACAGTCATTCAGTGTCTCAAGGTTTTATATAGTGCCTTGACACAGCAAGCAAAGGCCTACCATAAGAGACACTGAGGTAAACAAGAACCTTCCAACCAACAATTAGGTTTGTATAAGGCTTAAGGCATTGAAATTTATGGCAATCTCATGTTTAATTTTTAGTCTCATGGTCTTAAGGTTTACCTGCATTAAGCCTTTGAATGACATTTCAGCCTCCAAATTAGTAAATTCTGCAATCTCAGTTACCATAGAGCCCAAATACTACCCAATTTCTCTGTTTGAAAGTGTATTCTCCTAATAAATGAAGCTTTTTTTCTCACTGAATTAATCCTTAAGTGGATTCAGTCTCCCTCATTTGCAGTTCCACCCTGTCCTGTGGTGGAAATGCTTCATTGCAGTTCTCATTTTAGTACCCCAGGTATGAGCACATCTTATCCCCCATCCCAATGTGAACTGACATTATACCCCTCTGGTTTGTTATGGACTACTTTTGCCTCCTCTGTTTCTTTTGTTGTTTTATTTCTTCAGTGTACATTGTTTTGATTCAATAGCAAGGGTGATTATTCTATGTTTGTCTTTCACTGGTTCTATGTCTACTTATTTGCTTTCTCGTCCTCCTTAGGGAAGGATTACACAGTCTCTGGAGGTGACAAGTCAGACAGTTGAAATGTCAGCATGGCATCTGCTAAAGAAAATAAATAAATACAAAATACATAGCCTGACTGTGGGAGTCAAACTTCGTTTTTTAACTGGCTTCAGGCTACTTACAGTCTGCTGCAAAAGATTGAAGCAGAACTGTGCTTTATACCACTGCTTTACTTAAAATCAGATCTTTTCTGCAATGTAAACATAGACTTATATGCAATATTTATGGGAAGCTATCACTTGAAGATATATTTTATAATTTATTTAAAAAAATTATCATATTGTTGCTCTGTTTTTGAATTCCAGAGTATGTATAGGAATTTAATCTCATAAATCAAACCAACCTTCTCTTCCTACTGTCTTGGGTTTTTGTTTGTTTGTTTGTTTGTTTTCTGGTGGTTTTTTGGTGTGAATGTGGTGAATTTTGACACTTTATTTTTCCTTACAGCTCTTGCATGTAATAGTCAGGAGAAATGTTGGACAGGGAAGTGAAACAAAATGAACAGAGATCCTTGAAGTGGAAAGACTCTGTTATGTTTATTTTCTTCCTATTCCAGCCAACTTAGCTGTGGACAAAAGAAAATATTTCATGACTGTTCCTCAAAGATAAGATGGACATCACAGTAAGTTCTACATAGCACAAGAAGAGACTTTTCTTCCACTGCATAAGGCTTAACATTTGTGTTCTGAAAAATGTTGCTGAAACAATATTGAGAAAACTAAGTCTGAATTATATAAAAATAAGGAAAAAAAGCATCACTTTATTTATTTAAGCAAAAGTGTGGCATTATAGATAAAGAACAAGGTATTTATTCTGTTCTTCAGAAAACATTTTTTGCTAGAAGTGTACACTGCACTAAAAGGGTGTGTAAGTATCTCATGTTACATGTAGTTTTACAAAATCAGCCAAAAGTGTTGTCCAGGTGGAAGCCTGCAATACTATGATTAGACATATTTCTCTCTTGAGAGTGGAAGAATAACTGTCTTTATAATATTATCCTCTCAGGTATGTGTTCAGTGTAATATCCTCATATCACACAGAGGTTGCCTTTCCAGTTGCAGTGTGGGTAGGTGACAATGAGGGAAAGAAGTTTGTCAAAATGAGTATGTATTTAATAAACTTACCTCTTAATTAATATGATACTCAGATTTCTTCAGCTACAATAACGATAGTGGCTACTGATGTGGGAAAATAAATAGCTTGGTCCCGTACCAGATTGGCATCATGTAAATTAAATTGATTTTGACCTCATAAAATGGATTAATTGTGCAAATTATGGAAAATTTATCTCATTTTCTGTTTTCAGCTTCATTTTTTTCCATAGGCTTAGATCTTCACTAAAAATGTCAGCAGACCTCCTGGAGGCAGAAAGTGAAACTCATTTCAATTTCAAACTACATTAATTCTGAGTGAAATCAAACTTATACTCACATTTATTAAGGCAAGAAACTCCTTGTGAAAAATTGCAGATTTTTAATAAGGGCATTTTCAGTGGTTCCATTCCATTCCAACAAACTCATAAATCGATTGCTGTCTTTCAGCCATTACAGATTTATCAGTTCATGTGAGTAAATGTGACAGCTGAATACTGCTGAAATCCATACAGCAATATCTCTGTTACCATGATAAACACAACTTGGCCTTAAAGATGCACTCTTTGGTTTCTTGAGTCTTTTGGTCTTTGGTTTTGTTGTGCTTTATTTTAAACATGGCTTGTACTATAGGAAACAAGAAGAAAAGCCTAGCCTAAAAAATATTTTGCACTCTCTTCCCCCTCCTCCCCCCACAACTTACAGTCAATGATAAACACATTTTCATTATGACAATATCCCCACATTTTCTTTCAGTTAACACTTTAGACAGAGAGGAAAATATAACTTTAATACATCTTTTGTAATAGAGGAAGGAGGATACCCATTATTAATTTTTAATATTTAGATAAAAATCCCATCCAAGTTCATTAGCAACTGTAGGACTCACCATGTTTGTAATACACAGCCTTTCCTTTTCTTGTAGTGATGACACCATGGCAATAATTTTATGTATACTGTAAGGCTACCCTATTCACTAATGGCATGATCTAAGTGATTTATTGGAGTATATACAGCATTCAGTACTCGCAGTCTCTGTGGGCTAATTAAAAATATCTAATTTTATGGAAGGTGCCTTGCTGTTTATTTTGTTGGATTGTAAATTGTGAGAATGCTTTCAATAAATTATACATGCCCATTGCAGAGAAAAAAGTGCAGAAAAATGCTAATAGGGGTGCAATCAGACTAATAAGGAGAACATTCAAGGTCCATAATTTTTCATTGACAAAATTCTTTGGAAACTGAATTTTGAAAAAGTAGAGACAAAACAGAGCTTATTTTAATGTTTCCAAATTGATGACAGTATCCAAACACAAACCATTTTTCAAGGCTGCTGAATATATATTTAGGAACATTCAATAGTACTAATTTGTGTCTATTATTTCTTACTGCCACTCATGTAGCTCAGTAATTGAAATCCTGAGTAACAGTTTCCCTCCTCAATTCTAATAATGGTTTTTATAATCTTATTTTTAATACAGTGCCTGAACTTTAGAAGGGTTGTTCACTGTCAAATGCCAGTCCATTGCAAGATGTAGCAATGGAAACCCTCTTGTTTTATCCATTTTGCTAGGTAAAATTGTTGTGGACCAAAAAGATTGTTAAATGTTTGGTGCCTGTTTCCTGTTTATTAAGTAAAAAAAAAAGGGAATAAAATAAATCAAATAAAAACAGCACTTCTGGCCCAATCTCCCACTGATACTAGGGCAAACCAAAGTCTTGTTACTAAATATATTGGGAGAAGAACCCAATTAGGCACCTTTTACTTCAATAAAAAAGTCAACCTAAAACCAATTTCATAGACAATGTAACCTGTTAGCAATGATACAAAAACTAGTTTGTAATTGTAAGCTGATGGAGACCTGACAACATTCAGTGTTGCAGCTTTCACCCAAATCAACAATTTACATACGCTCTCAGTGTAAAATACGAATCCTTTTCTTTGCAGGGAAAGCTCCACCAACTACGGACATTTATCCTAGTATGAAATCACATTGGCAAACCCTGTTCTGCACTGGTATTTGCATTACTATGGCTGCATTGATGCAATAAGTGCCTTGAAGTAGACAAAAACTTTAATATAAAAGTCAATGAAAGAGATTGTTTTCTCTTTCACTAGCATTTACTTTGGTGCTGTAGGCCTACATAACTGTGGAAGTTTTTCCTGTCCACTCTGTGCTGTCCACATTAAGGCTGTGTTCAAACCGTTTGTGTGGGTAACATAGGACTTTCCTGTAATATGCACAAGCTACCAGACTATCTCCTAAGTATAACAACTCCAGGCACCGCTAAAGGCTTATTCCATAAAAATAACTGTGCTCTACTTTTCTTGCATCAGTTCAGAGGGTATGAAGAAAACATATTTCTTCTCTCCAAGACCCTTTCTCCAGCTAAAACAAGCACTCAACCAGTCTCACCTCTCATTTAATTTGAATTTACTCTCTGTAAGCACTGAAAAAAATTCTACATTTTTTTTTACTCTCTGCTGCTTGGTGGGTGGATAAGAGGAAGACTCTGAGGGGATGACAGGGAACAGCCTCCTTGAAAATGAGAGCTGAATATTTGGAGGAATACAGAAGAAAACAGAAAATACCTGGACGAGAACTGTGCAATATTCAATGGCTAGAATAAGAGCAAAAAGCTCATGAACCATAAAACCACATTACTCAATTTCTTCCATAGTTCAAACATAATGCCTGAATAATTTAATCAGTGCTTATAGGCTTAGTTATGCCCTTGACACAGAGCTAAATGAGAAGACCCTGGAGTGTGGAAACTCTTGGTTGAGCAGCCGGGCCTTCCGTCAAGTCCTAGGTCTGTCTTCTTGGAGTGCTCAGCCCGCAGAGTGCTAATGGAACTTTGATAACTTTAAGAAGTGGTTTAAAATCACCTCAAATGCCAAAACATTTGGTGTGTGCAACAAGAAATGTCCACTACAGCTAAAGAACCTTCAGCATGAACACTTGCTCTCCTGGCTGCTCTCCTCAGGCTCCTCTGGGCAGCCAGGTAAACAGACAGCTGTGAGCATTGCCTCATTCCCCCAGCTTTGTTCTGAGTGAACTGGGAGGGATGGTGGGGGGAATAAGTGACTATAGCCACCATGATGTCTGGCTGTCACCCTGATAACAGTTTTTCTTTCCCAGGTTTTGCATAGGCTGCTAACCAAATGGCTAGCTGTGAACTGTCTCCTTTTGCAGCTGAGGTCCGAATAAGCTTCTCTACAGAAGGGTTGTGCATGAACCTTATTGGACAGGGATATGAAAAAGAGAGGAGGTTTGTCCTGACAACTGAGCTGTAAGGGAGTCTACTTTCATTAACAGGTATGTTAGCTGCAGTTATCCCAAGAGTCTTTGTGCAAATCTGGACCTCAGCTGCCACTTGTTCCACACTGTACATTGCTATGTAAACTGTACCCATGCCCGAACATCGAACCATACACCTGCACTGCCTCTTTAAAAAGCAAGACACTTGCCATTTGACAGCTCTGTTTCCAGTCCTTGGTTTGCTTTGTCTGTCTTTTTTGATTCCAGCCTTATGCAAGTCATAAGGCTGATCATAGATGTCCTTGCTTGTGACAGAATGATATGGTGTGTAAAAGATGAAACAGCAAGCATGAAGGAAATATTGGCTAATGTTACAAAGGCAAAATCATAAGCCTTGAAAGCCATCTCTTCAATGTCCAGAATAATCTCATAAGGTCTCTCAGAAATATTGAAAATTTGGGTCCGAATTTCCATAGCACCTTGTGCCATATAATTAAAAAAGAGATGAAGAACATTCCAGTATGAGCAGAAGATGCTGGCAATGTTTTCTGTATACTTTACACTCAGTTTGCTCAGGTTCAACTACTTGTGAAAGCTAAGATGTCAAGCAGCAGGGAGTGAGTTCTCTACTATTTTAAATGTGTTTGTATGCTGTGTGTACTTCAGATGTCTTTGATAGTATTAGCTATGTGATTAGACAGTTCAGGAAAAAGCACAATAAGCAAACAGATGCCAGAGTGTATTAACTATCCATAGTAGTAACAATTCTGTGCAAGAAATGTTAACTCAATGGCAAATAATTCTGCCAGAAAAAAAACAACCACCAGATATCTTGTTTTCACCTGGAGACCATTATCCTTTGAAAATGTTATACCCTGCAGATACTATTGACTTAATAGATGACAACTGAGAAACTTTACAAGCCTTTTTTCTAATCAAAGTGGTTTGGTTAGCATTATTAATGATTAAACAGTGTTGTTTCTTTAATTTGAAGGCTTTACTTTTTAGACTGTTATCAAACTGTGTGCACCATACAGCTTCAGTGCCTGATAGCTTGTTTTGAAAAGCTTTCCAAATAGAGATGAAGAACTAAATAAGTAAAAATGCTCATTTGCTAGTACATTTTTCTAAGACTTAAACCAAAGTAAGTTTTGTTTTCCTTCTGAAACTTCAAATTAATATAAAATTCCATCCTGCCTCAGTTACCAGAGATGTTTGTGTCTGTTTGCCTGACAAACTCTTAAAATACCTTTATGCTCTTGCTTGTACATTCTTACAGTTTTGAGCTGTAATGAAAGTAAATGTAAAGCTTTGAAGATACAACCTTTAGAAGGCTAAGTAATGCAAATCTAAATTTTTAAGCACCAGAATTCAGACTTCAATCCATAGTTCTACATTAGGCTTCCTACACAAGAAAAAAAGGCTTCCCAGAATGTGATGCATAATGTCTTGTATGCTCAGCAGGGCACTGCCTGAAATGACATTCGGGAATGCTACAAATACGCCAAACCCCCTTCCACTCTCTGGGAATTGGATGCCCCTCTCTAGGCTCTATAGAAGTGTCTCTTCTATCTCCTGAGGAAAAATGCTTATGTCTCTTTTTTAAAAAAATAAGAAAATAAATAATGAACAAAAATAATGTCCTGCTGCCAAAGCAGTAGTGTGTACAGTAGCCTATTTGCAATGGAAGGAACTGAACATAAATTTTTTCATCCAAGGAAGGCATTCATATTCATCTTCTAAGAGGCTGTGTATCAGGCCTCACTCTCCACTCCTCCTTAAGTTAGAGGGTCCTGCATGGGTAATCAGAATGTGATGCACCTATACCCACTAGATACTTCAGGGTTTTTTTGTTGTTGTTGATTTGTTTGTTTGTTTGTTTTGAAGAATTAAAGTTTAAATATACTCCAACACTAAAATTACAGCAGTTTCTGAGCAACTTTAACTTACAGTGTGTGCCCATCTGGGGACTTAGTTTTATCCACATCACTCTGATCTTTGAAACAGATGTGACCCCAAGAATTAGTGAACATTGCAGAGGGAATTTTTTATCCGTAAATTTAATTTCTTTGAGATAATACCATCAAACACCAGCATCATACCAGAACTCTACAAATAAACTGACTTCTTGTGCCTGCCCAAAACAATGCCAGAGATCCCAAAATGGGTCTCAGTGTGATGGGAATATTTCTTCCACTTGTCATCCCTATTACTTAACAAAAATCTAGACATGTTTTGTTGTGCTGCTTTGTGATATATTAAGTAACAAAATGATGTTTACAATAATCATCTCTTTGTCACATTACATTTAAATTCAGATCTTGTGTATTTTGAATAAAAAAACTTGCAGTCTTACATCATTAGGTTTGTCAAGAAGTAAAAAGCTGAGTAGCCATAAGGGAACTTGATTTCAATTCACACTTCTGCCAATGATTTAGGAACACAGTGTTCTGGTTAATATTAATGTAATTTAACTGCATGGAAATACATTTTTCTTTGCAAAGGAGAAGGTGTGGATCCAAAAATATGCTTAAGTGTCTTATTCCAAACTTCAGCCTGAAAAATGCTAAATCTTACTCAAGTAGACCTGGGGCTTCTCATTCTCTGCTGAAGGACAGGCTGCAATATTGCAGTCAGGATCTCATTAACCACATGAATCTTTCATTCCTTTCTGCTGCTGCCCAGTCTCAACAGCATCAGTAAGGTATGTTCTTCCTTAAAGCTGCTAGTGGCCTTTCAGATATCACACTTTACTGAGAAACATAGGTTTAATTCCTTCCTGCTGGAGGAATGACTCAAAGCTAGGTTTTCAACTGTGCGTTTTCTTCATGGCATTATGTGAAAGATGGGTGATGTCAGTAGATCTGTGTCATCTTGACTTAGTCTTCTGAAACAATAATGTTTTCTGACTTCTAGGATTATGTTCTGAACTTTGGATCCAGCATGATTACAGGTCATTAAATCTCAGATTGGTGGGGTTTCTAGGGTCTTTTAGTTTACATATTTGTGGTACTGTTCTGAAACATTAAACTCCTGTATTTGGATTCCATTCTGTGGTGCAAATGATTGAAAATTTGGCACAGCTGTGTCTAATTTATTGATGGCTAAATCCTTTCTTCAGTTTAGTGGTAATCTTCCCATAATTTCAGTAAGGGTTGACAAAAACACTTCTCTGCCTATTTCACCTACCTAGCAAATCTTTCAAAATTATTCTTTGGAAAAATAAGCCAAAAGAGAAAATAAGTATGAAGATATCCAATAGTAGGTACAATATTCCTTTTTAGGGCTAAAGAAAAAAGCACAAACTTGGAAACTACTGTTCAGGTCAACTTTAAACTCAATATGTAACATAAAAAAATCTCAACCGTGTGTTATAAAAGGACATAACCATCACAGGTGAACTACTATTCTTCTGAACAAAGACTTAATTCAGTGTCTTCTTTATCATGAACCATATAGGTATTACTTTTAAAGAACATAATTGTAAACATCTAACATGCACCAGTTTACTTTGAAAATTTGGCCTATAGTCACAATACAGTTTTATAAAATAAATTATGTGAACACTCTGATTTCAAATTAAAGGAAACATTGAAGCTGTGCAAAAGCTGGATTAAAAGATAGGAAAAAAGAAGTTTATGTTATCTTTCCAAGACAAATATTTTAATAGAATTTGCCTTTTATCCTTTTTAATAGACTGTTCTGTGTCTGACAAAATTAAACAGGATTTATATACTACTGTAGCAGGGCTTGCCATGTTTGGGGTAATGTTAAACTCACACACACAAATCATTATTGATTTAAAATTATTCTGATTAGTTTCAGATGGCTGGAAAAGGCTGCAAGTGGAATAAATCTAGATGTTGTCTTTGTGTTCTTAGTCCAGCATTGCCCTCATTATGGAAGAATCATGCATAGGCTGTGTTGGCAGATTTTGCTTTAAAATACAAGTCTAGGTTTCATGTGAAGAAGGATAAATAGCTGCCTTTTCATTACATGAAAATTTTGTGGTGATTGCAATGCAGGATCAGGAGGCAGTCAGAGAATAATGTCCAAACACAAAAACTGCATCTGTAATACATATGAGGGCACCTGGACTGCAGATGTCATTATTTAGCATCCTCAGTTCTTTTTGATGAGCTATCAAAATATACTGAGACTTACAGAGCCACAATTAATATTTGCGAATTGAAAGTGTTTCTGTGTTATGTTTAGGCACCCTTATGTTCCTATAAAATAATTGTTATAATTGTCAGAGAGACTAACAAATCTTGTATTTTGCTTGCTGAATCAGAATTGCTGCAAGCGTTAAAAATGCCTGTTAATTATAAATTGTAACTCTTCATTCTTTACAAATATTACCCAAATCTCCAGTAGTTTTACAACTCTTTACAGGTTCATAACACCTCTGGGTGGGATTGTAAAAGTTACACTGTAAAGAATGAGACAACTTCTAGAGCAAGTCCAAGCAATGGCCAAAGTGAAGAACTTCTATGCTTAGATTGTCTTTCTGTCTTCCTTGTCAGGTTGGAGAACATATAGGTTGTGCTATTGTGTTCAAAATAATTCATTATTTGTTCATTTAAAAAAATGCCAACATAGATTCATTAGCTTGATACCTAGGTGTCCACCTGAGGAAAAGATAGAACAAGCAGTAGATAAGAGAATTATTATTTTTTTTTTTTTTTTTTTTTTTACTGTTTTTAAACACAGGTGTGGCAGCTACTGAATCTTTTGGAGTCTGGTTGCATAGTTCTGGGTTAAAATGGGCTGCACTGGGGAGTCTGCTGACAGCAATGTCCAGTCTCTGGCTGTTAACTGGACTTACATATAGAGTAAGTACTCACTCTATTGCTCTGCACTGTCTAAACTGATATGCTTCTGTATTTGTACAGGGAAGAACTCCTTAAAAGTCGGGGAGCTCCATTGCCTAATACTGAACTGCCTCTAGACTGAAGCAGCAGCTGAGCAGAGGGGGTTTCACACTGCTTGCTTTGAATGTTTAGAAACTGTTGTTTTAGGTTCCCAAGCCCATTTTTTTGCATTTGGCCCTTTGTGTCATGACAGGGCATAAATAAGAATGGGCATAATATAACTGTAGAATAGAATGGGATAGGATAGGATAGGATAGGATGGGATAGGATAGGATAGGATAGGATAGAATAGATTTTAGTTACAAGGGACCTACAATGACCATCTAGTTCAGCTGCCTGACTAATTCAAGGCTGACCAAAATTTAAAGCATGTTATTAAGTGCATTGTCCAAATGCCTCTTAAATACTGACAAGCTTGGGGCATCAACCATCTCTCTAGGAAGCCTGTTCCAGTGTTGACCACCCTCTCAGTAAAAATACATCCTAATGTCCAGTCTGAACCTCCCCTGGTGCAGCTTTGAGCCATTCCCAGGCATCCTGTCACTGGATCCCAGGGAGAAGAGATCAGCACCTCACTCTCCGCTTCCCCTCCTCAGAAAGCCATAGAGAACAATGAGGTCACCCCTCAGCCTCCTTTTCTCCAAACTAGACAAACCCAAAGTCCTTAGCTGCTCTTCACAGGACATCCCTTCCAGCCCTTTTACGTAACAATAATGCAAGGGCAAATAGCAAATTAACTGATGGCTCTTGTATTCATGTCCTCAGAATGCAGCAATGTAGACATTGAATGCATGTGAAAGTCAAAGTAATATGCAGAAATAATCACATAATATCAGACAATTCCTATTTCCAACTCATTGCCCACTAGCTATCACAAAGGAAAGATTTTTTGAATTTGGACAGTTACGTAGCTAGCTATAACATCTAAAATTATGTTGGATAATATATTCCTCTTTTCAGAATGGGGACATACCACCATAATTCCAGATAGTAAGTTAATGTTATAAATAGTTCCTGGCACCTAAAGCATCTAAGAATTAGAAAAATGGGAGAGAATGAGCTCCTGA
Source organism: Aviceda cuculoides (assembly GCA_035590195.1). Taxonomy (NCBI): domain Eukaryota; kingdom Metazoa; phylum Chordata; class Aves; order Accipitriformes; family Accipitridae; genus Aviceda; species Aviceda cuculoides. Next base: position 25,936,321 of record JAVJGG010000074.1, on the reverse strand, counting down.
GCTTCTGCATCTTGAAACTGTTCTCTCTTTTGTTCAGAGTTACACAAAACTATGGATTGGGTGAAAAGTAGTGAATGGGATAAAAGAAATAATCCCAGCCAAAGAAATAATTGTCACAGGAAATGTTAGGGTAAATGCTAGGGCAGATTGTTTTCTGTGTGATGTTTTTATTTGCAATGTTTTCATCTTGCTTTTTACAAAGATTAATGTAAACACAGTCACCTTTTTGATAGATACTGATGCAGGAGTAATTGTCCTTTTTTTTCTCCTTTTTTTCATTTCTTCCCAAAACTAGATTATTTTGGAGGAGGAAAGCTTATTGCATGTTCCAGTCAAGAAACACTAGCAGTACTTTTGTAACTAAAATAGCTATTTGTTGATATTGTAAGAAAAGATCAGCAGTAAATAACAATATAAGACAGTTCAGCCTCCAGCTGCCTGATTGGCTGATGTCAATTTTATCTGGCATAAGTGAGGAGTGAGGCAAATGAAATTAAACACTGTGAATGGATAATGGTCTCCCACAACAAGTTAAAAGTCGAGGCACTGGAAGTGAAATTATATAAAATAAATTCTTAGGTGAGGCTGAGAAATTTATTTTCAAAGCAGGAGACCATTATCCAAACACAAAGTTTAATTCCACTGTCATTGTTGCTATTATATGAAGGATTAATATTACCAAATCAACAAATAAATGGAAGTGGCTTTGTGTATCAGTGGAAGAGCTATTTTCACCAAAATCCTGCGTTTTGATTGTCTCACGCTACAGGAATCTTCCCCACTCCATGCACGCTGAAGCTATTTTAGTTAGAAGTAGGAGAAATGAGAAAACAAAAACTCTGAGGTGGAGTTCAAAGCAGTATAAATTAACTTTTTTTGGTAAAGTTCTTTTGATTAAATCTGAAAATTTTTCATAGGAGGAAAAAGTAATTAATTTTACATTAGTAAGAGCAAAATCCAAGAACAAAAACTGTCATCAAAAAACTAAGGGATGAAAGGAGCTCAAACTGATGGAACATAAATGTTGAGAGGGTCAGAAGACATCAGTACAGATTCATCTTCAAATTTTAAGTCAGGAAGTGAACTAGAGTCTTAACCAAATTGAAATCTTTATTTGCAGATAAAGCTATTTTTGGTTGTGAATGGGTTCATTTGTGGACACTAGAATTTTGAATGCCTGTGTTAATGACATGAAGTCATCTAGAGGTCTTTCAGTCACTAGGGTGAGTAAATAAAATACATTTTCTTCCGATTTGTTCTTCTAGTGCTTGCCCTACTGCTGTATTCTCCCCTTAACCATGAGGTGACCTCATCTGGTGGCAGGTTCAGGAAGAAAACACATGATCTGAGGCATGAGCATGGCCGTACAAAGAGGGGTTTTTGTCTCTGGTTGAATGGTGCTATCTCTCTGTATCATCCTTCATGGGTTTTGGACAAGTGTAGATGTCTTTGTTCAGAGAGTTGGGTTTCTCAATTCTTCTAGGGCTATTGACTTCACAGGACATCTGCTGTTTTAACACTGTCTGAAAATCCAGTTCCTGTGTGAGGATGTAGAACCAGTTTGCTGCCATTGAGGGTTGGTATAGTTGGCTGGAGGTCTCTCCAGTCAAATGATGGTGTGAAGTTGGAGCACGGAATCATACTCACACTAACCTGAATCTAAACAGGCTGAGCAGTTCTCATAATGACATGATTTTCAGAAAAGGATGTACAAGAATACACATGGGATTGCTAGCTCAAGTTAGGGGTCTATCATTCTGGTTTTAGAGTAATTAAAGCTAATAACATGCATTAATTTGACTGTCCAGGCCTGAAGGGATACTGTTCTCCACTGATCAGTCTAGAGAGGTGAAACTAAATTTAATCCAGAAACTGTGATATGGTTTCAAAGGGTCTTGTGAAAGTGATGGCATTGGTATTGAGTGATATCGATTAACAGTGACTCAGGAAATTTGGCATCCATTTTCATCTGTGCTGTTGATGCGCTCTCCCACTTAACCTTTCTGTGCTTCAGTGTCAAAATACGGCTTACAATTAGCATGCTGGGATCTTCAGGTAAAAGGCTTTATACAGTCAAAAATATCACTCTGGTGAAAGAGAAAGTAAATTGTGCTTGTTAATAGAATGCTATTGAATATTTTTAAAACTATCTACTTGTTACTGCTTTGTGATTGGAAAACAACTAACCAGTAGTTTTTTATTTCGTTAATCCATTTATGGCAATACAGGTTTTAGTTCTGATTGTATAAAAATATTTCACAGCCAGATGCTTATACATAATGACAATATTTTATTTTGACAAAGATAAGCAAGGAATATAAAAAACCTCTAGGAAAATGTGTCTTTCAGCTTAGAGAAGAAAATTTGCTTTTGTTGACTTTCTTGACATTTTGAACTCTACTCAGGAGATATTTCATTACCGTGTGTTGACCAGGAAGCAGTTAGCTGAAAAGACAAACTGCTGTATGTGAGTGAGGGGAAACAGAGAGAACATGAAGAACACACACAAAAAATAGGGAAAGTTTAAAGTGGTATTTTGAGCAGTGTTCTCTAGGAAATACTAAAGTAACAGCTTATTTAAAATGTCACCAACTCGATCTTTTTTTACAAAGGCACAAAACTCTTTTTTTTTCTTTCTTCAGTGAAAAGGGTTGATTTAATCAGAAAAAGAGCAGTTATCAGGGAGATTTGTGAGTTTTGGTCATTAAACAAAGAGTCAAAACCGCACTCTTTAATTTTTGGTCTTTGTGTTTGTGTTTTTTGGAAGATTTTAATTTTTTTTTTTTTTTTTACTAAAACCTGAAATCATTTCAAATGAGGTTGTGATTTGTTTTCTTAATCCCCACTGTGTATTACTTGGGTGCAGGTCTGCTCAAGAACTTCTTTATGGTCTACTAATGGTTTTGGCTTTCCTTCCATTTGTAAACTTAAGCTTGGTATAACTTTCTTCTCTCTGAAAAGGATTTGGCTAGTGTTCTTAGAGTATTGACCAAAAAGCAACCACTGACTTGCAGTCAAACACATTTTTTATTTCACATGCTGAGAGCAATAAAACCAAAAAAGAAAAAATGTTTATGGGAGAGCATGCACTCTTTACTTCCTGTGTAACAGTCTGCACTGAAATGAAAAGAAACTTGTAACCTATCTCTAGAAACTCCAAAACACTAAAACTGTAAATGTTCAGTAAACAGAAAAGAAAGTCACAACAGGCTCAGATAAACTTTAAACATCTATGGATCATGTCTGAAATGATATATTTAGTGGACTGTATGAGTTTCAATCACCTCTAAACTCATCCATTAAAATTAAATAAATTGTAGAATTGCTGCAGGACATTAGAGTCAATTTTTTTTTTCCTTGGGTTGCAACCATGAAAATCCATTAGCTTTGTCTCTTTTACTTAAACACAATTGTTTCAAAAAATTGGAACCTTGCAGTGAACATTGAGTTGAAGTCCAGCTGCTTTTACATTTGCTGTGAGGCATGAGCTAAATCATATCATTTGGTCTTCCAGTCTTGTAAACAGCCAAGTTTCACTACAAAAGCTCTTCAACTAAACATTATGACTGAGTGAAATTTCTGCTTCTGGCTGCTGTCCCTGAAGTTGTTATTCTTTTGCTGCTTCATTTTGACTTGATATTAGAACTGTTATTGCTGGTGGTATCAACTTTCAACTCAGCTTAAATTTAGCATCAAACTTTTAGAATGTCATTTACCACTGGCTGAAGCCTTAAGGTAAAAATACATGCCTGGCAATAATTCACATAGGAATATTCCCAATTAGCCTGTGTTACTAACAACAAACTAGAAATAGTTTCATTCCATTCTCCAAATTGGTATTGAACTTGCTTGTGACTGACTTTAGTCACTAGAGCAGAGTGAAAAACACATTTTGAAAAATCTCCCATCTCACTTCCCAGAACTGTCCTTTTTTTTTTTTTTTTTTTTTTACAATAAAATTTTAGTATACCAAATTAATTAACACAAAAAAACAGTTTTGGTATTGTGACCCTCCTT